>OZ024856.1:18094155-18159155 GCA_964017155.1 Oasisia sp. SBJ-2009
TGAGTGAGCGAGAGGGTATATGGAGCGACAGACTGATTGGTGTTGAATGAACGAGAGGGTATATGGAGCGACAGACTGATTGGTGTTGAGTGAACGACTCGGTATATGGAACGACAGACTGATTGGTGTTGAGTGAACGAGAGGGTATATATAGCGACAGACTGATTGGTGTTGAGTGAACGAGAGGTTATATGGAGCGACAGACTGATTGGTGTTGACTGAACGAGAGGGTATATGGAGCGACAGACTGATTGGTGTTGAGTGAACGAGAGGGTATATGAAGGAATAGACTGATTGGTGTTGAGTGAACGAGAGGGTATATGGAACGACAGACTGATTGGTGTTGAGTGAACGAGAGGGTATATGGAGCGACAGACTGATTGGTGTTGAGTGAACGAGAGGGTATATGGAGCGACAGACTGATTGGTGTTGAGTGAGCGAGAGGGTATATGGAGCGACAGACTGATTGGTGTTGAATGAACGAGAGGGTATATGGAGCGACAGACTGATTGGTGTTGAGTGAACGAGAGGGTATATGGAGCGACAGACTGATTGGTGTTGAGTGAACGAGAGGGTATATGGAGCAACAGACTGATTGGTGTTGAGTGAGCGAGAGGGTATATGGAGCGACAGACTGATTGGTGTTGAATGAACGAGAGGGTATATGGAGCGACAGACTGATTGGTGTTGAGTGAACGACTCGGTATATGGAACGACAGACTGATTGGTGTTGAGTGAACGAGAGGGTATATATAGCGACAGACTGATTGGTGTTGAGTGAACGAGAGGTTATATGGAGCGACAGACTGATTGGTGTTGACTGAACGAGAGGGTATATGGAACGACAGACTGATTGGTGTTGAGTGAACGAGAGGGTATATGGAGCGACAGACTGATTGGTGTTGAGTAAACGAGAGGGTATATGGAGCGACAGACTGATTGGGGTTGAGTGAACGAGTCGGTATATGGAACGACAGACTGATTGGTGTTGAGTGAACGAGAGGGTATATGGAGCGACAGACTGATTGGTGTTGAGTGAAAGAGAGGGTATATGGAGCGACAGACTGATTGGTGTTGAATGAACGAGAGGGTATATGGAGCGACAGACTGATTGGTGTTGAGTGAACGAGAGGGTATATGGAGCGACAGACTGATTGGTGTTGAGTGAACGAGAGGGTATATGGAGCAACAGACTGATTGGTGTTGAGTGAGCGAGAGGGTATATGGAGCGACAGACTGATTGGTGTTGAATGAACGAGAGGGTATATGGAGCGACAGACTGATTGGTGTTGAGTGAACGAGAGGGTATATGGAGCGACAGACTGATTGGTGTTGAGTGAACGAGAGGGTATATGGAGCGACAGACTGATTGGTGTTGAGTGAGCGAGAGGGTATATGGAGCGACAGACTGATTGGTGTTGAATGAACGAGAGGGTATATGGAGCGACAGACTGATTGGTCTTGAGTGAACGAGCAGGTATATGGAGCGACAGACTGATTGGTGTTGAGTGAACGAGAGGGTATATGGAGCGACAGACTGATTGGTGTTGAGTGAACGAGAGGGTATATGAAGGGATAGACTGATAGGCGTTGAGTCAACAAGAGGTTATATGGAATGACAGACTGATTGGTGATGAGTGAACGAGAGGGTATATGGAGCGATAGACTGATTGGTGTTGAGTGAACGAGAGGGTATATGAAGGGATGGACTGATTGGCGTTGAGTCAACGAGAGGGTATATGGAGCGACAGACTGATTGGTATTGAGTGAACGAGTCGGTATATGGAACGACAGACTGATTGGTGTTAAGTGAACGAGAGGGTATATGGAGCGACAGACTGATTGGTGTTAAGTGAACGAGAGGTTATATGGAGCGACAGACTGATTGGTGTTGAATGAACGAGAGGGTATATGGAGCGACAGACTGATTGGTCTTGAGTGAACGAGCAGGTATATGGAGCGACAGACTGATTGGTGTTGAGTGAACGAGAAGGTATGTAGAGCGACAGACTGATAGGTGTTGAGTGAACGACTCGGTATATGGAACGACAGACTGATTGGTGTTGAGTGAACGACTCGGTATATGGAACGACAGACTGATTGGTGTTGAGTGAACGAGAGGGTATACGAAGCGACAGACTGATTGGTGTTGAGTGAACGAGCAGGTATATGGAGCGACAGACTGATTGGTGTTGAGTGAACGAGAAGGTATGTAGAGTGACAGACTGATTGGTGTTGAGTGAACGAGAGGGTATATGAAGCGACAGACTGATTGGTGTTGAGTGAACGAGAGGTTATATGGAGCGACAGACTGATTGGTGTTGAGTGAACGAGAGGGTATATGGAGCGACAGACTGATTGGTGTTGAGTGAACGAGAGGGTATATGGAGCGACAGACTGATTGGTTATGAGTGAACGAGAGAGTATATGGAGCGACAGACTGTTTGGTGTTGAGTGAACGAGAGGGTATATGGAGCGACAGACTGATTGGTGTTGAGTGAACGAGAGGGTATATGGAGCGACAGACTGATTGGTGTTGAGTAAACGAGAGGGTATATGGAGCGACAGACTGATTGGTGTTGAGTGAACGGGAGGGTATATGGAGGGATAGGCTGATTGGTGTTGAGTGAACGAGAGCGTATATGGAGGGATAGCCTGATTGGTGTTGAGTGAACGAGAGGGTATATGGAACGACATACTGATTGGTATTGAGTGAACGAGAGGGTATATGGAGCGACAGACTGATTGGTGTTGAGTGAACGAGAGGGTATATGGAGCGACAGACTGATTGGTGGTGAGTGAACGAGAGGGTATATGGAGCGACAGACTGATTGGTTATGAGTGAACGACAGAGTATATGGAGCGACAGACTGTTTGGTGTTGAGTGAACGAGAGGGTATATGGAGCGACAGACTGATTGGTGTTGAGTAAACGAGAGGGTATATGGAGCGACAGACTGATTGGTGTTGAGTGAACGGGAGGGTATATGGAGGGATAGACTGATTGGTGTTGAGTGAACGAGAGCGTATATGGAGGGATAGCCTGATTGGTGTTGAGTGAACGAGAGGGTATATGGAACGACAGACTGATTGGTGTTGAATGAACGAGAGGGTACATGGAGCGATAGACTGATTGGTATTGAGTGAACGAGAGGGTATATGGAGCGATAGACTGATTGGTATTGAGTGAACGAGAGGGTATATGGAGCGATAGACTGGAGGAGGTGAATGTGTTGGTGACTATGAACATGGACGCGACTGTCGACTATGTGGGTAATCGTCCTTTGGGATGACAAAAGGTGACAGAGAGAGATAGACGGTGACAGAAGGTGAAAAACGGTGACAGATGGTGATGGAAGGTAATAGGACTAAAAAGACGGTGACAAACGGTGACTGAAGGTGATAGACGGAGATAGAGGGTGATAGACGGTGATAGAGGGTGTTAGACGGTGATAGAGGGTGAAAGACGGTGAAAGAATGTGATAGACGGTGATAGAAGGTAATAGAAGTTGAGAGCGGGTGAAACACGATGATAGGTGATATATAGTGAAAAGGGTGATAGACGATGATAGAAGGTGTAGAGGGTGATATAGGGTGAAAGACGGTGATAGAAGGTGGAAAATGGTGATTGAGGGTGATAGAATGTGATAGAAGCATACAGACGGTGATAGAGGGTGGTAGAGGATGATTGACGGTGATAGAAGGAGATAGAAGGTGACAGACGGCGACAAACAGCAACAGACGGGCATACCTGTGACGTCGGCGACGAATGACGAGGTGTGAGGTTGTACAGCGCGTTCGATGTGCTGCATCTGATCCCCTTTTATTCCCACTATATATTCAATGTCTGCCCCACCCCGCAGTATACGTTTTATGACTGACTGATCAGGTCTCCTTCGGGCGTGACTTACTCCCCTCACCCTGTATCCACCGGGTGTTCCCCCTCCATTGTAGGCCTCTTGCGTTCCATTCCCCTAATAGGGGTCGGGTGTTCCCCCTGCCCTAGTAGGCTTCTTGCGTTCCTTTCCCCTTGTAGGCGTCGGGTGTTTCCCCTCCCCTAGTAAGTGTCAATCGTTCCCCCAACAATTATAGGCATCGGGTGTCCCTCCTCCCTTATAGGCAGGCCTCGGTGTTCCCCTCCCCTTGTAGGACACGTGCGATTCCCCTCCCCTTGTAGGCTAGGGTGTGCTCCTTCCCTTGTAGGCTAGGGTGTTCCCTTCCCTTGTATGACACGGGTGTTTTCCGCTCCCCTTGTAGGCTACGGTGTTTCCCTCGGCTTGTAAGCTAGGGTGTTCACCTCGGCTTGTAAGTTAGGGTGTTCCCCTCGGCTTGAAAGCTAGGGTGTTCCCCTCCGATTGTAAGCTAGGGTGTTCCCCTCCGACTGTAAGCTAGGGTGTTCCCCTCCGCTTGTAGGCCAGTGTGTTCTCCTCTCCTTGTAGGCTAGGGTGTTTCCATCCTCTTGTAAGCTAGGGTGTCCCCTCCACTTGTAAGGTAGAGTGTTCTCCTCCACTTGTAAGGTAGGGTGTTTCCCTCCGCTTGTAGGCCAGGGTGTTTTCATCCTCGTGTAAGTTGGGGTGTTCCTCTCGACTTGTAAGCTAGGGTGTTCTCCTCCCCTTGTAAGCTAGGGTGTTCCCCTCCACTTGTAAGCTAGGATGTTCCCCTCCACTAGTAAGCTAGGATGTTCCCTTCCACTTGTAAGCTAGGGTGTTCCACTCCCTTTGTAAGCTAGGGTGTTCCCCTCCACTTGTAAGCTAGGCTGTTCTCCTCCGCTTGTAAGCTAGGATGTTCCCCTTCGCTTGTAAGCTAGGGTGTTCCCCGCCGCTTATAAACTAGGGTGTTCTCCTCCACTTGTAAGTTAGGGTGTTCCCCTCCACTTGTAAGCTAGGATGTTCCCCTTCACTTGTAAGCTAGGGTGTTCCCTTCCACTTGTAAACTAGGATGCTCCCTTCCACTTGTAAGCTAGGGTGTTCCCTTCCACTTGTAAGTTAGGGTGTTCCCCTCCACTTGTAAACTAGGATGTTCCCTTCCACTTGTAAGTGGAGGAGAACACCCTAGTTTACAAGTGGAGGGCAACATCCTAGCTTACAGGTGGAGGGGAACACCATAGCTTACAAGTGGAAGGGAACATCCTAGTTTACAAGTGGAGGGGAACACCCTAGCTTATAAGTGGAGGGGAACACCCTAGCTTACAAGTGGAGGGGAACACCCTAGTTTACAAGTGGAGGGGAACACCCTAGCCTACAAGCGGAGGGGAACACCCTAGTTTACAAGTGGAGGGAACATCCTAGCTTACAAGTGGAAGGGAACACCCTAGCTTACAAGTGGTGGGGAACACACTATCTTACAAGTGGAAGGGAACATCCTAGTTTACAAGTGGAAGGGAACACCGTAGCTATCAAGTGGAAGGGAACACCCTAGACTACAAGTGGAAGGGAATATCCTAGCTTACAAGTGGAAGGGAACACCATAGCTTACAAGTGGTGGGGAACACCCTAGCTTACAAGTGGAAGGGAACATTCTAGCTTACAAGTGGAAGGGAACACCCTAGCTTACAAGTGGTGGGGAACACCCTAGCTTACAAGTGGAAGGGAACATCCTAGCTTACAAGTGGAAGGGAACACCCTAGCTTACAAGTGAAAGGGAACATCCTAGCTTACAAGTGGAAGGGAACATCCTAGCTTACAAGTGGAAGGGAACACCCTAGCTTACAAGTGGAAGGCAACATCCTAGCTTACAAGTGGAGGGGAACACCCTAGCTAACAAGCGGAGGAGAACATCCTAGCTTACAAGCAGAGGGGAACATCCTAGCTTACAAGTGGAAGGGAACACCCTAGCTTACAAGTGGAGGGGAACACCCTAACTTACAAGTGGAGGAAACACCCTAGCTTACAAGTGGAAGGGAACATCCTAGCTTACAAGTATAAGGGAACATCCTAGATTACAAGTGGAAGGGAACACCCTAGCTTACAAACGAAGGGGAACATCCTAGCTTACAAGTGGAGGGGAACACCCTAACCTACCAGTTGAGGGGAACACACAAGCCAACAAGGGGAGGGGAACACCGTAGCTTACAAGTGGAGGGAAACACCCTAGCTTACATGTGGAGGGGAACACCCTAGCTTACAAGCGGAGGGGAACACCCTAGCTTACAAGTGGAGGGGAACACCCTAGCTTACAAGTGGAGTGGAACACCCTAGCTTACAAGTGGAGGGGAACACCCTAGCTTACAAGTGGAGGGGAACACCCTAGCTTACAAGCGGACGGAACACCCTAGCTTATAAGCGGAGAGGAACACCCTAGCTTATAAGCGGAGGGGAACACCCTAGCTTACAAGCGGAGGGGAACCCCCTAGCTTACAAGCGGAGAGGAACACCCTAGCTTACAAACGGAGGGGAACACCCTAAGCTAGGATGTTCCCCTCTGCTTGTAAGCTAGGATGTTCCCCTCCGCTTGTTAGCTAGGGTGTTCCCCTCCACTTGTAAGCTAGGATGTTGCCTTCCACTTGTAAGCTAGGGTGTTCCCTTCCACTTGTAAGCTAGGATGTTCCCTTCCACTTGTAAGCTAGGATGTTCCCTTCCACTTGTAAGCTAGGGTGTTCCCTTCCACTTGTAAGCTAGGATGTTCCCCTCCACTTGTAAACTAGGGTGTTCCCTTCCACTTGTAAGCTAGGGTGTTCCCCACCACTTGTAAGCTAGGGTGTTCCCTTTCACTTGTAAGCTAGAATGTTCCCTTCCACTTGTAAGCTAGGGTGTTCCCCACCACTTGTAAGCTATGGTGTTCCCTTCCACTTGTAAGCTAGGATGTTCCCTTCCACTTGTAGGCTAGGGTGTTCCCTTCCACTTGTAAGCTACGGTGTTCCCTTCCACTTGTAAACTAGGATGTTCCCTTCCACATGTAAGCTAGTGTGTTCCCCACCACTTGTATGCTAGGGTGTTCCCTTCCACTTGTAAGCTAGGATGTTCCCCTCCACTTGTAAACTAGGGTGTTCCCCTCCGCTTGTAGGCTAGGGTGTTCCCCTCCACTTGTAAACTAGGGTGTTTCCCTCCACTTGTAAGCTAGGGTGTTCCCCTCCACTTATAAGCTAGGGTGTTCCCCTCCACTTGTAAACTAGGATGTTCCCTTCCACTTGTAAGCTATGGTGTTCCCCTCCACCTGTAAGCTAGGATGTTGCCCTCCACTTGTAAACTAGGGTGTTCTCCTCCACTTGTAAGCTAGGGTGTTCCCCTCCACTTGTAAGCTAGGGTGTTCCCCTCCACTTATAAACTAGGGTGTTCCCCTCCACTTGTAAGCTAGGGTGTTCCCCTCCACTTGTAAGCTAGGGTGTTCCCTTCCACTTGTAAGTTAGGGTGTTCCGCTCCACTTGTAAACTAGGGTGTTACCCTCTACCTGTAAGCTAGGGTGTTCCCCTCCACTTGTAAGTTAGGGTGTTCCCCTCCGCCTGTAAGTTAGGGTGTTCCCTCCACTTGTAAGCTAGGGTGTTCCCCTCCACTTGTGAGCTAGGGTGTTCCCCTCCACTTATAGGCTAGGGTGTTCCCCTCCTCTTGTATGCTAGGGTGTTCCCCTCCACTTGTAGGCTAGGGTGTTCCCCTCCACTTGTAAGCTAGGGTGTTCCCCTCCACTTGTAAGCTAGGGTGTTCCCCTCCACTTGTAAGCTAGGGTGTTCCACTCCACTTGTAGGCTAGAGTGTTCCCCTCCGCTTGTAAACTAGGGTGTTCCTCTCCGCTTGTAAGCTATGGTGTTCCCCTCCACTTGTAAGGTAGGGTGCTCCCCTCCACTTGTAAGCTAGGGTGTTCCCCTCCGCTTGTAAGCTAGGGTGTTCCCCTCCACTTGTAGGCTAGGGTGTTCCCATCCTCTTGTAAGTTGGGGTGTTCCCCTCGACTTGTAAGCTAGGGTGTTCCCCTCCGCTTGTAAGCTAGGGTGTTCCCCTCCGCTTGTAAGCTAGGGTGTTCCCATCCACTTGTAAGGTAGGGTGCTCCCCTCCACTTGTATGCTAGGGTGTTCCCCTCCGCTTGTAAGCTAGGGTGTTCCCCTCCACTTGTAAGGTAGGGTGCTCCCCTCCGCTTGTAAGCTAGGGTGTTCCCCTCCACTTGTAAACTAGGATGTTCCCTTCCACTTGTAAGCTAGGGTGTTCCCCTCCACTTGTAAGCTAGGGTGTTCCCCACCACTTGTAAGCTATGGTGTTCCCTTCCACTTGTAAGCTAGGATGTTCCCTTCCACTTGTAGGCTAGGGTGTTCCCTTCCACTTGTAAGCTACGGTGTTCCCTTCCACTTGTAAACTAGGATGTTCCCTTCCACATGTAAGCTAGTGTGTTCCCCACCACTTGTATGCTAGGGTGTTCCCTTCCACTTGTAAGCTAGGATGTTCCCCTCCACTTGTAAACTAGGGTGTTCCCCTCCGCTTGTAGGCTAGGGTGTTCCCCTCCACTTGTAAACTAGGGTGTTTCCCTCCACTTGTAAGCTAGGGTGTTCCCCTCCACTTATAAGCTAGGGTGTTCCCCTCCACTTGTAAACTAGGATGTTCCCTTCCACTTGTAAGCTATGGTGTTCCCCTCCACCTGTAAGCTAGGATGTTGCCCTCCACTTGTAAACTAGGGTGTTCTCCTCCACTTGTAAGCTAGGGTGTTCCCCTCCACTTGTAAGCTAGGGTGTTCCCCTCCACTTATAAACTAGGGTGTTCCCCTCCACTTGTAAGCTAGGGTGTTCCCCTCCACTTGTAAGCTAGGGTGTTCCCTTCCACTTGTAAGTTAGGGTGTTCCGCTCCACTTGTAAACTAGGGTGTTACCCTCTACCTGTAAGCTAGGGTGTTCCCCTCCACTTGTAAGTTAGGGTGTTCCCCTCCGCCTGTAAGTTAGGGTGTTCCCTCCACTTGTAAGCTAGGGTGTTCCCCTCCACTTGTGAGCTAGGGTGTTCCCCTCCACTTATAGGCTAGGGTGTTCCCCTCCTCTTGTATGCTAGGGTGTTCCCCTCCACTTGTAGGCTAGGGTGTTCCCCTCCACTTGTAAGCTAGGGTGTTCCCCTCCACTTGTAAGCTAGGGTGTTCCCCTCCACTTGTAAGCTAGGGTGTTCCACTCCACTTGTAGGCTAGAGTGTTCCCCTCCGCTTGTAAACTAGGGTGTTCCTCTCCGCTTGTAAGCTATGGTGTTCCCCTCCACTTGTAAGGTAGGGTGCTCCCCTCCACTTGTAAGCTAGGGTGTTCCCCTCCGCTTGTAAGCTAGGGTGTTCCCCTCCACTTGTAGGCTAGGGTGTTCCCATCCTCTTGTAAGTTGGGGTGTTCCCCTCGACTTGTAAGCTAGGGTGTTCCCCTCCGCTTGTAAGCTAGGGTGTTCCCCTCCGCTTGTAAGCTAGGGTGTTCCCATCCACTTGTAAGGTAGGGTGCTCCCCTCCACTTGTATGCTAGGGTGTTCCCCTCCGCTTGTAAGCTAGGGTGTTCCCCTCCACTTGTAAGGTAGGGTGCTCCCCTCCGCTTGTAAGCTAGGGTGTTCCCCTCCACTTGTAAACTAGGATGTTCCCTTCCACTTGTAAGCTAGGGTGTTCCCCTCCACTTGTAAGCTAGGGTGTTCCCCTCCACTTGTAAGCTAGGGTGTTCCCCTCCACTTGTAAACTAGGGTGTTCCCCTCCACTTGTAAGCTAGGGTGTTCCACTCCACTTGTAAGCTAGGGTGTTCCCCTCCACTTGTAAGCTAGGGTGTTCCCCTACACTTGTAAGCTAGGGTGTTCCACTCCACTTGTAGGCTAGGTTGTTCCCCTCCACTTGTAAACTAGGGTGTTCCCCTCCACTTGTAAGCTAGGGTGTTCCCCTCCACTTATAAGCTAGGGTGTTTCCCTCCACTTGTAAACTAGGATGTTCCCTTCCACTTGTAAGCTATGGTGTTCCCCTCCACCTGTAAGCTAGGATGTTGCCCTCCACTTGTAAACTAGGGTGTTCTCCTCCACTTGTAAGCTAGGGTGTTCCCCTCCACTTGTAAGCTAGGGTGTTCCCCTCCACTTATAAACTAGGGTGTTCCCCTCCACTTGTAAGCTAGGGTGTTCCCCTCCACTTGTAAGCTAGGGTGTTCCCTTCCACTTGTAAGTTAGGGTGTTCCGCTCCACTTGTAAACTAGGGTGTTACCCTCTACTTGTAAGCTAGGGTGTTCCCCTCCACTTGTAAGTTAGGGTGTTCCCCTCCACTTGTAAGCTAGGGTGTTCCCTTCCACTTGTAAGCTAGGATGTTCCCCTCTGCTTGTAAGCTAGGATGTTCTCCTCCGCTTGTTAGCTAGGGTGTTCCCCTCCACTTGTAAGCTAGGATGTTTCCTTCCACTTGTAAGCTAGGGTGTTCCCTTCCACTTGTAAGCTAGGATGTTCCCTTCCACTTGTAAGCTAGGATGTTCCCTTTCACTTGTAAGCTAGGGTGTTCCCTTCCACTTGTAAGCTAGGATGTTCCCCTCCACTTGTAAACTAGGGTGTTCCCTTCCACTTGTAAGCTAGGGTGTTCCCCACCACTTGTAAGCTAGGGTGTTCCCTTCCACTTGTAAGCTAGATTGTTCCCTTCCACTTGTAAGCTAGGGTGTTCCCCACCACTTGTAAGCTATGGTGTTCCCTTCCACTTGTAAGCTAGGATGTTCCCTTCCACTTGTAGTCTAGGGTGTTCCCTTCCACTTGTAAGCTACGGTGTTCCCTTCCACTTGTAAACTAGGATGTTCCCTTCCACTTGTAAGCTAGTGTGTTCCCCACCACTTGTAAGCTAGGGTGTTCACTTCCACTTGTAAGCTAGGATGTTCCCTCCACTTGTAAACTAGGGTGTTCCCCTCCGCTTGCAGGCTAGGTTGTTCCCCTCCACTTGTAAACTAGGGTGTTCCCCTCCACTTGTAAGCTAGGGTGTTCCCCTCCACTTATAAGCTAGGGTGTTCCCCTCCACTTGTAAACTAGGATGTTCCCTTCCACTTGTAAGCTATGGTGTTCCCCTCCACCTGTAAGCTAGGATGTTGCCCTCCACTTGTAAACTAGGGTGTTCTCCTCCACTTGTAAGCTAGGGTGTTCCCCTCCACTTGTAAGCTAGGGTGTTCCCCTCCACTTATAAACTAGGGTGTTCCCCTCCACTTGTAAGCTAGGGTGTTCCCCTCCACTTGTAAGCTAGGGTGTTCCCTTCCACTTGTAAGTTAGGGTATTCCGCTCCACTTGTAAACTAGAGTGTTAACCTCTACTTGTAAGCTAGGGTGTTCCCCTCCACTTGTAAGTTAGGATGTTCCCCTCCGCCTGTAAGTTAGGGTGTTCCCCTCCACTTGTAAGCTAGGGTGTTCCCCTCGACTTGTGAGCTAGGGTGTTCCCCTCCACTTATAGGCTAGGGTGTTCCCCTCCTCTTATATGCTAGGGTGTTCCCCTCCACTTGTAGGCTAGGGTGTTCCCCTCCACTTGTAAGTTAGGGTGTTCCCCTCCACTTGTAAGCTAGGGTGTTCCCCTCCACTTGTAAGCTAGGGTGTTCCACTCCACTTGTAGGCTAGAGTGTTCCCCTCCGCTTGTAAACTAGGGTGTTCCCCTCCGCTTGTAAGCTATGGTGTTCCCCTCCACTTGTAAGGTAGGGTGCTCCCCTCCACTTGTAAGCTAGGGTGTTCCCCTCCGCTTGTAAGCTAGGGTGTTCCCCTCCACTTGTAGGCTAGGGTGTTCCCATCCTCTTGTAAGTTGGGGTGTTCCCCTCGACTTGTAAGCTAGGGTGTTCCCCTCCGCTTGTAAGCTAGGGTGTTCCCATCCACTTGTAAGGTAGGGTGCTCCCCTCCACTTGTATGCTAGGGTGTTCCCCTCCGCTTGTAAGCTAGGGTGTTCCCCTCCACTTGTAAGGTAGGGTGCTCCCCTCCGCTTGTAAGCTAGGGTGTTCCCCTCCACTTGTAAACTAGGATGTTCCCTTCCACTTGTAAGCTAGGGTGTTCCCCTCCACTTGTAAGCTAGGGTGTTCCCCTCCACTTGTAAGCTAGGGTGTTCCCCTCCACTTGTAAACTAGGGTGTTCCCCTCCACTTGTAAGCTAGGGTGTTCCACTCCACTTGTAAGCTAGGGTGTTCCCCTCCACTTGTAAGCTAGGGTGTTCCCCTACACTTGTAAGCTAGGGTGTTCCAGTCCACTTGTAAGCTAGGGTGTTCCCCTCCACTTGTAAGCTAGGGTGTTCCCCTCTGCTTATAAGCTAGGGTGTTCCCTTCCACTTGTAAGCTAGGATGTTCCCCTCTGCTTGTAAGCTAGGATGTTCTCCTCCGCTTGTTAGCTAGGGTGTTCCCCTCCACTTGTAAGCTAGGATGTTTCCTTCCACTTGTAAGCTAGGGTGTTCCCTTCCACTTGTAAGCTAGGATGTTCCCTTCCACTTGTAAGCTACGATGTTCCCTTTCACTTGTAAGCTAGGGTGTTCCCTTCCACTTGTAAGCTAGGATGTTCCCCTCCACTTGTAAACTAGGGTGTTCCCTTCCACTTGTAAGCTAGGGTGTTCCCCACCACTTGTAAGCTAGGGTGTTCCCTTCCACTTGTAAGCTAGATTGTTCCCTTCCACTTGTAAGCTAGGGTGTTCCCCACCACTTGTAAGCTATGGTGTTCCCTTCCACTTGTAAGCTAGGATGTTCCCTTCCACTTGTAGTCTAGGGTGTTCCCTTCCACTTGTAAGCTACGGTGTTCCCTTCCACTTGTAAACTAGGATGTTCCCTTCCACTTGTAAGCTAGTGTGTTCCCCACCACTTGTAAGCTAGGGTGTTCCCTTCCACTTGTAAGCTAGGATGTTCCCTCCACTTGTAAACTAGGGTGTTCCCCTCCGCTTGTAGGCTAGGTTGTTCCCCTCCACTTGTAAACTAGGGTGTTCCCTTCCACTTGTAAGCTATGGTGTTCCCCTCCACCTGTAAGCTAGGATGTTGCCCTCCACTTGTAAACTAGGGTGTTCTCCTCCACTTGTAAGCTAGGGTGTTCCCCTCCACTTGTAAGCTAGGGTGTTCCCCTCCACTTATAAACTAGGGTGTTCCCCTCCACTTGTAAGCTAGGGTGTTCCCCTCCACTTGTAAGCTAGGGTGTTCCCTTCCACTTGTAAGTTAGGGTGTTCCGCTCCACTTGTAAACTAGGGTGTTACCCTCTACTTGTAAGCTAGGGTGTTCCCCTCCACTTGTAAGTTAGGATGTTCCCCTCCGCCTGTAAGTTAGGGTGTTCCCCTCCACTTGTAAGCTAGGGTGTTCCCCTCCACTTGTGAGCTAGGGTGTTCCCCTCCACTTATAGGCTAGGGTGTTCCCCTCCTCTTATATGCTAGGGTGTTCCCCTCCACTTGTAGGCTAGGGTGTTCCCCTCCACTTGTAAGTTAGGGTGTTCCCCTCCACTTGTAAGCTAGGGTGTTCCCCTCCACTTGTAAGCTAGGGTATTCCACTCCACTTGTAGGCTAGAGTGTTCCACTCCGCTTGTAAACTAGGGTGTTCCCCTCCGCTTGTAAGCTATGGTGTTCCCCTCCACTTGTAAGGTAGGGTGCTCCCCTCCACTTGTAAGCTAGGGTGTTCCCCTCCGCTTGTAAGCTAGGGTGTTCCCCTCCACTTGTAGGCTAGGGTGTTCCCATCCTCTTGTAAGTTGGGGTGTTCCCCTCGACTTGTAAGCTAGGGTGTTCCCCTCCGCTTGTAAGCTAGGGTGTTCCCATCCACTTGTAAGGTAGGGTGCTCCCCTCCACTTGTATGCTAGGGTGTTCCCCTCCGCTTGTAAGCTAGGGTGTTCCCCTCCACTTGTAAGGTAGGGTGCTCCCCTCCGCTTGTAAGCTAGGGTGTTCCCCTCCACTTGTAAACTAGGATGTTCCCTTCCACTTGTAAGCTAGGGTGTTCCCCTCCACTTGTAAGCTAGGGTGTTCCCCTCCACTTGTAAGCTAGGGTGTTCCCCTCCACTTGTAAACTAGGGTGTTCCCCTCCACTTGTAAGCTAGGGTGTTCCACTCCACTTGTAAGCTAGGGTGTTCCCCTCCACTTGTAAGCTAGGGTGTTCCCCTACACTTGTAAGCTAGGGTGTTCCAGTCCACTTGTAAGCTAGGGTGTTCCCCTCCACTTGTAAGCTAGGGTGTTCCCCTCTGCTTATAAGCTAGGGTGTTCCACTCCACTTGTAAGCTAGGGTGTTCCCCTCCGCTTGTAAGCTAGGGTGTTCCCCTCCACATGTAAGCTAGGGTGTTTCCCTCCACTTGTAAGCTACGGTGTTCCCCTCCCCTTGTTGGCTTGTGTGTTCCCCTCAACTGGTAGGTTAGGGTGTTCCCCTCCACTTGTAAGCTAGGATGTTCCCCTTCGTTTGTAAGCTAGGGTGTTCCCTTCCACTTGTAATCTAGGATGTTCCCTTCCACTTGTAAGCTAGGATGTTCCCTTCCACTTGTAAGCTAGGGTGTTTCCTCCACTTGTAAGTTAGGGTGTTCCCCTCCACTTGTAAGCTAGGGTGTTCCCTTCCACTTGTAAGCTAGGATGTTCCCCTCTGCTTGTAAGCTAGGATGTTCTCATCCGCTTGTTAGCTAGGGTGTTCCCCTCCACTTGTAAGCTAGGATGTTGCCTTCCACTTGTAAGCTAGGGTGTTCCCTTCCACTTGTAAGCTAGGATGTTCCCTTCCACTTGTAAGCTAGGATGTTCCCTTTCACTTGTAAGCTAGGGTGTTCCCTTCCACTTGTAAGCTAGGATGTTCCCCTCCACTTGTAAACTAGGGTGTTCCCTTCCACTTGTAAGCTAGGGTGTTCTCCACCACTTGTAAGCTAGGGTGTTCCCTTCCACTTGTAAGCTAGATTGTTCCCTTCCACTTGTAAGCTAGGGTGTTCCCCACCACTTGTAAGCTATGGTGTTCCCTTCCACTTGTAAGCTAGGATGTTCCCTTCCACTTGTAGTCTAGGGTGTTCCCTTCCACTTGTAAGCTACGGTGTTCCCTTCCACTTGCAAACTAGGATGTTCCCTTCCACTTGTAAGCTAGTGTGTTCCCCACCACTTGTAAGCTAGGGTGTTCCCTTCCACTTGTAAGCTAGGATGTTCCCTCCACTTGTAAACTAGGGTGTTCCCCTCCGCTTGTAGGCTAGGTTGTTCCCCTCCACTTGTAAACTAGGGTGTTCCCCTCCACTTGTAAGCTAGGGTGTTCCCCTCCACTTATAAGCTAGGGTGTTCCCCTCCACTTGTAAACTAGGATGTTCCCTTCCACTTGTAAGCTATGGTGTTCCCCTCCACCTGTAAGCTAGGATGTTGCCCTCCACTTGTAAACTAGGGTGTTCTCCTCCACTTGTAAGCTAGGGTGTTCCCCTCCACTTGTAAGCTAGGGTGTTCCCCTCCACTTATAAACTAGGGTGTTCCCCTCCACTTGTAAGCTAGGGTGTTCCCCTCCACTTGTAAGCTAGGGTGTTCCCTTCCACTTGTAAGTTAGGGTGTTCCGCTACACTTGTAAACTAGGGTGTTACCCTCTACTTGTAAGCTAGGGTGTTCCCCTCCACTTGTAAGTTAGGATGTTCCCCTCCGCCTGTAAGTTAGGGTGTTTCCCTCCACTTGTAAGCTAGGGTGTTCCCCTCCACTTGTGAGCTAGGGTGTTCCCCTCCACTTATAGGCTAGGGTGTTCCCCTCCTCTTGTATGCTAGGGTGTTCCCCTCCACTTGTAGGCTAGGGTGTTCCCCTCCACTTGTAAGCTAGGGTGTTCCCCTCCACTTGTAAGCTAGGGTGTTCCCCTCCACTTGTAAGCTAGGGTGTTCCACTCCACTTGTAGGCTAGAGTGTTCCCCTCCGCTTGTAAACTAGGGTGTTCCCCTCCGCTTGTAAGCTATGGTGTTCCCCTCCACTTGTAAGGTAGGGTGCTCCCCTCCACTTGTAAGCTAGGGTGTTCCCCTCCGCTTGTAAGCTAGGGTGTTCCCCTGCACTTGTAGGCTAGGGTGTTCCCATCCTCTTGTAAGTTGGGGTGTTCCCCTCGACTTGTAAGCTAGGGTGTTCCCCTCCGCTTGTAAGCTAGGGTGTTCCCCTCCGCTTGTAAGCTAGGGTGTTCCCATCCACTTGTAAGGTAGGGTGCTCCCCTCCACTTGTATGCTAGGGTGTTCCCCTCCACTTGTAAGCTAGGGTGTTCCCCTCCACTTGTAAGGTAGGTTGCTCCCCTCCGCTTGTAAGCTAGGGTGTTCCCCTCCACTTGTAAACTAGGATGTTCCCTTCCACTTGTAAGCTAGGGTGTTCCCCTCCACTTGTAAGCTAGGGTGTGCCCCTCCACTTGTAAGCTAGGGTGTTCCCCTCCACTTGTAAACTAGGGTGTTCCCCTCCACTTGTAAGCTAGGGTGTTCCACTCCACTTGTAAGCTAGGGTGTTCCCCTCCACTTGTAAGCTAGGGTGTTCCCCTACACTTGTAAGCTAGGGTGTTCCACTCCACTTGTAAGCTAGGGTGTTCCCCTCCACTTGTAAGCTAGGGTGTTCCCATCCGCTTGTAAGCTAGGGTGTTCCACTCCACTTGTAAGCTACGGTGTTACCCTCCGCTTGTAAGCTAGGGTGTTCCCCTCCACATGTAAGCTAGGGTGTTCCCCTCCACTTGTAAGCTAGGGTGTTCCCCTACACTTGTAAGCTAGGGTGTTCCACTCCACTTGTAAGCTAGGGTGTTCCCCTCCACTTGTAAGCTAGGGTGTTCCCCTCCGCTTGTAAGCTAGGGTGTTCCCCTCCACTTGTAAGCTACGGTGTTCCCCTCCGCTTGTAAGCTAGGGTGTTCCCCTCCACTTGTAAGGTAGGTTGCTCCCCTCCGCTTGTAAGCTAGGGTGTTCCCCTCCACTTGTAAACTAGGATGTTCCCTTCCACTTGTAAGCTAGGGTGTTCCACTCCACTTGTAAGCTAGGGTGTTCCCCTCCACTTGTAAGCTAGGGTGTTCCCCTCCACTTGTAAACTAGGGTGTTCCCCTCCACTTGTAAGCTAGGGTGTTCCACTCCACTTGTAAGCTAGGGTGTTCCACTCCACTTGTAAGCTAGGGTGTTCCCCTACACTTGTAAGCTAGGGAGTTCCACTCCACTTGTAAGCTAGGGTGTTCCCCTCCACTTGTAAGCTAGGGTGTTCCCCTCCGCTTGTAAGCTAGGGTGTTCCACTCCACTTGTAAGCTACGGTGTTACCCTCCGCTTGTAAGCTAGGGTGTTCCCCTCCACTTGTAAGCTAGGGTGTTCCCTTCCACTTGTAAGCTAGGATGTTCCCTTCCACTTGTAAGCTAGGATGTTCCCTTTCACTTGTAAGCTAGGGTGTTCCCTTCCACTTGTAAGCTAGGATGTTCCCCTCCACTTGTAAACTAGGGTGTTCCCTTCCACTTGTAAGCTAGGGTGTTCCCCACCACTTGTAAGCTAGGGTGTTCCCCACCACTTGTAAGCTAGGGTGTTCCCTTCCACTTGTAAGCTAGATTGTTCCCTTCCACTTGTAAGCTAGGGTGTTCCCCACCACTTGTAAGCTATGGTGTTCCCTTCCACTTGTAAGCTAGGATGTTCCCTTCCACTTGTACTCTAGGGTGTTCCCTTCCACATGTAAGCTACGGTGTTCCCTTTCACTTGTAAACTAGGATGTTCCCTTCCACTTGTAAGCTAGTGTGTTCCCCAACACTTTTAAGCTAGGGTGTTCCCTTCCACTTGTAAGCTAGGATGTTCCCTCCACTTGTAAACTAGGGTGTTCCCCTCCGCTTGTAGGCTAGGTTGTTCCCCTCCACTTGTAAACTAGGGTGTTCCCCTCCACTTGTAAGCTAGGGTGTTCCCCTCCACTTATAAGCTAGGGTGTTCCCCTCCACTTGTAAACTAGGATGTTCCCTTCCACTTGTAAGCTATGGTGTTCCCCTCCACCTGTAAGCTAGGATGTTGCCCTCCACTTGTAAACTAGGGTGTTCTCCTCCACTTGTAAGCTAGGGTGTTCCCCTCCACTTGTAAGCTAGGGTGTTCCCCTCCACTTATAAACTAGGGTGTTCCCCTCCACTTGTAAGCTAGGGTGTTCCCCTCCACTTGTAAGCTAGGGTGTTCCCTTCCACTTGTAAGTTAGGGTGTTCCGCTCCACTTGTAAACTAGGGTGTTACCCTCTACTTGTAAGCTAGGGTGTTCCCCTCCACTTGTAAGTTAGGGTGTTCCCCTCCGCCTGTAAGTTAGGGTGTTCCCCTCCACTTCTAAGCTAGGGTGTTCCCCTCCACTTGTGAGCTAGGGTGTTCCCCCCCACTTATAGGCTAGGGTGTTCCCCTCCTCTTGTATGCTAGGGTGTTCCCCTCCTCTTGTAGGCTAGGGTGTTCCCCTCCACTTGTAAGCTAGGGTGTTCCCCTCCACTTGTAAGCTAGGGTGTTCCCCTCCACTTGTAAGCTAGGGTGTTCCACTCCACTTGTAGGCTAGAGTGTTCCCCTCCGCTTGTAAACTAGGGTGTTCCCCTCCGCTTGTAAGCTATGGTGTTCCCCTCCACTTGTAAGGTAGGGTGCTCCCCTCCACTTGTAAGCTAGGGTGTTCCCCTCCGCTTGTAAGCTAGGGTGTTCCCCTGCACTTGTAGGCTAGGGTGTTCCCATCCTCTTGTAAGTTGTGGTGTTCCCCTCGACTTGTAAGCTAGGGTGTTCCCCTCCGCTTGTAAGCTAGGGTGTTCCCCTCCGCTTGTAAGCTAGGGTGTTCCCATCCACTTGTAAGGTAGGGTGCTCCCCTCCACTTGTATGCTAGGGTGTTCCCCTCCGCTTGTAAGCTAGGGTGTTCCCCTCCACTTGTAAGGTAGGTTGCTCCCCTCCGCTTGTAAGCTAGGGTGTTCCCCTCCACTTGTAAACTAGGATGTGCCCTTCCACTTGTAAGCTAGGGTGTTCCCCTCCACTTGTAAGCTAGGGTATTCCCCTCCACTTGTAAGCTAGGGTGTTCCCCTCCACTTGTAAACTAGGGTGTTCCCCTCCACTTGTAAGCTAGGGTGTTCCACTCCACTTGTAAGCTAGGGTGTTCCCCTCCACTTGTAAGCTAGGGTGTTCCCCTACACTTGTAAGCTAGGGTGTTCCACTCCACTTGTAAGCTAGGGTGTTCCCCTCCACTTGTAAGCTAGGGTGTTCCCCTCCGCTTGTAAGCTAGGGTGTTCCACTCCACTTGTAAGCTACGGTGTTACCCTCCGCTTTTAAGCTAGGGTGTTCCCCTCCACATGTAAGCTAGGGTGTTTCCCTCCACTTGTACGCTAGGGTGTTCCCCTTCGTTTGTAAGCTATGGTGTTCCCTTCCACTTGTAAGCTAGGGTGTTCCCCTACACTTGTAATCTAGGATGTTCCCTTCCACTTGTAAGCTAGGATGTTCCCTTCCACTTGTAAGCTAGGGTGTTTCCTCCACTTGTAAGTTAGGGTGTTCCCCTCCACTTGTAAGCTAGGGTGTTCCCTTCCACTTGTAAGCTAGGATGTTCCCCTCTGCTTGTAAGCTAGGATGTTCTCCTCCGCTTGTTAGCTAGGGTGTTCCCCTCCACTTGTAAGCTAGGATGTTGCCTTCCACTTGTAAGCTAGGGTGTTCCCTTCCACTTGTAAGCTAGGATGTTCCCTTCCACTTGTAAGCTAGGATGTTCCCTTTCACTTGTAAGCTAGGGTGTTCCCTTCCACTTGTAAGCTAGGATGTTCCCCTCCACTTGTAAACTAGGGTGTTCCATTCCACTTGTAAGCTAGGGTGTTCTCCACCACTTGTAAGCTAGGGTGTTCCCTTCCGCTTGTAAGCTAGATTGTTCCCTTCCACTTGTAAGCTAGGGTGTTCCCCACCACTTGTAAGCTATGGTGTTCCCTTCCACTTGTAAGCTAGGATGTTCCCTTCCACTTGTAGTCTAGGGTGTTCCCTTCCACTTGTAAGCTACGGTGTTCCCTTCCACTTGTAAACTAGGATGTTCCCTTCCACTTGTAAGCTAGTGTGTTCCCCACCACTTGTAAGCTAGGGTGTTCCCTTCCACTTGTAAGCTAGGATGTTCCCTCCACTTGTAAACTAGGGTGTTCCCCTCCGCTTGTAGGCTAGGTTGTTCCCCTCCACTTGTAAACTAGGGTGTTCCCCTCCACTTGTAAGCTAGGGTGTTCCCCTCCACTTATAAGCTAGGGTGTTCCCCTCCACTTGTAAACTAGGATGTTCCCTTCCACTTGTAAGCTAGGGTGTTCCCCTCCACTTGTAAGCTAGGGTGTTCCCCTCCACTTATAAACTAGGGTGTTCCCCTCCACTTGTAAGCTAGGGTGTTCCCCTCCACTTGTAAGCTAGGGTGTTCCCTTCCACTTGTAAGTTAGGGTGTTCCGCTACACTTGTAAACTAGGGTGTTACCCTCTACTTGTAAGCTAGGGTGTTCCCCTCCACTTGTAAGTTAGGATGTTCCCCTCCGCCTGTAAGTTAGGGTGTTCCCCTCCACTTGTAAGCTAGGGTGTTCCCCTCCACTTGTGAGCTAGGGTGTTCCCCTCCACTTATAGGCTAGGGTGTTCCCCTCCTCTTGTATGCTAGGGTGTTCCCCTCCACTTGTAGGCTAGGGTGTTCCCCTCCACTTGTAAGCTAGGGTGTTCCCCTCCACTTGTAAGCTAGGGTGTTCCCCTCCACTTGTAAGCTAGGGTGTTCCACTCCACTTGTAGGCTAGAGTGTTCCCCTCCGCTTGTAAACTAGGGTGTTCCCCTCCGCTTGTAAGCTATGGTGTTCCCCTCCACTTGTAAGGTAGGGTGCTCCCCTCCACTTGTAAGCTAGGGTGTTCCCCTCCGCTTGTAAGCTAGGGTGTTCCCCTGCACTTGTAGGCTAGGGTGTTCCCATCCTCTTGTAAGTTGGGGTGTTCCCCTCGACTTGTAAGCTAGGGTGTTCCCCTCCGCTTGTAAGCTAGGGTGTTCCCATCCACTTGTAAGGTAGGGTGCTCCCCTCCACTTGTATGCTAGGGTGTTCCCCTCCGCTTGTAAGCTAGGGTGTTCCCCTCCACTTGTAAGGTAGGTTGCTCCCCTCCGCTTGTAAGCTAGGGTGTTCCCCTCCACTTGTAAACTAGGATGTTCCCTTCCACTTGTAAGCTAGGGTGTTCCCCTCCACTTGTAAGCTAGGGTGTTCCCCTCCACTTGTAAGCTAGGGTGTTCCCCTCCACTTGTAAACTAGGGTGTTCCCCTCCACTTGTAAGCTAGGGTGTTCCACGCCACTTGTAAGCTATGGTGTTCCCCTCCACTTGTAAGCTAGGGTGTTCCCCTACACTTGTAAGCTAGGGTGTTCCACTCCACTTGTAAGCTACGGTGTTCCCCTCCGCTTGTAAGCTAGGGTGTTCCACTCCACTTGTAAGCTACGGTGTTACCCTCCGCTTGTAAGCTAGGGTGTTCCCCTCCACATGTAAGCTAGGGTGTTCCCCTCCACTTGTAAGCTAGGGTGTTCCCCTACACTTGTAAGCTAGGGTGTTCCACTCCACTTGTAAGCTAGGGTGTTCCCCTCCACTTGTAAGCTGTGGTGTTCCCCTCCGCTTGTAAGCTAGGGTGTTCCACTCCGCTTGTAAGCTAGGGTGTTCCCCTCCACTTGTAAGGTAGGTTGCTCCCCTCCGCTTGTAAGCTAGGGTGTTCCCCTCCACTTGTAAACTAGGATGTTCCCTTCCACTTGTAAGCTAGGGTGTTCCACTCCACTTGTAAGCTAGGGTGTTCCCCTCCACTTGTAAGCTAGGGTGTTCCCCTCCACTTGTAAACTAGGGTGTTCCCCTCCACTTGTAAGCTAGGGTGTTCCACTCCACTTGTAAGCTAGGGTGTTCCACTCCACTTGTAAGCTAGGGTGTTCCCCTACACTTGTAAGCTAGGGAGTTCCACTCCACTTGTAAGCTAGGGTGTTCCCCTCCACTTGTAAGCTAGGGTGTTCCCCTCCGCTTGTAAGCTAGGGTGTTCCACTCCACTTGTAAGCTACGGTGTTACCCTCCGCTTGTAAGCTAGGGTGTTCCCCTCCACTTGTAAGCTAGGGTGTTCCCTTCCACTTGTAAGCTAGGATGTTCCCTTCCACTTGTAAGCTAGGATGTTCCCTTTCACTTGTAAGCTAGGGTGTTCCCTTCCACTTGTAAGCTAGGATGTTCCCCTCCACTTGTAAACTAGGGTGTTCCCTTCCACTTGTAAGCTAGGGTGTTCCCCACCACTTGTAAGCTAGGGTGTTCCCCACCACTTGTAAGCTAGGGTGTTCCCTTCCACTTGTAAGCTAGATTGTTCCCTTCCACTTGTAAGCTAGGGTGTTCCCCACCACTTGTAAGCTATGGTGTTCCCTTCCACTTGTAAGCTAGGATGTTCCCTTCCACTTGTAGTCTAGGGTGTTCCCTTCCACTTGTAAGCTACGGTGTTCCCTTCCACTTGTAAACTAGGATGTTCCCTTCCACTTGTAAGCTAGTGTGTTCCCCACCACTTGTAAGCTAGGGTGTTCCCTTCCACTTGTAAGCTAGGATGTTCCCTCCACTTGTAAACTAGGGTGTTCCCCTCCGCTTGTAGGCTAGGTTGTTCCCCTCCACTTGTAAACTAGGGTGTTCCCCTCCACTTGTAAGCTAGGGTGTTCCCCTCCACTTATAAGCTAGGGTGTTCCCCTCCACTTGTAAACTAGGATGTTCCCTTCCACTTGTAAGCTATGGTGTTCCCCTCCACCTGTAAGCTAGGATGTTGCCCTCCACTTGTAAACTAGGGTGTTCTCCTCCACTTGTAAGCTAGGGTGTTCCCCTCCACTTGTAAGCTAGGGTGTTCCCCTCCACTTATAAACTAGGGTGTTCCCCTCCACTTGTAAGCTAGGGTGTTCCCCTCCACTTGTAAGCTAGGGTGTTCCCTTCCACTTGTAAGTTAGGGTGTTCCGCTCCACTTGTAAACTAGGGTGTTACCCTCTACTTGTAAGCTAGGGTGTTCCCCTCCACTTGTAAGTTAGGGTGTTCCCCTCCGCCTGTAAGTTAGGGTGTTCCCCTCCACTTGTAAGCTAGGGTGTTCCCCTCCACTTGTGAGCTAGGGTGTTCCCCCCCACTTATAGGCTAGGGTGTTCCCCTCCTCTTGTATGCTAGGGTGTTCCCCTCCACTTGTAGGCTAGGGTGTTCCCCTCCACTTGTAAGCTAGGGTGTTCCCCTCCACTTGTAAGCTAGGGTGTTCCCCTCCACTTGTAAGCTAGGGTGTTCCACTCCACTTGTAGGCTAGAGTGTTCCCCTCCGCTTGTAAACTAGGGTGTTCCCCTCCGCTTGTAAGCTATGGTGTTCCCCTCCACTTGTAAGGTAGGGTGCTCCCCTCCACTTGTAAGCTAGGGTGTTCCCCTCCGCTTGTAAGCTAGGGTGTTCCCCTGCACTTGTAGGCTAGGGTATTCCCATCCTCTTGTAAGTTGGGGTGTTCCCCTCGACTTGTAAGCTAGGGTGTTCCCCTCCGCTTGTAAGCTAGGGTGTTCCCCTCCGCTTGTAAGCTAGGGTGTTCCCATCCACTTGTAAGGTAGGGTGCTCCCCTCCACTTGTATGCTAGGGTGTTCCCCTCCGCTTGTATGCTAGGGTGTTCCCCTCCACTTGTAAGGTAGGTTGCTCCCCTCCGCTTGTAAACTAGGATGTTCCCTTCCACTTGTAAGCTAGGGTGTTCCCCTCCACTTGTAAGCTAGGGTGTTCCCCTCCACTTGTAAGCTAGGGTGTTCCCCTCCACTTGTAAACTAGGGTGTTCCCCTCCACTTGTAAGCTAGGGTGTTCCACTCCACTTGTAAGCTAGGGTGTTCCCCTCCACTTGTAAGCTAGGGTGTTCCCCTACACTTGTAAGCTAGGGTGTTCCACTCCACTTGTAAGCTAGGGTGTTCCCCTCCACTTGGAAGCTAGGGTGTTCCCCTCCGCTTGTAAGCTAGGGTGTTCCACTCCACTTGTAAGCTACGGTGTTACCCTCCGCTTTTAAGCTAGGGTGTTCCCCTCCACATGTAAGCTAGGGTGTTTCCCTCCACTTGTAAGCTAGGGTGTTCCCCTTCGTTTGTAAGCTATGGTGTTCCCTTCCACTTGTAAGCTAGGGTGTTCCCCTACACTTGTAAGCTAGGGTGTTCCACTCCACTTGTAAGCTAGGGTGTTCCCCTCCACTTGTAAGCTAGGGTGTTCCCCTCCGCTTGTAAGCTAGGGTGTTCCACTCCACTTGTAAGCTACGTTGTTCCCCTCCCCTTGTTGGCTTGTGTGTTCCCCTCAACTGGTAGGTTAGGGTGTTCCCCTCCACTTGTAAGCTAGGATGTTCCCCTTCGTTTGTAAGCTATGGTGTTCCCTTCCACTTGTAAGCTAGGATGTTCCCTTACACTTGTAAGCTAGGATGTTCCCCTCTGCTTGTAAGCTAGGATGTTCCCAACCGCTTTTAAGCTAGGGTGTTACATCCACTTGCAAGTTAGGGTGTTCCCCTCCACTTGTAAGCTAGGGTGTTCCCTTCCACTTGTAAGCTAGGATGTTCCCCTCTGCTTGTAAGCTAGGATGTTCCCCTCCGCTTGTAAGCTAGGGTGTTCCCCTCCACTTGTAAGCTAGGATGTTGCCTTCCACTTGTAAGCTAGGGTGTTCCCTTCCACTTGTAAGCTAGGATGTTCCCTTCCACTTGGAAGCTAGGATGGTCCCTTCCACTTGTAAGCTAGGGTGTTCCCTTCCACTTGTAAGCTAGGATGTTCCCCTCCACTTGTAAACTAGGGTGTTCCCTTCCACTTGTAAGCTAGGGTATTCCCTTCCACTTGTAAGCTAGGGTGTTCCCTTCCGCTTGTAGGCAAGGGTGTTCCCCTCCCCTTGTAAGCTAGGGTGTTCCCCTCCACTTGTAAGCTAGGGTGTTCCCCTCCCCTTGTAAACTAGGATGTTCCCTTCCACTTGTAAGCTAGGATGTTTCCCTCCGCTTGTAGGCTAGGGTGTTCCACTCCACTTGTAAGCTAGGGTGTTCCCCTCCGCTTGTAAGCTAGGGTTTTCCCCTCCACATGTAAGCTAGTGTGTTTCCCTCCACTGGTAAGCTACGGTGTTCCCCTCCCCTTGTTGGCCTGTGTGTTCCCCTCAACTGGTAGGTTAGGGTGTTCCCCTCCACTTGTAAGCTACGGTGTTACCCTCCGCTTTTAAGCTAGGGTGTTCCCCTCCACATGTAAGCTAGGGTGTTTCCCTCCACTTGTAAGCTAGGGTGTTCCCCTTCGTTTGTAAGCTATGGTGTTCCCTTCCACTTGTAAGCTAGGGTGTTCCCCTACACTTGTAAGCTAGGGTGTTCCACTCCACTTGTAAGCTAGGGTGTTCCCCTCCACTTGTAAGCTAGGGTGTTCCCCTCCGCTTGTAAGCTAGGGTGTTCCACTCCACTTGTAAGCTACGTTGTTCCCCTCCCCTTGTTGGCTTGTGTGTTCCCCTCAACTGGTAGGTTAGGGTGTTCCCCTCCACTTGTAAGCTAGGATGTTCCCCTTCGCTTGTAAGCTATGGTGTTCCCTTCCACTTGTAAGCTAGGATGTTCCCTTACACTTGTAAGCTAGGATGTTCCCCTCTGCTTGTAAGCTAGGATGTTCCCATCCGCTTTTAAGCTAGGGTGTTACATCCACTTGCAAGTTAGGGTGTTCCCCTCCACTTGTAAGCTAGGGTGTTCCCTTCCACTTGTAAGCTAGGATGTTCCCCTCTGCTTGTAAGCTAGGATGTTCCCCTCCGCTTGTAAGCTAGGGTGTTCCCCTCCACTTGTAAGCTAGGATGTTGCCTTCCACTTGTAAGCTAGGATGTTCCCTTCCACTTGTAAGCTAGGATGTTCCCTTCCACTTGGAAGCTAGGATGTTCCCTTCCACTTGTAAGCTAGGGTGTTCCCTTCCACTTGTAAGCTAGGATGTTCCCCTCCACTTGTAAACTAGGGTGTTCCCTTCCACTTGTAAGCTAGGGTATTCCCTTCCACTTGTAAGCTAGGGTGTTCCCTTCCGCTTGTAGGCAAGGGTGTTCCCCTCCCCTTGTAAGCTAGGGTGTTCCCCTCCACTTGTAAGCTAGGGTGTTCCCCTCCACTTGTAAGCTAGGGTGTTCCCCTCCCCTTGTAAACTAGGATGTTCCCTTCCACTTGTAAGCTAGGATGTTTCCCTCCGCTTGTAGGCTAGGGTGTTCCACTCCACTTGTAAGCTAGGGTGTTCCCCTCCGCTTGTAAGCTAGGGTTTTCCCCTCCACATGTAAGCTAGGGTGTTTCCCTCCACTGGTAAGCTACGGTGTTCCCCTCCCCTTGTTGGCTTGTGTGTTCCCCTCAACTGGTAGGTTAGGGTGTTCCCCTCCACTTGTAAGCTAGGATGTTCCCCTTCGTTTGTAAGCTAGGGTGTTCCCTTCCACTTGTAAGCTAGGATGTTCCCTTCCACTTGTAAGCTAGGGTGTTTCCTCCACTTGTAAGTTAGGGTGTTCCCCTCCACTTGTAAGCTAGGGTTTTCCCTTCCACTTGTAAGCTAGGATGTTCCCCTCTGCTTGTAAGCTAGGATGTTCCCCTCCGCTTGTAAGATAGGGTGTTCCCCTCCACTTGTAAGCTAGGATGTTGCCTTCCACTTGTAAGCTAGGGTGTTCCCTTCCACTTGTAAGCTAGGATGTTCCCCTCCACCTGTAGGCTAGGATGTTCCCCTCCACTTGTAAACTAGGGTGTTCTCCTCCACTTGTAAGCTAGGGTGTTCCCCTCCACTTCTAAGCTAGGGTGTTCCCCTCCACTTGTAAACTAGGGTGTTCCCCTCCACTTGTAAGCTACGGTGTTCCCCTCCACTAGTAAGTTAGGGTGTTCCCCTCCGCCTGTAAGTTAGGGTGTCCCCCCCCCCCACTTGTAAGCTAGGGTGTTCCCCTCCACTTGTAAGCTAGGGTGTTCCCGTCCGCTTGTAAGCTAGGGTGTTCCTCTCCGCTTGTAAGCTAGGGTGTTCCCCTCCGCTTGTAAGCTAGGGTGTTCCCCTCCACTTGTGAGCTAGGGTGTTCCCCTCCGCTTGTAAGCTAGGGTGTTCCCGTCCGCTTGTAGGCTAGTGTGTTCCCCTCCGTTTGTAAGCTAGGGTGTTCCTCTCCGCTTGTAAGCTAGGGTGTTCCCCTCCGCTTGTAAGCTAGGGTGTTCCCCTCCGCTGATAAGCTAGGGTGTTCCTCTCCGCGTATAAGCTAGGGTGTTCCGTCCGCTTGTAAGCTAGGGTGTTCCCCTCCACTTGTAAGCTAGGGTGTTCCCCTCCACTTGTAAGCTGGGGTGTTCCACTCCACTTGTAAGCTAGGGTGTTCCCCTCCACTTGTAAGCTAGGGTGTTCCTCTCCACTTGTAAGCTAGGGTGTTCCACTCAACTTGTAAGCTAGGGTGTTCCTCTCCGCTTGTAAGCTAGGGTGTTCCTCTCCACTTGTAAGCTAGTGTGTTCCCCTGCACTTGTAAGCTAGGGTGTTCCCCTCCGCCTGTAAGTTAGAGTGTTCCCCTCCACTTGTAAGCTAGGGTGTTACCCTCCGCTTGTAAGCTAGGGTGTTACCCTCCGCTTGTAAGCTAGGTTGTTACCCTCCGCTTGTAAGCTAGGGTGTTACCCTCTGCTTGTAAGCTAGGGTGTTACCCTCTGCTTGTAGGCTAGGGTGTTACCCTCCGCTTGTAAACTAGGGTGTTCTCCTCCACTTGTAAACAATGGTGTTCCCCTCCGCTTGTAGGCTAGGGTGTTCTCATCCCCTTGTAGACCAGGGTATTCCTGTCCCCTTTTGGCTAGGGTGTTCTTTTTCCCTTTTAGGCTAGCCTGCTTCCCCTCCCCTTGTAGCCTAGGGTGTTCCCCTCCCCTTGTAGGCTAGGGTGTTCCCCTTCCCCTGGTAGGCACCAGGTGTTCCCCCTACCATTATAGACATCGGGTGTCCCTCCTTCCTTTGTCGACAGGCCTCGGGTATTTACACTCCCTTGTAGGTCTGGGGTGTTCCCGTCCACTTGTAGGACACGGGTGTATCCCCTCTCCTTGTATGCTAGGGTGTTCTCCTCCCCCTTTTAGGCGAGGGTGTTCCCGTCCGCTTGTAAGCTAGGGTGTTCCCCTCCGTTTGTAAGCTAGGGTGTTCCTCTCCGCTTGTAAGCTAGGGTGTTCCCCTACGCTTGTAAGCTAGGGTGTTCCCCTCCACTTGTAAGCTAGGGTGTTCCCCTCCGTTTGTAAGCTAGGGTGTTCCTCTCCGCTTGTAAGCTAGGGTGTTCCCCTCCGCTTGTAAGCTAGGGTGTTCCCCTCCACTTGTAAGCTAGGGTGTTCCCCTCCACTTGTAAGCTAGGGTGTTCCCCTCCACTTGTAAGCTAGGGTGTTCCCGTCCGCTTGTAGGCTAGGGTGTTCCCCTCCGTTTGTAAGCTAGGGTGTTCCTCTCCGTTTGTAAGCTAGGGTGTTCCCCTCCACTTGTAAGCTAGGGTGTTCCCGTCCGCTTGTAAGCTAGGGTGTTCCTCTCCGCTTGTAAGCTAGGGTGTTCCCCTCCGCTTGTAAGCTAGGGTGTTCCCCTCCACTTGTGAGCTAGGGTGTTCCCCTCCGCTTGTAAGCTAGGGTGTTCCCGTCCGCTTGTAGGCTAGTGTGTTCCCCTCCGTTTGTAAGCTAGGGTGTTCCTCTCCGCTTGTAAGCTAGGGTGTTCCCCTCCGCTTGTGAGCTAGGGTGTTCCCCTCCGCTTATAAGCTAGGGTGTTCCCCTCCGCTTATAAGCTAGGGTGTTCCGTCCGCTTATAAGCTAGGGTGTTCCCCTCCGCTTATAAGCTAGGGTGTTCCGTCCGCTTATAAGCTAGGGTGTTCCCCTCCGCTTGTAAGCTAGGGTGTTCCTCTCCGCTTATAGGCTAGGGTGTTCCGTCCGCTTATAAGCTAGGGTGTTCCCCTCCGCTTATAAGCTAGGGTGATCCCCTCCGCTTATAAGCTAGGGTGTTCCCCTCCGTTTATAAGCTAGGGTGTTCCACTCCGTTTGTAAGCTAGGGTGTTCCCCTCCGCATGTAAACTAGGGTGTTCCCCTGCACTTGTAATCTAGGGTGTTCTCCTCCATTTGTAGGCTAGGGTGTTCCCCTCGACTTGTAGGCTAGGGTGTTCCCCTGCACTTGTAATCTAGGATGTTCCCCTCCACTTGTAAGCTAGGGTGTTCCTATCCACTTGTAGGCTAGGGTGTTCCCCTCGACTTGTAGGCTAGGGTGTTCCCCTGCACTTGTAATCTAGGATGTTCCCCTCCACTTGTAAGCTAGGGTGTTCCCCTCCACTTGTAGGCTAGGGTGTTCCCCTCCACTTGTAAGCTAGAATGTTCCCCTCTGCTTGTAAGCTAGGGTGTTCCTCTCCGCTTGTAATATAGGGTGTTCTCCATTTGTAGGCTAGGGTGTTCTCCTTCACTTGTAAGCTAGGGTGTTCCCCTCCGCGTGTAAGCTATGGTGTTCCCCTCAGCTTGTAAGGTAGGGTGTTCCCTTCAGCTTGTAACCTATGGTGTTACCCTCTGCTTGTAGGCTAGGGTGATCCCCTCTGCTTGTAGGCTAGCGTATTCCCCTCCCCTTGTAGCCTAGGGTGTTCACCTCCGCTTGTTGGCTAGGGTGTTCCCCTCCACTTGTTGGATAGGGTGTTCCCCTCCCCTTGTAGACTGGGGTGTTCCCTTCCCCTTGTCGGCCTCGGATATTTCCCCTCCCCCTTGTACACATCTGTTTTTCCCCTCCCCTTGTAAGTCTCGGGTGTTTCCCTTCTCTTGTAGGCATAGGGTGTTTCCCTCCCCGTGTAGGTATCGGGTGTTTCCCTCCCCTTGTAGGCCTAGGGTTTTCCCCTCACCTTATAGGCCTAGGGTGTTTCCCTCCCCTTATAAGCCTTAGGTGTTCCCCTCTTCCCGTTGACATCGGGTGTTCCCCTCCCCTTGTAGGGTAGGGTGTTCCGGTCCCCTTGTTGGCATCGGGTGTTTCCCCTCCCCTTGTTGGCTAGGGTGTTCCCCTCCACTTGTTGGCCTCGGGTGTTTCTCCTGCCCTTCCGTAGGCTTACGTATGAGAATATTTCACTGAAATGGACCCAACCCCCAAAACGTTCCCACACCTGTTGATTACGTTGGGAACTAACTTTATCGCGATCTCTCACTGATAATAATGTATTTAATCATTACTTAAAATGTCACGATTAAAAGTTTAAAGTGGTAGTCTGGTTTTCGTTAACTTAAATACCGTCGGCGTACGTTAACACACCATTGTATAAAGAACGCGGGTGTGAATAAAAGAAAGATGTCTACCCTACCGCACTTGTTGAACCCACCTGACCCCAGGCAGTCTCATCCTTACTGGGTCTTCTCTTGTCTCTCAGAAGGTGGTCTACGCAGACATTGAGTCGGATGTTGAGCCAGAATCGAATAAAACAGCTGACCGTTAACATGTCGAATGAAACTTGTCTCATTTTCCTCCGAGCCCGGTAGTGCAGCCACCATATTCAATTCCAAGCGGTCGTCTAGGTTTCAGCATTTATGACGTCATCGGTCCTACCCATTTCGGGCCCCAAATGAACGGGAAATGTCTGTTCTAATAAGTGTGTCACCATAAATATAGCGTCTTGCTAGTCAGTGCGGGAACTGCGGCTAGAATCAAGTTTACATAATATAATCACGTAACTCGGCTACAGCGTATTACGTCATGACGTCATCACGTAACGTTATTTAAACGTGACGCCATCTTGTTCGGAATTTCGTCTATCGTTGACAAAACGTATTTTACATTAATTAGCGTTTTAAGAAACATGCGTTTTAAAGTTTAGCACTGGTTATTCACATGCCTGTGATATTCCTGTTGTATAATTAGTATGACATACATAATAGTTTTATATTTGTTTATATCATAAAATATTATTTTCCTATTTCTGTGTTATAAAGTGTCATATTATCTATAATAATATGAATAATGGAAAATATATCGCATTGAAGCAATTTTTTAATCACTCATTGAATAGCAGAGGTGCCCAGTTGAATTGAGTGTGACGCGGGAGATCTCCCTCCTACAGTATGTCAAAAGAGGGAGAAATATATGCAAGACGCAAAGCGCCTTGCCCGAGGTTGCGAAGCAACCGAGAATGCTATGGGGGGGGGGGGGGGGGGGTCCGGGGGCATGCCCCCCGGAATTTTTTTGTAATTGAGAATGCCAAATATGTGATTTCCTGCCTTTTTCGCTTATATTTAACACCTCTTCGAAAATGAACTATATTTTAAATAACAATATTTTACATTTTAAGGTTTCATGTGTGGATATAATTAATTTATATTTTTATTGGGGTTTACAGAGACTTTCAAGATTCTTTCACTATTATGAAAATGGACATGGTTGTGCTATTGTAACATTTTATTTTAGCTATAAACAGCAGTCACAAAATAAATTGTTCAAGCAGAACTGCATTTCTGTCCATTTCTATATGCGCTCTTCTTCTTCTCGTCTCCTCAGACACTTTCAGCAAACTCAGAAGCCCATTCACTCTTGTACTTGGAATCATATTTCGTCTTTTTCAAACACTTTTCAGACTTTTCACTTACTGTACCTCCAGCACTTTCCTCGTCTGAAAAATGCCGCTAAACTTATTCTAACCCAATACGTAACAAACGTTTCCATTGGTCATTGGATATAGTCACTTCCTGTTAGCTGACCAGTCAGAAAAGTTCGATTATATGTGTCTTGTTTAGTCTTCGCTCGGCTGCTTTAGGCACTTTTCATGTACCGTAGATGATTCACAGCTGGCAAAACGGTGCGCCGGCAAATAAAAATCGAAAAATACGCGTAAAAAAAGACAACAAAACGATTCTTTTGCGGGAGATTGCAAATAAAAAGCGGGAGATCGGGAGATTGGGTTTATTTTGCTATATTTCCGGGAGATCTCCCGATAAATCTGGAGACTTGACAGCTCTGGAATAGCACCTTAAAACGACGGATACTGAGGCCGTGAGGGCGTATGCATCAACCAATCCGGCTAAATCAAAGTACGCCACTGACGAGGTAGGAATGCATCACATTTATGCACATGTTATATACAATGCCCGTCTGAACGAAAATTGTGATTCTCTTACAGGGATAAATAAAGTGTTAGTGCATTGTATTGTATCGTATCGATGCAACATCACGATCGTAATTTTGGACAATTCGATTTAGCAACTCTTATGACGAAACATGGTTGGCTTTGAAAAAGCCGTTCTTGGTTATCAGTCACGTTGCTTATGCTACGCACACACCAGCCGATTTGGGCACACACACCAACCGACTAGTTGGCATAAAAGCAGTCGGTTGATGTGTGTGCAACTATACGCCAACGATCGGCCTTAATTGCATCGATTAACGCCAATTCAAATGTTGAATCGGCAGTCGGCTTTAATCCGCAGTCGGGGTTAGATAAGGACGTACCCGGTGACAATTTGGCGCCGCAGGCATATATCCGACGACGAGTCGGCTGGTGTGTGGCAAGTTTTTTCATAAGCCGACGGTCGGCGGTAAGTTGGCCAATAAGACATCAGAGGGCGATCATGTGATACACTTCGTCTAATGCTAAACACATACCTACCGATTTTCAGCACACACCTACCGACTGCAGTCGGTAGGTGTGTGCGCAAATTTGGGCCGACGGTCGGCCTTATTCCGCCGATTAATGCCGAATCAAATGTTGAATCGGCAGTCGACGCTAGTTTGCAGTCGGCGTTAGATAAGGACGAATCGGCGTATATCCCATGACGAGTCGGCTGGTGTGTGCTTTTTTCATAACACGACTGTCGGAGGTACCTTAGCCAATAAGAAGGCAAGGCACGATCATATGATAGATCTCGACATAAGGCTACGCCCGCATCCGTCGATCCACAGAATTACATTTAAATGTTTTTTTCATATTTTACTAACATGGCGAATAACTAACATTTTAGAAAGAGGTAAATTGTTTTCTATCCAATACATACTTAGTCACTGTTCATCATCGTTTTATATCGCTTATTTATCAAAACGGCACCATAAATAAACGTAATTTCTGTATAATTTCATTTCCTTCCGATAGGAATCGTCATTTTGTCATACGAAAACCGCTACTGCTCGTAGCGCCGCTATCGGGCGAATATATGACCTTATAATCCGCATAGCGGCGCTAGCGGTAAATAATTTTTTGGTCATAATTCATTGGTTGCGAATGATTTGACTTCAACATAACGCGTGTTTAAATGTAAGGTTGTTTGTATTGATATAAAACAGTGTCCAAATCTGTGCAGTTCTTCGCTGGAAGAGCACGTTTGGTTAAATGCGCAATCGCGAAGGCTGTCGGCGAAGCTCCAAGTTATTACGATGTAACAGTCTCCTGGTGAGATCGCCGCTCTCTACCACGTATTTTCCTTTTGTATGAGTGGCGATGTAAGCAGATTGTCGAATAAGCGAGGTGGCATTCTTAAGACATTTTTGTAGCTGTCCCGTTCCTTTTGGCGCGGTTCTTGAACTTAAGCCTGATTATGTCGAACGCCCTCACCGGGTGGAATAGAACATGTGTATGACCGCGTTATCGTGGCGTAAACGTTGTTTGTTTCAAATGGTTTTAATAATGGGATGAAAACATTGTTGCGTAGAAGGATGCCACAACAATAATCAGAAGCATAAAAGTACAGGGATCAGTTATGTGGCATTTCAAAAGAATAGGTAGGATAAGGAGCCCGATGAATGAAGGAACACGTGTATTGTTTATGTTGGACGGTCCGATGACAGCTTCATTCCTACAACCCTGACAAGCATCATAATATTTAGTATATGCACGGCTCATTTTGAACAGTTCCTTGTTGATTCATCCATAACTCGATCCATTAAATAAATAAGCATTCTGCCAAAGGCGTGTAAATAAACAAATTGAAAGTTGCTGTTGATGAAATGCTACAGACAAAAACAGTACTTGTATATCCAAAAAGTAGCCAATTAAACATGAATATATGACATATGTTGTAAAAAGAGAGAGAGGTTGGCTACAACATAGGTGAGGTATGAGAGCTTGAGACGCCTGCAACGTCCTCTCATGGCCGCCTAATGAAGACGAGTGATACCCAATTGTGTAGACATACCATATATACGCACACAGAACATCACACACGCACGCATACGCTATATATATACATATATATATACATACATACGTGCGTGCGTGTGTAGACGCACGTATGTGTGATGTTTTGTGTGCGTATGTATGTATCCATTTTCAGATCGCCAACAACTGACCTAGCTGAATGTCCCGTGGAAATGGATGGCGTAAGAACAAGGGGCCTCCTGTTTGCTTAGAAATGAAAACGGCTTCACGACGAAGGCTCATGTCCCTAGAAATCGCAAGGCATGTATGGGCTATCAAGCCTAGTGTGCGAGTTTTTTTATTATTCATTTATTTATTATGCACACAAGCGTGTGACTGCGTTTCAACATGATGCATGTTCGTACAGCATCAGCTGAAACAAAGTCATTTTATTTGCACCAATTCAGGCGATTTCATTTGTACTAGTTCATGCTAATTTCTCGAAGCAAAACTGTTAAATTTCTACAAATGTACAATTCAGATCATCTGACAGAGAATGTACCGAGTCTATCATAGACTCCGACTCGACGGCATCAAAGCCTAAGTCAGGACAGATTGATTTCGGATGGACGTCACGGAGCTCAATTCTGGGTCCACTGCAGCATGTCCGTGTATCGATATTGGCTTCTCCGAGAAATCAGCAGATGGACTGAAACGAAGAGACACATAAATGTTGTGTGCATTTACACACGTATGCATAATGTGCCAAGGAAGGAATCCATCATGAGTTCGAATGATCAAAACGTCATCATTATGAACGTGAAGCAAACACAAGGTACCTGTGCGACCTACGTTTCGCTGTAATTGTACTCGGCAGTGGCGTAGTCGTACAGACAATCGGCCAAGTCAGCTACTGTGCTAATAAACCACCACCTTTTTCGAATGTAATGATCCGGTTTCTTGTTTCGGGTTATTTAGTTATTTACCTTCCAAGAAACTCATTTGTTTTCTCCGTATAGTTCCACTGTCTCTCGCAGCCTTCTTCAGCGGGACTGAAATTCCGTCTCTGAAGAAGTCTGTGAGAGACAGCCGAAATATACGGAGAAAACAAATGAGTTTCTTGAGAAGTCAATCATTTACTAAACATTCTTCTTCATCGTCTTCCTCCATACCTTGCGGGGTCTGTCACTTCATTGCCTCTGGTTTTGTCGTAAACTCTTCCCACACTCCCATGTCTTCTACAAAGGCCATGCACCCATTCGTGGCTGGTAATGCCAGCCCTACCTACCCAGGTCTCACTTCAAGCTGTCTTCCCATCTGCGCCTCCGTCTTCCCCTTCTTCATAACCACCGTCTTCTGCTTGCCCTGCTCTTATTGGCTGTGTGTTATCGCCGATACTTTGTACATGCCCTGCCCATCTCATCCTTTTTTCCAAATACTTTCCCGTTTAGGTGGTTTTTTATTTCCAATCTCCTCTTTCCATTCCTCCATCTTCCATCTATCCTCACGTGTTGCTCTACACATTCTTCTGACCCAGTCGTTTACGGCCACTTGTAACTTCTCCTCCATCCCAGTAAGCCACCAAGGTCAAGTACAATCGCAACGGAATGCAAATTACAAAGGCAAAATCTGATATAATAACTTACGTGGCCAATGATCGCGATTAAATAGATGGTGTGTGTTGGTGGGAAAAGTTGACATATTATATTCAACTATTTTCAAAGATATTTCTGACCCTGAAAGAAATACAGCCAAACAAGGAAGTAGGCATATTTAGAGATAAATCGGAGAGATAATTTCTCATGGCTATCTATATGAGCAGGTCAATAACAGAGTATGTAAACAAAGCAAGCTGGCAACACAATAATATAAACATTATTATTTAATGGAGCGCCATATCCAATTAAAATTGTTCGTGGCGCTTTGCCGCATACAGAATCCATCTACAGGCAGCAATAACGGCTGTATATGGATTAAGTAACAACGTCCATTTTTTTAAACAACAGTATGGAAAATACTGGAACTAAGAATACAAAACACGCATCTAGTATACTGACCATAACATTATATAATAATCTTGTCTTAATTTAAATATATAAACAAATACAGTTTACATAAGTGTGTGGTAATTTCATTCGAGTATTTCTAAGGTATAAAATAATATTAGTAAAGTACAAATAACATTCGACTCACGTCCCCATATAGGTTTTGTTGGAACGGTGAAGAGACGAGGACAGCCGAGACAGGAGGATTGTGTGTTGGGGGGTTTTGAAATATGGAAGAAGATGAAAGAATAGAGTGTTGGGGAGGGGCAAAAACAGAAAGAGAATACAACAATGCAGGGTGTGAGCATCACTCGGGAACAGTAACTGAGCCAGGAGGAAGAACGAGAAGAAGGTGTTTAACCGGCGTGGATAGCTCTTCTTTAATGGCGTTTTCGGGTCGACATCCGGAAGCTGGAGCCCAATACACAACTCGTAGACAACGGCCCCGAGTATGGCGCCGATATGTGGACCGACGACCGGGATCCAGAAATAGTTGTAGTTGTTCACCCTGGATCGGGAAAGAGCAAATATATACATATATACAATATAGATAAGGTAAGTAGGTGGTGCAGTTTACCAACTTATACTCGATTCTTTTCACGCTAACGTCAGCTAAAAGTACTCGTTAGCATTTTTCGAAAAGTCATTATAACTTAAAGTGTATGTGTGTGTGTGTGTGTGTGTGTGTGTGTGTGTGTGTGTGTGTGTGTGTGTTTGTGTGTGTGCGCGCGCGCGCGCGCGCATGCGTACGTGCGTGTGTGTGTGGTGCGGGTATATACAGGACATACAGTCCTCGAGTTGATGATGACGGTTGAACACTTCTTTCTAAATCTAATGAAATGTTAGATTACAATTGTGGCGTTTAAGACAAACGTTATTCATTATGTTTCCATAGGGCGTACGAATTATTAATACTGGTCGTATCATTATTGCGGAAGTCAAAGATATTTCACTGATATTATTCACGTTCTAACAATCCTAGGACTAGCAACACGACTGATAAGTTAACTAACCCGTATAAATAATAACACAATAACAATGCTTCTTTATCGACGTGCCACCCGGGGTTAACTAATGACCCGCACGACCTTCCTGTTAGTCGTAGGTGCACTCACGAGAAAGGCTCCTTGCCCCAGCCAGCCATGGCGATGAAGATCCGCGACGGCAGGTCCCGTGCGGGGTTGATGGGGTAACCCATGTTGAGACAAAAGGTCATGCCGATGGCGGTGACGATGAAGCCGACGCACAGCGGCAGAAGGCCGGGCGGCGGGCGGAGGGTGTTCCGTGGGTCCGTCATGGCGAGGATGCCGATCATCAGCAGCCCCGTGGCGAGCAACTGGTCCATCATGGCGCCCGTCACCGTCAGGTACGGCTTAGGAAACGTCGTGAAGATGGCCGCCGTCGCCTTGGTGCCGTTCGTGGCGCGAACTCCGCCGTCGTAGTTGTTTATCGCGTCTGTATATATATATATATATATATATATATATATATATATATATACATATGTATTTATATATATATATATATATATATATATATATATACATATGTATTTATATATATATATATATATATATGTATACATATATATGTATACATATATATATATATATATATATATATATATATATATATACAGATATATATATACATATCTAATTATAAATATATAAATATAAACGTACAAATATAGTTATGTATGTGTAAATATAAATATTATATATATACTATATTTCTGTATATATTTAAACATACATAAATATATTTGTACGTATACATTTATGTTTATATATTATAGATATATAATATACACACATAATCATGTGTATATATGTATGTCAATATGGATACAGATTGACATTGCCGTCAATGTGAAAGCATAATAACATTATGTACATTAATGTACATTTACAGCCGATGGAACGTCGACTGGTGGCCCGACGACAGGTGTGGTTGCTCGATGCCGGAAAGGATGTTTAAAGTCATATACAGCTCGCCGTATGCATCACACGAGACTGTTACGCCTTCACACATAGTTAAATATTGATATCGTATAACATGTCCGTCAATATGAAAGCATAATGTCTACAATGATGTACATTTATAGTCGATGAAACGTCGCGGAACGTTCAATCGAATTCAGTGCCAAGATGGCGTTATTTTGGCTGTTCTGTCTATTGACCACACATACGGCATGCTGTTCTGTCTATTGAACACACATACGGCATGCCCACACATACAAACTACCGCTGGCTACGCGCCTGCACAGTCAATAGCTTACCCTTCATATATACGAAAAAGATGATTTAAACAAGCGTTCCGCAAAGTATGCAAACAAATCCACGTTGCTCGCTAGAGGCGCTGATATGCAACTAGGGTCTAGTTGCGTATCAGCGCCTCTGGCGACTAACGTGGATTTGTGGAACCCCCATTATAGTGTGGCAGATATAATGTTGCGGCAATTTATTTTCTTTAATCCCAGTCATTACTAATATAACTAGATCAATCAGTGGAACCAAACATGAAATAAACAGTTCCACTGAGATAGACAAAGCCGTGTTTTGCATGTATGTGCGAACCATATGTTTGTTATAGTCCGGCAGTGAGATGGCTATTTTTGCCCTAACCCAAAATTCACTGATAAAGTTTTTTCTCTGCTGATTATCAAGGTATAGGGTCTCTGTAATGCTATCCAGGTTGATGTGAAGTTCTCACCATTGAGCAATTTGAAATATTCACGTTTGAAGTTGGGCACCGTTACCCAAGATTTCATGGGGTCACAAAATACCAAAATTTCGATATCTCAGTCTCTAAATGACATAGAAACATGATTTTTGTGTATAAATATATGTTTTTGGGGTCAACAAATGCAATGGGACAATTTTCAATTTTGAGTCTTTGGCGGCCATCTTGAAATTCAAGATGGCCGACATGTGACCTTTGTTTTTGTTTATCATTGAAAAAATCGTACTTGAAATCATCTACACATGCGCTCTAAATCAATATTTCAATATTTAAAACTGCCTAAATCTACTGCAGGTCAATTATATTGATGAATAATATACAGATCTCAATCATAAATCACATTCATTGCGACATATTGGGTCATCAATGACGAAGGGGGTAATTTTAGAATTGACCGAATATTGACAAATCGGCTGAAAATTTGTAAAGTTTAGCATTCAAATATGCCAGAAACATAAATGTTGTTTCTTAATGAACATTTTTGGCATAAAATAAATCATGTAAATAATTTTTGTACTTTTATGTTATTTTCCACAATCATGATATTGTGTTCAACTTGCGAGGACTCAATAAGTTGTATATCAATATTCCAATCTCTTTAATGCACATTGTACACACACAATGAACAAATGTCAGAATTATCAAACAGTCAATCACCAGATTAAAGATCATCAGTCATCATCATTCGCATCATCATCATCATCATCATCATCTGATCCATCATCTGCTTGGATCCGTTCCATGGTCTTCTCATTGAAGTAACCATCACCACCTTGGCAGGCGCAGAATGAAGTACATGCCATGTTGGCATTGTGGCATCCACATCGCTTAAATTTGCATGGCGTAGTATTGCCACAAGAGCACTTGATCATCTTCAGTATGTCATCTGGAGCAAGAATTACCCCATCAGCAACGGTAGTTGGAGTCAGAGATGTGGATCCATCACGTCGCGTCCATCCATGGGTGAGAGGATCCATAGTTGGCGGGTTCCGTTGTAGGGCCTGCTTCCAGATGGGTACCTGGAGATGTGCCCTGGCTACGTTTTCCACAAACGCTTCATTTGTAGGTGGCAGGGTTTTCAGCTTTGGTGCTGCACCGAGACTACGTGAGACCTTCCTAGACCATATCTTCTGGCGAGCATCCGTCAGAGATGCCGATTCCGGGTGGCCATAGCAAGACAGAACAAAGGGTGTTGACTGTCCAAGCGCATCTTGTACTGAGCTGGTTATGTCACCAACCTTGGACAGAGAGAAACCACTGGATCTTAGGATTTTCAGTGCAACCCCTTTGCCAATACCATGATAGGTTGCAACTGTATCACAGCCAGTGATACCATGTGCAGCCAACAGATCACCCATGATAGCAGGGTTCTTGTCTACGCTAGCATTGATGTCAATAACTGTCCTACCCCGGATCGGGGATATCATCATAACATGCCCAGTGATATCGCCGCGGAACACAAAGTGACACAGAAGTACAAAGATATCTGTGTCGTCAGCTACTACGAGGACGTTGGTGGCACCCACATAAGCCACTTGTTGAATGATCATTGTGTCAGCTTCTTCGTGTGTGATGACCATTCCCTCCATCTTAGACACCACACCTTGATAGATCTGAATAGGTACAGGATCGTTACCTGTGACAACGAGTTTCCCATTCAACACATCCTTGTGGGCTTCAAGATCTGCCAGGATCAAGTCGGTCAACTGTGTCTTGTTACTGCTCACAGTAAGAACTACCTTCTGTGCTGGTAGTCTGGCTGGAGGACGTAGCGTGTGCACACGACTGGCCCCTTGATCTCTCTCCTTTCTGGTTGACTCCTTGATGCTACCAGCTGTGTATCTATCGAATACTAGGTACACATCACTGGATTCCAGATAACCTTTGATGTGACGTCGGAAGTTGTCCAGAAAATCCTGAACAATTCCACCTGTTGGCCATGGCACGACCCACAGCACTGCACATCCGTCCAAGAATGAAGCATCAACTGCTGCATGTCTCCGTGCTACTTCCACTTTCAGATCATTCTTGAGGACAGACTTGGTTTTGGCCACCTTCATGGCTCCACTATCATCAAACATTGATGCGGGTCTGGGAGACAGTTCATGTGCCATCAGATTCTTGGTATCATAGTTTCGTAGACTGCACTGTAGAGCCATAGCTCTGGCATATATCATCTCTGTGTCAAACATCTTCATGTCATTTACTTTGATATGCTTCTGAGAGACTGCCATTGTAGTTACACGCCTATGAATGGTTTCATGGAAGCTATCTGGCAAACCCCTTTCAAATTCCTCCATCTGTTGTTCTCCGAGTTCAGGAGCATTGTCAACATTCACCGAATAATGTGTCAATACTTGTCCAGTCACAATATTCACAAGGCCCTCTTGGTTGTTCTCGGTGTTAAGTGGATCAATACAGACCTCCAATTTGTCACGCAATGCCTTTCTGTCTTTTGCATCTGTCTGGATTCTAGCCTTAGCCTCTTCCTTGTGGTGAGTTTGGGAGGTTGGCTCGGATTTCTGCTGTGTTCTCATCGCATCCAGGTTACTGACGACTGTGTTGCATGCGTGCAGGCTATAGGCCCATGTATTGAGTGTTTCCGATCCTAAAGTGATCCCTATGATGCCGCTCTGCCCGTGACCATATCTCATAAACGTGGTCTCGATCGCCATATCGCTCCAGATGCCGTTAAAGAGCCCTGGATTGTGATGCATGGTATGCTCTCCATTCACGAAGTGTTGGCGGACATCTTCGGTCATTGCTGCCATTGTTCGTATGTAATAGAGTCCATATCTCGCATAGTTGCAGTGGGAAGCCGCGAAGAATAGGGGCATCATCTCGCGGACACAGGCCAGGTGGAGACACCAATCTGCTTCTCTCTCGGCTCTAATATACTTCATGATGGTGAAGACTGGCTTAATAAGACAATTGACCCAGAGTTTGGCTGTCCTAGAGTGTGATGCTGCATCATCCAATGCCTGGAGAAGATCAGCCATGCAACCCAAGTTTTTGTGTTTGGAACAATGGCCGAATAATTTCTTCCACAAGCATACGGAGAGCTCGGACATTGTCAGGATATTTTTTGCCTGTCAGCATCTTCAATACCCCGGCAAATGCCTCACTCAGTATTTCTGTCATTCCGGATCCAGCCATCAGGGACCCTATGCTCCCCACATAGCTCATCAGGAGGTGCATGCCACCTAATCGTAGGTAAACATTACTGAATAGGGCCTGGTTCTCCCACATCACATCTACTGCTACCTTATACAGTTGTTGGTCTGCGGTGAAAATGACGTACTCCTGACCTGTGGCTCCGGTCACAGCTTGGGCTTTTAACAAAGCAGACGTTATGGTTGCTGGGTCCGCCGGCGCTTTGTCAATGGGCGGTAGATATACTATCTGGGTCTTCTTTCTCAGCATGTGCCCTTGCTCACGACAAACCATGGTGTTGTACCCATTGTATTCTGGACAGCTGGGCAAAGTGTTCATATCCTGCATGAATTCGAAGTCTAGCTCTGCTGCTCTATCTTGAGCTAATTTAGAACATGTTACGATTAATAATGGATATCCAGTTTACAGAAGCAACTTTACAGCAAATTTCTATAAACAAATCAACGAAATCAATACCTCCATGGCGGCCATCTTAAATTTCAAGATGGCCGCCAAAGACTCAAAATTGAAAATTGTCCCATTGCATTTGTTGACCCCAAAAACATATATTTAGACACAAAAATCATGTTTCTATGTCATTTAGAGACTGAGATATCAATATTTGAGTATTTTGTGACCCATGAAATCTTGGGTGACGGTGCCCAAATTCAAACGTGAATATTTCAAATTGCTCAATGGTGAGAACTTCACATCAATCTGGATAGCATTACAGAGACCCTATACATTAATAATCAGCAGAGAAAAAAACTTTATCAGAGAATTTTGAGTTCTGAGCCATACTGCCGGACTATTAGACAAATAATCAATTGTGATATGATTTGACAATTTGCTATGATAAATGAAGTGTGGTTATTATGTATCTAACAATACACAACACCCTTAGAGAATCTCGATGCGGAATCGCCCTACGCTTTGAATAACATACCTAAGTAAACAGCCCACACGACGAATGAAGCGACGAATGCGCCGAGGTACTGGCCAAGTAGGTAATGTGGCACCTTGCGCCAAGAAAACTTGCCTACTGCTGCCGACGCCACAGTCACCGCAGGATTTATGTGCGCACCTGCGAGAAAAACAGCGGATGTGACGCACCTAAAATGGATGTGACATCACCTCGGGTACTGCATGTGTCCACGCTTGTGTGTGTTTGTGTGTGTGTGTTGTGTGTGTTGTTTGTTTGTGTGTGTGTGTGTGTGTGTGTGTGTGTGTGTGTGTGTGTTGTGTGCGCGCGCGCTTACTTATGTTTCTTAATGCATACTTATTTCTGTAGTGTGATTGAAGAAGGTATTTATTATAAAATGTTGTTTATGTAGATAATTTTTATATTTTAATAGAAGAAAGTACGTTTGGCATCAACAAGACACATATGCTTGCGGAATAATGCATAGATTAATTTGTGACAGTCACAGTTGTCACACATGCACGTACGAGAGCTGACAGTGTCAATCTTTAGAGCCTATCAGCATATCAAAGGGACAGCAACAGCCGGCGAAACAATTTCCGAATCTGTGTAAGTAATCTTCTCTTATATTCAGACAAAACGTTAACCTGGACACGAATGGAAAACTAACGTATAATTAGACAACATGTTAACATGGCCACCAACGGGAAGACTAACAAACTGCCGACTGACCGCGTCGTCACTCACCGCTGACAGTTCCGGTGACCCACACGGCGATGGACACACTGAATCCCCAAGCAAAGTTCACCGACACCAATGAACCGTTACCAATGATAAGCTGCGCCACCGACGCAAACCCAAACGTCTGCAAACATACAAGATCTTACCAGCGAACAACTTCACAGCGTGTAATATAATTTCGATACACGACATCACACGTGGAACAGCACGAAGGGGAACGTAAATACGTGGTACGTGTTGCAGATACGTAGTTTTTGTTTTGTATCATGTCACAAGTCTATTGAATGATACATACGCGCGCTCACACACGCACGGTTTTGTTTGGCGATCCATTCTCTAATGATTATTTGCTTTTTGTTTTTCATGGTAATAGGATAAATACCGCTGTTTTGATGAACGTCTGTGCACCGGTCCTTCGTATTATTATTATTATTGTTACTCCTGTTACTATTACAAGTTTGGGTGGTTTCTGGGCAACAAATGTATCCCGTTATTATCGTAAATCCCCATCGATAGGTTTTAAATAATTTTGAGAGAATTGCGCTTTTTCTATCTAGGTTGCCGGCAATGCCCATTGTCAAGTTTACGTTAGTATGTGTAATTAAAGGGCTTTGCCATTGTCCAAACTTAATATGTTGTTTGCTTTCTCTGCACAGTAGGCAAGTATGCCTAATACAAACGAGAAAAGGATTTGTAAGAAGTTGAATAAATATAGCAAAACGCAGTAGGTTTCAAAACACACGACATCCTACAACTGGCTTAAAGATGAAGCGAGGAGCGTGAGTAAAAACTACATGTCAAACTTTGCCGTCGTCGTTGAACGAGACATAACTTACAAGTAAGAGAAATGTGCCGAAGAATTCGGCAATGCATTCCCTCAGGATGGGATTCCCAATGAATAGTCGTCTTCTCAGCGTCGAGCCTGGGTGGTAAGCCGTGCTCAAGCGTCTGCCTTGACTGCCTTCTACTTGAGGGCTACAAGAATAACGCACATGCTATCATTACTGCATAAACACGCACGTACACATATGTAAACGTACTTGTAATGACACGCACGTGTGGTTGATGACACAAAGTGTTAGTACTTTTACGCGTACGTGCTCTATAATTCACCCTCTGGCAAACTAGTTATTTCCAACGCAAATTGTCACCTCTGTAACAACCGATAATGTAATAATCGCCCGGTAATGTAATAACTACCCGATAATGTAATAAAATCAACCGATAATGTAATAACCACCCTATAATGTAATAACATCAACCGATAATGTAATAAACTTGCTAACCGATAATGTAATAATTTTCAACCGATAATGTAATAAACTCCTCTTGCCTGATAATGTAATAACTTTCGCCTGATAATGTAATAACGTACACATTTCTCGTAGGATTTAGTCGTTTTCGTGGATTTCATGTTGGTTTCTTGTACTTAGTCGATTTCGTCGATTTCTTCTATTTCGCAATACCACAACTTTTGCTAGCGGAATCAATTTAGATTAAATCCAATATGCTGGTTCCAATTCGGAAGTCATATTTATCCCAGCAGGTCAGGATTTTGAGTTATACATTCTCTTTCCATTTATTAATGACGGGTTGGTGTAATACAACTGTGGGCTTCATTGATAACGAAATTGTCGGCCCAAATCCTGGTATCGATGATCTCACAAGTGTTCCCTTTCCATGCTATAATGTCAGGGTATCGAATGCCCACAGGCGTGGGGTTTGCTGGTTCAACATGCTTCATTGATAACGAAATTGTCGGCCCAAATCCTGGTATCGATGATCTCACAAGTGTTCCCTTTCCATGCTATAATGTCAGGGTATCGAATGCCCACAGGCGTGGGGTTTGCTGGTTCAATCCTAGTGTGAAACCCAGATGAAGAAATGGTTTCTAAATGAATATGTTTGCATTGTGGTCGAACTGCCTATGTATGATTTCGTCACAGTTATTCTTGGTACTTTATTGGTACAGTTATTCTTGATACTGTTTGGTGTTCATTTTTATTTCGCGTTATATAGATGAACGCATACTTACCTAGTGTACTTTAAGCATAGCCTAAATGAACCGATTTCGAACAGGTGAAACGGTGTTATTGCGGGTGACTGCCTTTTGTTCCCAGGCATGGCGGGGTAACTCGGTTAGTGTTTCACACTAGGATTGAACCAGCAAACCCCACGCCTGTGGGCATTCGATACCCTGACATTATAGCATGGAAAGGGAACACTTGTGAGATCATCGATACCAGGATTTGGGCCGACAATTTCGTTATCAATGAAGCCCACAGTTGTATTACACCAACCCGTCATTAATAAATGGAAAGAGAATGTAAAACTCAAAATCCTGACCTGCTTGGATAAATATGACTTCCGAATTGGAACCAGCATATTGGATTTAATCTAAATTGATTCCGCTAGCAAAAGTTGTGGTATTGCGAAATAGAAGAAATCGACGAAATCGACTAAGTACAAGAAACCAACATGAAATCCACGAAAACGACTAAATCCTACGAGAAATGTGTACGTTATTACATTATCAGGCGAAAGTTATTACATTATCAGGCAAGAGGAGTTTATTACATTATCGGTTGAAAATTATTACATTATCGGTTAGCAAGTTTATTACATTATCGGTTGATGTTATTACATTATAGGGTGGTTATTACATTATCGGTTGATTTTATTACATTATCGGGTAGTTATTACATTACCGGGCGATTATTACATTATCGGTTGTAACAACCTCTCCATTGCAGGACGAATGTTTCACTTAGGGGCTTTGTAAAACGTATAAAAAAAAAAAATCCAAAATAATAAATAACTTGGGTAATTTTTATATTTACAAACCCCCTTAATCCACCTACTGCTATATTATTTCCAGTAAATGTTTTGATAGTATGTTGTGTAAACATGTCAATAGGAAGTGACATTTAAATTTTCACATTTGTTTTTAAAGGGGGCATCAATTCAAAACGTCGCATTAATTGAACGCTAGCTTTAACTGGATTCATGCTAACTTAACATTTACCACAATTTGTCCAGAAACTCTTCCAGAGACTTATGAATCCATTCATATTACAAACTGAATGTGTCTGTGGATGCAGCGAACTGGTAAAAATAATTTATCCACATAGAAAGTTATAAAACAATCAAAAATCCACAAGATAAGCTAGTGGAAATAGTCATAATTGTACTGTTTCATGTGGGTGCATCGAACTGATCAAACCGTCTCCATGTTTTAGTGGAATTGTTAGCACATGACGTCCACGATAGTTTTCTGTCTCATATCACACCAGCTGAGTTGCCTGATGTTACCCGTGGAAAGGCAGTCGTATATATTTTATTAATCAAGCCACGAAAGTGGTACAATAAACAAACTACCTCTAGTAAGCTTTTGAGGTTTTACATTTCAGAATGTCCATAACACAATCGAGAAACCAGAATGAATATTGCATTCAACAGATAAGAACAATAGTGTTATAAGGACATTCACAATTAATGCACTACCTCATGATGTTTAAGAACAAACTGTATCCATAAATCAATTTAAAAGGAAACTCAAAAAAAATTGTATTGGTAAAATATTACTTTGGTTTAAATATTTATTTATTTTAGTATTTATTTTAATATTATCATACCGCATAAATAAGCCATAAACATACCAGCATATTATCGTTTTTCGACTAATTACTTTATTCATAACAAAATAATATAAAATTGTATTAGTAATTATTTGTGTATTTTTGCTGTTATCATACCTCATAAATAGGTCGTAAACTCCAGCATAATGTCGTGTTATGAATTATTAAGCTTATACTTTCCTGTCATTATTTTACTTTAGCATTCGACAATAAACTAATTCAGAACACATTAAGTGTTATGTTCTAATGAGTAAAAGTCATGTAATTAGTACTGAACCTATTATGTTGTTATATTTATGTAATGCATTGTGTGTGTGTGTGTGTGTGTGTGTGTGTGTGTGTGTGTGTGTGTGTGTGTGTGTGTGAGTGTGTGTGTGTGTGTGTGTCTGTGTGTGTGTGTGTGTGTGTGTGTGTGTGTGTGTGTGTGTGTGTGTGTGTGTGTCTGTGTGTGTTTGTGAGCGTGCGTGCGTGCGTGGGTTCGTGCGTGCGTGCGTGCGATCTTTTACGTATTCTTGACATGTGTAAAATGCGGCACTGTTTTGCAAACATTTTATGGAACGCTTGTTTAAATCATCCTACAATCAGCTGTTGAACTCGCATGACTCCGAAGCCTCACACATAACTAAATATGGATACAGTCTAACATGTCCGTCAATGTGAAGGTATAATATGTACATTTAATGAACATTTACAACCGATGGAACGTCGACTGGTGGCCCGATGACAAGTTTGCTGGCTCGATGCCGGAAAGGATGTTTAAAATCATCTATAGCTCGCCGTGGCGTATGCATCACACGAGACGGCTACGTCTTCACACATATTTAAATATTGATATCCTATAACATGTCCGTCAATATGAAAGCATAATGTCTACGTTAATGTACACTTACAGTCGATGAAACGTCGCGGGACGTTCGATTGAATTCAGTGCTAAGATGGCGTCGTTTTGGCTGTTCTGTCTATTGAACATACACGGCAGGCCGTTCTGTCTATTGAACACGCATATGACACGCCCACATACAAACTATCGCTGGCTACGCGCCTGCACGGTAAATAGCTAATTGGGGATGATTTAAACAAGCGTTCAGCAAAACATGCAAACAAATCCACTTTAGTCACTGGAGGCGCTGATACACAACTAGGGTCTAGTTGCGTATTACGCCTCTAGCGACTAACGTGGATTTGTGGAAGCCCATGCCCATGGCCATGGCATTGCCATTGCCTTGGCATTGGCCATTGTATGGAATTAAATGTAGACTGCACAGGGCATTGTGGTTTTGTTGATTGCATAACAATAGGCGATCGAAAAATATCAAGCGACGAGTTGGAACAGTTGCTTACAATTTTATCCAAGAAATTTGAACTATTGCGGTTCTTTACATTACTCATTTACTGTCATTGTTTTGACATTTGGCACATTGTAGATGTAGTCACGTGGTCTGCGGGACGCTATCAAAACAACCTCTGCCTCGTTTTGATTTGACATATTAAAATATATTTATTGCGAGTTTGTAGGCGTGTCAGAAACCGAGTCGGTGACCATACGCAAAGTCTTTTAAAATATTCTGGCTAGCCCCAATGCCAAGCCTGGGGCTTGGCATGGGGCAAAGGCCAAAGCCCAAACAAGGTCATCAAAGGCAAGGGCAAGGCAAAACATCTCCTGTTTCCTGCATACAAAATGATACATTTTAAAATGTCGCTTTCAATGTCAATGAACCATCCAATTGGGCCCGCTAGAGCCTAGATTACATAAAAAAAATCAGCCAAATACATGCAGAGCTAACGGACATGTAGACCCATAAATTAACAAAGAACAAGCACACATTTTAAACAAACGTAAACATACGCTGCTCCCACTTGTACACGTCTCGACATTTCAACACTAAATGACACATAGCGCCATCTGGATGAAAGGTATGAAATCCGAAAGAGGGCGTCACTTCACAAGTAGCATCAGAGAAATGCTACTTGTGAAGTGAAATTGTGGCGATTTTTAGAATCAGAATTTGAATAATTTATTCGACCCCTCCTAAAATACATAATTATATATAGCAAAGACATTTAAAGAAATCTTAGTATAGGCCTAATTACATTGTCACTGATATATTATATCAATAATTATTATAAGCTTATAAGTAATAAGCATTAACTCACTCACTCACTCACTCACTCACTCACTCACTCACTCACTCACTCACTCACTCACTCACTCACTCACTCACTCACTCACTCACTCACTCACTCACTCACTCACTCACTCACTCACTCACTCACTCACTCACTCACTCACTCACTCACTCACTCACTCACTCACTCACTCACTCACTCACTCAATCACTCACTCACTCACCCACCCACCCATCCACGTAATCCCACTGACCGACCGACCGACCGACCGACCGACCGACCGACCGACCGACCGACCGACCGACCGACCGACCGACCGACCGACCGACCGACCGACCGACCGACCGACCGACCGACCGACCGACCGACCGACCGACCGACCGACCGACCGACCGACCGACCGACCGACCGACCGACCGACCGACCGACCGACCGACCGACCGACCGACCGACCGACCGACCGACCGACCGACCGACCGACCGACCGACCGACCGACCGACCGACCGACCGACCGACCGACCGACCGACCGACCGACCGACCGACCGACCGACCGACCGACCGACCGACCGACCGACCGACCGACCGACCGACCGACCGACCGACCGACCGACCGACCGACCGACCGACCGACCGACCGAGCATTAGCTAAGTTCTAACAGTAACAACACACAATCAAACAATATACTAGTAATAATTATTTTAAATTACATCAATGGTAAGGTAGTTCTAACCTAACATAAACAAAACACAAATATCTTCCATATAAACATGTTAAATATATTAACAGTATAAAATATGCCAATAACTTTATAAAAGTATACCAAATGTATATACATCTACTCACACACATTTGTAGATGGTATAAAGCATTACGATATATAGTTATATTATATATATATATATATATATATATATATAGTTTTACTTTTACCGGGTTGTGGGATGTTCGGCAAGCCCGCTACTCACGTTGTGGGACGTTGGCAAACATTGTGGGACGTTGAAAACGTCCCACAACCCATGTTGCGTTGTGGGACACCCATTTGGTGCTAAATGGATGTATGCTAATTTATACAAAATACAGTCCCACAGCGCTGTGGGATTTTTTAGTTCTCGTTATTAAATGTAGATGGCGTTAGCATCGGTTGTAATCATCAACTAGAAACGAGTTGGCGCCGCTAGCATGCCGCTGACTCATGATGGGTCGAAGGTCAAAGGTAACCATTTCCGCGGGGAGGCTTTGCGCGGGAAAAAATAATGATGGCGACAAGAAGCGGACAGCCAGGAATGGTAAGCACTCATGTCTGTTAAGACTATTAATGTTTAATATTTATATAGATATATGTATATGGATGATTGCAGTCTTGCCAGAAAATGTAACCAGAAGGTTATACTTGTTTGCTAGATCTTTTGTAAGTAAATGTAACTACTGTGGCATGTTAACCAAATGTATGCTGCACGCTAGCAACAGTAGCGTTTTAATTAATTAGCTCATTTGCTCAACATTATATGAAATAATTTACAAACATTAAAGCGATACACCTACTATGCAAACATAGTCTAAAGCATTTATGTAGTTCACTTGCAAGATTGATATGTCTGAAATTATTTTAAACGGCTATAATACAAATTTGCAATGTGTGTCAGAATTAGTATTTAGTAAACTAGTAGATTGGGCAAGCTAATTCACAAATTGACGTTTCTTTAAGCGACATTCGTAACAATGTATATCATTTTGAAGTTTTCTTTGATTGCCAACAGTACTTAACTTTTTATTGACGTAATAATGGCAACAAAGTATACTTTTGCGGACTGATTCAAAGACACCAATACTACATAGTATGTTGTTCCCGAGAACTGCCTAAATGTGTGACACTGCTATAAATATAATTGGCCACTTGATTGAAGGGGATATACAGTAGGGGTGGGGGTCGGTGTGGGGGCAGGCCATTACAGAAAATATTTTGGAGAAGTAGGCAGCCCTGGTAAACACATTATGATAAGTTAGTGAGCAATTGCGCGCTGTGCTGCCGCCTGGGTTACGCTCAGTCAAGACAAACAAGTTAACAAACGTCTGATATGCGTCTGCACCCTAATGTGGTATAAAGTTCAAGAAATGAAACAACATATTATTATAAAAAAAATTCTACCCATATTCAGAGAGTGTTATCAAATCCCTCACCATACTTTCCTGCCGGTGCTGTTTGAAAGAAAATGTACACGGTAGTCATGCGAACAAAATTTCCTTTATTATTAATTATTCTGTTTATATTTGTTTCTTTTTAAACCATTCTGTTTACCATTGACTAACCCGTAAGTTTATTTATATAAGTAACTAGAACTTTGCCTTATTAACTATTATATTTGGAACAGTAATTTATTTAGTTCTCTATAAGCGATTTTATATGATTTAGAATGATGCGACGTTTGTTGTAAGCACCTGTATTTGATGTCTACATAAAATATCTTACTTAAACTATTATTATAAAACAAATTAATAGAGCAGAGTTGCCTACCATTACAAGGATTTCCTGTATTCATTGCAGAAATTGAATACAGATTGTGGCGTTACAGAAACAGCGTTACGGAATTTAAAAGAATCTTACTATAGAAACTGGTAAATATTTCAAAAGAATATCTTTATGATAAAAACCTAAGAGAAAATGATTAAGTGTATACATCAATGTCTGCTCTTGGATGTGTAATTGGTAACGTTTTTGTTGTTTGTAATACTGCAGAGAGAAAAGAGGGTAAAACCCCTAAATCAAGCCATTGACATCATCTGGAGTGGGAAAGATCCTCCTGGGTTTTATTCCCGGGTTGTTGATCATGTCATAGGTAAGTCTTGCAAATCACATACGCTGTATTGTCATAAAAGTGTGAAGCATGCATTCATAATTAAGATTTGTATGATCTTCAGGTTATGGTTAATCAAATAAATATATACTACTGATAAGTGTTTAAAATAACTACAGTAATCAGTTGTAGGAAAGGGGGTCATTACTTAAAATTTAGTTGTATCTTCTTGTGTTTTCGTACACCATTTATTCTCGCTGATGCACAGGAATTATATGTTTTGTTTTGGTACCAAACGCAAGACAATATGAAATAGTTCAAAACAGTTCAGAACGTAATATTTTAACAGGTTTTATGTCATGTATAGATGTATGTAATCATTACATTAAGCTCAACATTAATGCTGTTTATTTTTTTCCTTGTTTTATTGTAATGACATTCCAACTTTAACACGCAAAGGAGTATTTGCTGGAAAAAAACAATTATCCGTGGAGATGAACTGTTGGAGTACAAAGGATGACACATTCGTCTATTAGCTGGAACATAAAGGAAAAACATACTGGTATGTCTCAAATTAGGGACTACAAGTTAACATTTAGAGCGATCTGACACACGAGACTGGCTCAACAGAAGGACAAGACGAGGCAGAGAGAGAGCGATACACGAGACTGGCTCAACAGAAGGACAAGAGGAGGCAGAGAGAGCGACACACGAGACTGGCTCAACAGAACGACAAGAGAAGGCAGAGCGAGCGACACACGAGACAGACTCAACATAAGGACAAGAGGAGACAGAGAGAGCGACACACGAGACTGGCTCAACAGACGGACAAGAGGACACAGAGAGAGAGAGCGACACACGAGACTGGCTCAACAGACGGACAAGAGGAGGCAGAGAGAGCGACACACGAGACTGGCTCAACAGAAGGACAAGAGGAAGCAGAGAGAGCAACACACGAGACTGGCTCAACAGAAGGACAAGAGGAGGCAGAGAGAGCAACACACGAGACTGGCTCAACATAAGGACAAGAGGAGGCAGAGAGAGCGACACACGAGACTGGCTCAACAGAAGGACAAGAGGAGGCAGAGACAGCGACACACGAGACTGGCTCAACAGAAGGACAAGAGGAAGCAGAGAGAGCGACACACGAGACTGGCTCAACAGACGGACAAGAGGAAGCAGAGAGAGAGAGAGAGCGACACACGAGACTGGCTCAACAGACGGACAAGAGGAAGCAGAGAGAGCGACACACGAGACTGGCTCAACAGACGGACAAGAGGAGGCAGAGACAGCGACACACGAGAATGGCTCAACAGACGGACAAGAGGAGGCAGAGAGAGCGACACACGAGACTGGCTCAACAGACGGACAAGAGGAAGCAGAGAGAGCGACACACGAGACTGGCTCAACAGACGGACAAGAGGAGGCAGAGACAGCGACACACGAGACTGGCTCAACAGACGGACAAGAGGAAGCAGAGAGAGAGCGACACACGAGACTGGCTCAACAGACGGACAAGAGGAAGCAGAGAGAGAGAGAGCGACACACGAGACTGGCTCAACAGACGGACAAGAGGAGGCAGAGAGAGCGACACACGAGACTGGCTCAACAGACTGACAAGAGGAGGCAGAGAGAGCGACACACGAGACTGGCTCAACAGACGGACAAGAGGAGGCAGAGAGAGCGACACACGAGACTGGCTCAACAGACTGACAAGAGGAAGCAGAGAGAGCGACACACGAGACTGGCTCAACAGAAGGACAAGAGGAGGCAGCTTGCTTATCTTGACCCTTGTCTTAAAATAAAATGGTAACTGAAAACTGTAATCAGCAAACATGTAATCAGCATATAAAGAGAAAACTTATGCTATTGTGAACAGTATGAACTACCAAGTAACAACCGTTGTGCAGGGTAGAGCAATTGTAAATGCTCCGCTCGATAGGTATACTGTAAAGGCTTATGCTTGTTTATATATCTATTGCAGTTGGAATTAAACATGGTGAAAATAGTGGCGTCCTTCCTCCCAAAAGACAACGGAAACGAAGTAAGAAATAATTATTTGTTTGTCAGGATTTGTAGGAACTTCGGGTGGAAAATGCAAATTATATCACAAGCTCGGAAGTGGGACTTATTTGAATGATATATTTACAGTAGTTATGCGTATGTATATAGTACTCTTTAGTACTATGTTAAAATTAATTATGCTAAATATGACCACCATTCATTTTAATAAGCGAAACAGAATGATTGCATTTTACTCTCTACTTTACAGTGGGATAAACTGTTCATAATGCATTGTCTCTCATATTCCCCTTTCATGTTTTAGTTGAAAGTGACGATGTTGCTGATGATGAAGATTATGATGATGATAGTGATGATGACATCCCTCTTCCAAGTGCAAGACGAAAGAAACGTGCGTTTCTTATTTCCCTGTATTAGAAAGTTTTTTTTTTGGCAGAACTCGCATTTTTATGATATGGTGCAAAATAACGCAAACTGCTGGTATAAAGTTGTATTTTTTTTTTATTGAACCACATCATGTTTGCCACATTGACGTATTCTGCTGCATAATAACGCTGTCTAATAGAATTTAGTTAATGGCGTCAATGAAGCAGTGGGGCATCTCATTGATGTATTTCTTTCAAAAACATTGTAAATATCAAAAACAACAACGCATCAATAGAGATATTTAAATTTACCTCCATGAAACAAAAATATTTAGATGGTCTCAGCTGGGTAACTATTGACCGTTCTTGTGGTAAGATTTGGAGATAAACTTCGTAAACTTTTAAACATGAAAACGTATTGCAGTGCACTATGTTCAATTTATCTGTATGTCTTACTCGTTCTTTAGATAACACCGATAATGATGACATCTCTCCAACCATAAGACGAAGAAAGCATGGTTGGTATTTTTCTGAGTATATCGAAGCGGTATAATATACCATGTTCCAATTGCTTAGTAGAATTCACTATTTATTTTATATATAATGCTTCGTTGAACTACCCGGCACGTATGTTTAAAACACATAAAATGAAATTGAACGGTTACTGCCATGCTTCAAATGGCCGCAGACACAGAAATATGAAGGTTGTGTAGTTTTGTTTTATTTTACAAACACCCATATTCGTAGGAAGCACTTGCTGCTCATTTTTACCAGTATTTCGTATAAGTAAGATTATAAAACAAAGATATGTTAACCATGATGAATTACGTTCTTTTCATTTATATGAAACACCATCATATAATTTGGATGAACTATATTGAATCATAATTATACAAATTTATTTTAGGACCTCGAATACCATGGACGAAAGAGTCACTGCAGTTACGGGCGACAACTTTCTGCAAGGAAATAAAAGATGGCGTGTTCCCTGGATACAGACGAATAAGACGACTGAAAGACAACCATCTGGCGATACTAAACGGACGAACCGAGTCACAGATCACCGCTCGACTGCAGAGTTTCATGAAAAAATAAACTAGTTGTATGGTGGATCAGCATGTAAAAGAGGGGAAAGATAAAGTTGACATTCGACTGTTTTACAGCATTGAACCCTTTATTGCATTAACTAATATTGGGGGGTTGGTATGATGTATACATTTTCATACAACACTAAACATTTAATTAAAGAAAACAATATTTGAGGCTTAATTTACCAAGATAATGGGTTTGTGACATTGAGTTCACATTTGTTTGTATCCAGCTGCTTTATTTACAGGTATACATTAGGGGATAATTGGTTTATGACATGAGCGTTACACTGTGCAAGATAGATCGAGTTAGTTGTTCTACTTATGTATGGACATGTGTATAGTATATTTTCACATATATCTGCACTCTTGATGTGTTTATGTTTTGGACATGTTCATGTAGGGGTAATGAAAAATACAATCGACTCCATTTTCCCCTGCCGAATTTGTATTTTGTCAATTCCGTGGTCGTAATTTGTGTTCGAAATAAATACAATGTATGTAACGGTATTGAATTTCAAGAACTATATTGATGTATGTTAATAATCTAATGCTAATGACGCCAACCCTAAAGTCCTCTCCGTGTTACATTTTGCGGAGTTTGTTAATCCAATATTACTAAAATATAAATGGATTGTGGGATGTTATATATATATGTATTATACACACAATTGTGATGTGGGACTGGTAGGGCTCGAGGGCAAACGTCCCACAATGGAATGAACATCCCACAATGTATAATTTATATTAAGTTAATTATTAACGTAATGCATTTGTCAGTGTCATTGATTTATAAAGAGAAAAAACACATAATTGTGGGATGTTATATATATATATATATATTATACACACAACCGTGTTGTGGGACTTTGGTAGGGCTCAAGGACAAACGTCCCACAATGGAACATCCCACAATGTATAATTTATATTAAGTTAATTATTAACGTAATGCATTTGTCAATGCCATGATATATTGATTTATAAAGAGATGTTCAGGTTTTACCAAAAACATATTACATACATAATGTACCATAGTCCATTTTTTAAATATAAGTGGATTGTGGGATGTTATATATATATATATATTATACACACAACTGTGTTGTGGGACTTTGGTAGGGCTCAAGGACAAACGTCCCACATTGAAACATCCCACAATGTATATATATATATATTAAGTTAATTCAAAACGTTTTATCTAAATCGTAGTATATTATAATTCCCAATCTAAACGAAGCAAATGAACCAAAATGAAAACATGAACAACGCCATAGATGACGTCTCACAAAACCACTGTATACTTGCACCATTTAAAAACACATAATTATTTATTAACGTAATACTTTTGACAGTGCCATTAAATACTGATTTATAAAGAGATGTTCATGTTTTTGCCAAACACGTACACAAACATGTTACCACAATCAATAGCTATCCATGATAGATATGTATTGTGGGATGTTATATATATATATATAACTGCGTTGTGGGACTTTAGAAGGGGTCAAGGTCAAGGCCACTCCAAACGTCCCACAATGTAACATCCCACAGTGTAAATATATATTAAGTTAATTAAACAATTTTTTTTATAATTCAAAGTATATTTATAATTCTCGACTCAAACGAAGCAAATCTACTAAATATGAATCTTGTTAGACAACGGGAAAGACGACGTCCCACAAACCACTGTATATATGTAAGTCCCACAAACCACCTTAAGTGTGTATATATATATATATATATATATATATATATATATATGTGTGTATATGTATATGTATATATATATATATATATATATATATATATATATATATAACATGAGGGGATGACAGGGATGGAACAGCCTTTTGAAAGGTAAAGGTGTTGTCACACGTCCGAGAGACTCGTACGAGTGACTCGGATGAAACCATGAAAATCGTATGTGTGACCCAAAACCGGACGTAAAATCGTACGTATGACCGGTACAAAGACAATTCAAGGAAGACCAATCACATGCGCTGTTTCCCATTGGGCGCCATTTTTAAAACATAGACCGCAGCGAACCAAGCGGCTGGGTTTCAAAAGTCAGATCAACATGGCGTACGCCAGGCACGGCGGTTCGTTTTGCTCAGCCTTTGGCTGCAGCAACAACAAAAGCGTCAACGCAGAGCTTTCATTCTTCAGATTCCCGAAAGATAAAGACAGGTAGGCATTAAATCAATACAAACTAAAAAGAAATACCATGCATAACACACATAAATGCATAAATGCAACGCCTCGACACGCCCCCCCCCCCCCCCCCCCAGTCAGTGTCAGACTGGATGTCAGCTGGTGATGTAAACAAAAACACTCCGTATGGCTGGGACGGGTTTAGTAGTAGTTGGGGCAAGTAATAGTACTGTCGTTGGCGGGGGGGGGGGGGGGGGGGGGGGGGTTGGGGTTGGTGGTGGTTATCAATGACAATAAATTAACAGTATGTCCCAGCGGATCTTGTGGTGGGCTGAACTAAGAGTAAATATCACTGACACTGTATCATGTATCCGGACTGGCCTAGCTACTTGTCCTTGTACATGTACATGGTGTATCTAAATTCTAGATAATAGAATAGGTGCCTTGGCAAAATATTAGCAATAAATGTGTAATACTGGCTGTATACTATATAATTCAATGTTTTTGCACTTCTTATTTCAGGAGTAAGCAATGGGTTATAAACTCTAGAAGGGAAGATCTGTTGAAAAGAGACTGCGGGTATCTCTATAACAACTGCCGGATGTGCGCTAAACACTTCACCGAGTCACAGTTTATGAATGCCAACAGCCGTGACAAGCTGGTATGGGATGCAGTTCCCACGTTATTTAGCTGCAATCAATCAGATCGCCAGAAAGAACGCAAGCCCCCCAAGGATAGAACTTCATCTTCTGAGCATGTAGTTGAGCAAGATACTTCAGTCCTGGTAAAATCAATGTTCTTGATTATATTCATGTCAGACCAGATGATTGTATTGTTGTAAATTGCTTGAGACAGTTGACTAGATATATAGTACATCACCATACAGTATACATATAGCCCTGGCTGGACTAAGGTATAAGAGGGGTGGCGCCGGTAGGCCTACTGGTGGCATTTTGGCTATATTTTGCAGTCACACGATATGAATTGCAAACTATGCCAATTCAATGAAACTGAAGACTAACTATAATGAATATTGTGAACAAATGTACATGCAGCTGACAATGTATTGATATTTTAATACTGGCACATATTCTTTTACTTTTTGTGTGGCGCATGATGATTATCATGTATCAATATACAGCACAGGTTGTATGTATCATATGCATCTTTCATCTGCGAAATTACATTAATTCTAAACATAGATGGACATGTGCAGACATTATTTATTTGTAGCCATGTGTGTCAAAAATAAAATAAAACTCATTTGAAATGGCTTGATTACAAAATGATATGTATTTGATAAATGAAAGATGATGTTGAATACTTTCTGCAAATGTTGGCAAATCAAACCAAATTGGCATGTTTTTGGGCTCATTTGAAGTGTATACTAACTTTAATATCTGTACCCATGCTATTAATGCCTACAATAAATGTATTATTGTACCCATGTCTTTTTTGTTCATGTTTTTGATCTGTTTCAGAATAGGAATGAAATATTTCTAAAAATTGGGATTGGACAGTAACTGTCTGAACTGAATTATATTGATTGATTGATTTATTTATTAAGGAATCCACGTTCAGTAATAAAACTGTTGAGGTGGAGCCTTCAGACATTAAAAATACAAAAGTATGCAATGATGTAAAACAATACAATTTAAACATATCATGAAAACAAGTTATGAATATGACTAATATGCATTAAATAATTTAACGCACACACAACTGTATGACAAAGTATTAAAATAGAGGAACACATAAACCACAGGGAGGCATATATGATGGTGTTGGCAATTTGGGCGGGTGTAGGTTTAGCATGTTTAGGTGAGATGTTAAACATCATGTGTACCAAAACAAGAAGTAAATATGACTAGAATACAAAGATTGAAAGTAGTAGAAAAAGACACTTAGGGCTACATCATAATTTACTGTACATACATCCTTTCAAATTTGCAATGGACCAGCTGTGTGTCCATAGGCAGTACATGTATCAAGATGTATATAAAAAACCGGAAAATTGCAACAAATTTTAAAATGCACTTTCAGGCTATGTACATAATTTTTGACTGCAGCATATCTTCAGCTGACAGGGAGAGGTTGTCTGGGGACATGGTAAAGAAAGAACCAGGCATAATGATCATATCTGAGATTTCATGAATCCTATCATAATGTAGCCGTGAAATGACCATCAAATATTATATATTTTTGAAAATCAATATATTTGGCGCATAAAAATATCAAATGTTTATCTTTACAAGTCCACCCACCCCCCACCCCCACCCCCACACACCCCAAGTCAACGTATGAGCAGTCGATCGCTTTTTAACCAAATGAATGAAAGCACACCGGTTTGCTTATGAACTCGCATGACACCCGGCCGCTTGGTGCGCCACCAGTTCAAAATCAAAAATGCCACCGGCTGAGTGACATCTCTCCCCTTTACGCTCTCTGACCGGTATGTCCGAGTCACTCGTACGAGGCACTCGTACGAGTGACTCGGAGTTAACAACCCATGAGATGACTTCACTGAATTGAACTTCGACCTTCTTAAAAATGGCAGATACTGATTTGCAAAACTCTCGCTTCAAAATTTTGTCGAGCTTTACCGTGAAAATGTCGCTATTGAATGGTGCAAACCCACGTTACAAAGACAGAGGCATCGGTTACGAATAGCCTGCAAGTTCTCATTATTGACGCCCCTTGAAGGAATGTTCACAAAAATGGAGGAATGTATCTCAGAAATTCCGTAGCAACGCCAACGCCAAGCCCAAGGCAAAGACACTGTCGTTGTCGTCGGCATCGGCGTCGAATGATGGCTAGATCGTTCAAACTTCAATGTCAGAGCCCTGTCAGAAGTAAGTATAGACAGCGACATCATGAAATTAGGATCACTCGATTAACTGTTGTTTAGTTTCCCACAATATTTGTATTTTAAACGTTTTAATCCATAAAACAGTGCTCGTCTGAACACACGTTACCAATGAGTGAATGACCCTTCCACGAGCACTGCACTGCACTGCACTGCACTGGTGACTGACTGAGAATAATTTTTGAATGTATAATTAAATACAAAATATACACTCATGACCTGAAATTTAAAGTAGGTAAAACTCGTCCGTACCCCTTGTTTACACCTGATAAGGAACAGCTTTTCATTGTATCTGTGGCTCATGACACGAGACAAATGTAATGTGCTGTCATTTCAGGTCGGACACACTGTTTTTAACATGCCATATTACATGGCGTTTTTGTGAGCTTTTGATTTTGCCATCTGTTTTCATAAGAAACATGTTCTAGTTTTGTAACATGGTGTTTGCTTAACCTTAACGTAATAGGTGTGACTGATTTAGTACATAGATGTGATATGAAAACAATATGAATAAAAATGTATGGACACGGTCATTGGAAGGATTGTTACTGCACAGTCAGTGCAGATAGGACACACGGTTTTTAACCGTGACGTTTTTGTTGTTGATATTTTTGAGTCTGCTAGTCTATTTTATTTTAAAAGGTATTTATTGTAGTTCCGTAACAGTCTGTTTGCATATATGTACCATAATAAGTGTTACAGAATCAGCACATGATATACATATAATAAATATGAAATAACTCTGATAAGAGCCTCATATATGTATGGGGTATGTGTTATTAATAATACAAATGTGTAATATACATACAAGTGATTGTGTCTGCCCTTTTTTCCAGAAAAAGGCTACAATGATGCATGGACGAAATTATGATACAAATAATGGATATCTTGCATGAAGACTACATATCACTGGTTCCAACCGAAGGAGTGATATTGGTGTGAAAACTTATTTGTGTTTCTTTTGTCTATAGTACTATGATATTGTTCAAGCCAGAATTGGGATTTCACAGTTGTTCCTCTTAACTAAGCAATTGCTCATTATATTTAGATTCCTTATAGTTATGAACTTCACTATGTCTAAAAGTGTGGTCCAAATCGTTTGGCATTATGTTCATAGATGCAAGAAAATATAATTTGATGTAAAAACATTGTCAGGGTCACACAGCTTCCTTCCATGGATTGCTATACAACAAAAGGAAATGTTTTTTTTTTATTATTATGGGCAACCGACCATATTGCTTTATCTGACATTTTCATATATTTAATTAATGTTTTAACACCTTATGACTAAGTGATTTATGAAGATGTGTTATTTATTATTAACTTAATTCATGACTTCATAAACAGCCCAACTCTACACTTTTATGTATATGTCCTTCAGTACAAGATAGATTGCTGAACATGTCTATGGGATTATCTTCTCAAAGGTAGTATGACCAATCATGTACTGATACTCAAGAGATTGGTAGCTGTTACCTTTAGGACATGTATCATGAAATAATAACTTGCATTTGTAAAAATAAATGTGTCTGAATTAACATTACTAACCCTGATATTTTATCAGGGTTGGAGGAATCCAGAGTGGACTAAGTGTTCAGTGCATTTTTTAGACATGTATTTATATATGTTCAAACTTAGGTTCATACCATGCACTATTTCGGAATGTGTCACATTCTGGAACAGATGTTTGTGTGGTTGATTGGTTTTTAAATATGTATGTACCCTGGATTCCTGTTGCAAAAATTAATGATAAATTAACATTCCTCCATAGAATTTGTGGTAAATCAATCACTGCATTACTTGATTATTAATTTTCACCATCAATCACCATCCGCTTAGTTGTTTTTCTCTGAATTATGATTCTAGTAAAGCAAAGTGAGGTGTATTCGACACTTATTATAATCATAATGTTGCTAGAATGTCAATTGCACTTCAGTTAGCCAAACCTATGAAAACCAGTTTACAATGTTATTATTGTGTACATGAAATATTTAAATTGTAAACAAAACCATAAATATATACTGCTCACAATACTGATACAAATTGCAACCTATTTAGCAAACACAGTGATGATAATTATGTACCCAAGCTAATCAAGGAACAGACAACCTAGTTTTAAATTAAGCCAAGATGACCATAAACCACTAACAGTAGTATTAATTATACACCCCCATGCTTGCACATAGTAACAGCTGTTGCGTGTAAGACACGACAAGGCCATGCACACCTTTTATTTACCAAACAAATGCATACACAGAATATCAACAGTGTATAATAGTGAATATTGTTTTTGTGACAAACTGCCCCAGGTAGCTTGTTTGTAGGTTTGGTTGTTACCAAGTAGGGGTTTATTTTTATGGATAATAAATCATCCATTTATGAAAAATTACTGATACATGCCTGATGGTATACCTGATATTTCATATAAATATTTTAAGTGGTTAACAATGCTAAATCAAACATTTCATGTTAATTACAATTAATGTCTACACCATCTACATAAAAAACATTTGTTCTGACCACATTTCTGACCGTTTGACTCCACCAGGAGTGTTGGGCAGTATACCGACAAGACAAGATTCTCAAGTTCTCACCGCATTTCATTACTGTATAACATACCTTGGTAGGTAGGCAATCTATGACAACAAACCTGTGATTAAGCTCTGTCTGAAGTTTAGCAATGACAACGTGCACCAATATTCGCGTGGCCACCAGGTCCAAGCTATAAACAGACACGCCTTACCTGCGCAATCTGCAGATGGTTGCTGCTCTTTGTAGATTGCACAGGTACAGCTAATGCGTATAAAATAAACGATAATAGCTGAAGCCAAGCCAAACATTATACTAAAGCAATCAAATAATTGAAACGTCAACATAATGTTCACACAATAAATTATGTAATATATCGTCGCTAGATATCGAAGAGTTACAGCAAGGCGCTCAGCAAGTGGTATTGCGTCGCCCATAGCTGTGTCTTTGTGGACAATTACCGGCGAAGAAGATATTGAAATTGTTGTGCATCCATCCGGACAAAGTTTGTAAATGTTCTGGGGTCCTCCACTTTAATTAATGTCCTTCACCAGAGCATGGAATGCGCCAGACTGCTGGCGCCGCGCAATGCTTAGGCGAACCCACCATCTTTTCCGTTTCTTCAGCTTTTCTTTCTCTTCTTCATCATTAATTTGCTGCAGCACAGCCAATGCACCGAGCAAAATTGCATATTCTTCTTCACTGCTGCTGCTTCAACTGTCAGCCATTGCCGTAAAGAAGCACGTGTGCGTCTGTAATGGCCTTCACCTTATGACGTCATTTACGCAACTCTCCCGACTCGATTGTTTAGCCACGACTACGTGTAACATGTTCTCGTACGAGTCACTCGTACGAGTCACTCGTACGAGTCACTCGTACGAGTCACTCGTACGAGTCACTCGTACGAGTCACTCGTACGAGTCACTCGTACGAGTCACTCGTACGAGTCACTCGTACGAGTCACTCGTACGAGTCACTCGTACGAGTCACTCGTACGAGTCACTCGTACGAGTCACTCGTACGAGTCACTCGTACGAGTCACTCGTACGAGTCACTCGTACGAGTCACTCGTACGAGTCACTCGTACGAGTCACTCGTACGAGTCACTCGTACGAGTCACTCGTACGAGTGCCTCGTACGAGTCACTCGTACGTGTGACACCCCCTTTAGGCTGCACGAATTCTCCAACTATCATAAGCGAATTGTGAAAAAGTCTAAATCTAAGAACCTTCCTAGTGAGCCTACTTGGTAAAGTACATTTTATATCCCGACACATGCAAATTTTTTTTACGGAGATTTATATGAGTCTACAAACGTACACAGATACACGCCTACGTTCACACACATGCACGCACGTACGCACGCACGCACGTAAACACACGGACACACACACATACATACACACGCATACGCGCACGCGTACGCGCACGCGCACGCGCACGCGCACGCGCACGCGCAAGCACACGCACACGTTCACTAGCTTAGATCCGACGGGAGAACATCGACATCATTTCTCATTTGTTTTCCAAAAACCAAATCGATGTGTCTAACCTTGAAAAATTCGACTGCACCGAGCTTACAACCGTTAGATATCCGGGTGGCCATCTTATACAACAGAACGCGATTTGATAAATGTCACTGGATTGAGTCACAATGAACGGAGACGTCTGGGGAGAAAATTGAAGGCAAACGCCTGGTAGGCTGACTCGAATAATATTGAGACGTCACGGTGTGATCTCAAAGAAACCAACAACCCTTTGCACTGGCAAACTGTTGGCAAACACAGATTGACGTCCCATTGACCTAAGGCTAAGCCGTTACTGGCTACTGTTTGTTGTAGTGTGATCTAGTGCAAACTGTTCAATTATTCTATCATGGCGCATGTATTTTGCAGTATAATTATTATAGTTAACTAATAGTCCAATCAACGTTGCAACAGTGAGATTACAAACATTCAGACGACTCTAAAAGTGGTCGACGAAACGTAGGCCTAAACGAGACTGTGTCGCTTCCGATATATCCTTTGTACATTCTGGCTTGGAAACAACGAATCGACTTACTGCATTTCAACTTGCTCCATGATGCATGCAGGTGC
>OZ024856.1:18164155-18376655 GCA_964017155.1 Oasisia sp. SBJ-2009
CGGACGGACGGACGGACGGACGGACGGACGGACGGACGGACGGACGGACGGACCGACGGACCGACGGACCGACGGACCGACGGACCGACGGACCGACGGACCGACGGACCGACGGACCGACGGACCGACGGACCGACGGACCGACGGACCGACGGACCGACGGACCGACGGACCGACGGACCGACGGACCGACGGACCGACGGACCGACGGACCGACGGACCGACGGACCGACGGACCGACGGACCGACGGACCGACGGACCGACGGACCGACGGACCGACGGACCGACGGACCGACGGACCGACGGACCGACGGACCGACGGACCGACGGAGCGACGGAGCGACGGACCGACGGACCGACGGACCGACGGACCGACGGACCGACGGACCGACGGACCGACGGACCGACGGACCGACGGACCGACGGACCGACGGACCGACGGACCGACGGACCGACGGACCGACGGACGGACGGACCGACGGACCGACGGACCGACGGACCGTCGGACCGACGGACCGACGGACCGACGGACCGACGGACCGACGGACGGACGGACGGACCCACGAACCCACGGACCCACGGACCGACGGACCGACGGACCGACGGACCGACGGACCGACGGACCGACGGACCGACGGACCGACGGACCGACCGACGGACCGACGGACCGACGGACCGACGGACCGACGGACGGACCCGCGGACCCGCGGACCCACGGACCCACGGACCCACGGACCCACGGACCCACGGACCCACGGACCCACGGACCCACGGACCCACGGGCCGACCGGCCGACGGGCCGCCGGCCGACGGGCCGACGGGCCGACGGGCCGACGGGCCGACGGGCCGACGGACCGACGGGCCGACGGGCCGACGGGCCGACGGGCCGACGAACCGACGGACGAACGGACGAACGGACGAACGAACCAACGAACCAACGAACGAACCAACGAACGAACCAACGAACGAACCAACGAACCAACGAACCAACGAACCAACGAACCGACGAACCGACGAACCGACGAACCGACGAACCGACGAACCAACGAACCAACGAACCAACGAACCAACGAACCAACGAACGAACCGACGAACGGACGAACGAACCAACGAACCAACGAACGAACCAACGAACGAACCAACGAACGAACCAACGAACCAACGAACCAACGAACCAACGAACCAACGAACGAACCAACAAACCAACGAACGAACCAACGAACCAACGAACCAACGAACCAACGAACCAACGAACCAACGAACCAACGAACCAACGAACCAACGAACCAACGAACCAACGGGGGGGGGGGTGCACTTCCTAAGTTAGCAATACTGTGCCGACTTCAAAGGTCGCTTTTAACTTAGGTTCCCAAGACGAGGGTCATGTTTTCATACGTTCTTCACAAAAGAAGGGTCAACGTTATACAAACGTTCTCATGACAAGGGTATCGTTTTAAAGAACCTTCTTTAGAACAACAGTAGGTTTTATCGCAACATTCACTGGTTACTTATATTATATAAGCAACGGTTTGGGGGAGTTTTCGCAGGAAACTATTTTAAAACAGTGTCTTTCTGAAATGTGTCCCTAAATCAAGGGTATACATAGTTTTTATTTTGTCTGTTCTTATCACGGTTTGGTGTACGTGACCTTCAATTATACACCCGTATCCACAAGTAAGGGTTGTGGAGTCCCGGGCACCAGTTATGGGATATAATATACTGTTTCGGGGTTACATTCTAAGTAAAAAGGTATAAAGGTAAGTTCTATAGCGTGATTTCTAGCGCAGTAGCCAATCCTCAGGATTGCTCAAAGCGCTTCACACTTTACTCCGTGGCAGACCTGTTCAGTCGAACGCTATCTCAGCTTTACTGAACAGCAGAGTCATATAGTGGATCGAAACATATTTATTTATTTAAAGGTGTCGATAATCGTTTCATTTCACTTGACCACTCGGCTCGGGACAGACTGTCTCTTCCAGGGCCGCCTGTTCTGGTGTGAACGGTATCAGCGATCATCATGTATTCAACTGTTTCGTTACTAGTTATTCAAACAGTCCCAGTGAAACGCTTTGTATCGGTCGTAGTAGACTGAAATACGTTTATTTATTTAGACCCAGTATTTGATTTCGCGTTGTCCATCGATCTGCTATGAACGCTATGACTTCTCATCCTACATATAATGTCACACCAAACATAACACCCGTCTATATTTTGCTTTGTGGTGCATCTGCGTTTATTGTGACGCAAATGACACTTTACTTTAGATAACAGTTCGTGTTTCCGTATAGTGCTCTGTACTATGGCCTAAAACAACGTAATTGTGGTCTATACATTACATTGTCAATGCCTTTTATTTGAGCTCATCGGGCCTCCTAGAAATGTATCCCTTCTGTAGTTCACCCTATCAGATTAACGGGTTTAGTACAGGCGCCGGAATTGGGAAGGGGACAATGTTGTTTATTGGGAACTGGATAGGAAACAAGCCCCCAGTATTTTGGAAAGCGGTTTTGTAGATTCTTGTATACCTTAAGAGGGATCCCTTGGAATTTTATGGGTAGACTTTTGGTTAGTTTCAAGTGTATGCAGGTAGAAATGTGGATTGGTAATTTTTGCAGCTTCGGCAGTTGGGTGGTTTTTTGTTGGTAAGTCTCAAGATGGGTCAGTTGGGAGTTCGTGAGCTCAGCAATTTGTTTTGCAAAGTGGTGTTACACAGTGCTAATAATTGCTAGGTAGACCTATATATAGTTACACTAAAATATAGATAGTGTACACGTGTGGGAAAACAGCCGTGTTTATTCAAATGGTCCGACATTACTAGATCGATGGGTCTAGCAGTCCCAGGAGACGCGTGTCACTGTGTTATTAATTGGCCAATCTGTGAGAGTTTAGCGACGGCACAACGAGCGCCAGTGGTGGTACAGACAGCAGTGCGCGAGCTCGTTTGTCGTTTGAGAATCAACGCCAGTGGAGTTGAACAGTTACTGCAGGCGGGAACAGTTCCGGTAGAAGGTATTGTAGCGTGTAGTAAAACTCGTGCGTGATGGAAAGGAAATAACGCTGTGTACTATAGAGACAACTGCAGGTCGTGGGAGGTGTTGCTCTTTTTGACAGTTTTCCATCACACCTGTCGTTTGTCCTGTGAATTTACGTTTGTAGTCTTGGCATGAACTTAGCAACATGTACCAAACGTACGCTTGCTATATTTCAAATAGGGCCAGTACTACTGGCACCAGAATGGCAGCCACAATAGCGACATTAATAGATAGCATTTATAGAAATGACATTCTTGGACTTGGTGAACGCAATCAACTTCAAGGAATATTGTATTCAGATATTTCTGATCATTTACCAATATTTATACTAACCACATGAGAAATATCCACGGTTCGTAAACGCGATTTGGCTATTTCTGTGATTCGTCCAAATCCGAATTTTCGATTTTATTAATATGGGGGTGGCAAAACTGGTCAAAAATCGATAATAAATTAAACTTAATGTCGATTCCTGGCGTAGATCCCATTTGCGGCCGTCGTCCTTTTTAAATGTAAGCCGCATTTAGATTAATCACCATTTAAACATAGGAACTGCGAAGCAGGGCACAGCTTACAATTTTCGCATGCCTACCACTGCCACTGGAAAGCTGCATGTCACTATAGTATATAACCACATAAGGCAAATTTTACTACGCTCTACGTCAGACATTTACATTCCCATTCATAAGGTCGTAAAACGTGGTGTCAGGTAATAACCTAAATATTGGTCTATCCAATATATATTACGTCATGTTCAGCCCAATCAGCACAAATCTAGCAACCAACATTTTGCTGATGAGGGTTTCCCGCGAACGCGGTCAAGGCTGTTTTAAATGTGTAACCTGTAGAGGACTCACTAATTCTAGAGAAGGACAACTCTTAAAACCAAGCTTGACAATACTCTAGTCATGCGCTCGCGTTTTTATAAATGATTACTCTCAGCGCACGCCACGCCCACGGCCACGCCCACTGGTCGCCGAAAGTCTTAAATATTATTGGATTTTTCGTTTGAGTACCCTCGAATCTTTTTGAATTTCACTGAATGTTCTTTAAAAGTGTCATGAACATCAAGCACAATAGCGGCGAAACGGCGAGAAAAGAATCATAGTATTATTTTGCGAATACAACACGACAATAACACGATTCTGTAGATGGCACATAAACTAGTAACGTACATAATCGCTTGATGTCGCCACTTTAATACGTAAGCCAATAAGACGCGCTCTGTCATTGCATGTCTGGCGACTCGCCAATCAAATGGACTCTTTCTTTGCATGTCTGGCTATTCGCTCGCCACCGTCCAAAGGGTTGACTTTTATTTCGCTTCCATCATAGTATTTACGTTATAGTTGACATAATCGCCACGCTGCAACTTAAAAGGTGACTTGCAAATTTAGATGTAAGTAGTCTAGTGGATAATGATCATGACATAAAACAGAATCGGGAATAATCGCCAAGATATGCAAAATTTAGTGTTCTGCGTCGAAGCAACCTACACTGCGGCTACAGTAAAAATTAATATGTCCTTACTTATACTATCGTGAGCTCATCTGTCATTCCCACAAATCATCACCACGCCCACAGGCATTGCGAGCATACAATCCGAGAGGCTATGTCAAGTATAACCTTTTGAAAAGTGAATGAAGGAAGGAATCCTCTGAGGAAATGTGTGTTAGATTGAACTACAAGTCTAAAGCGAGGGTAGAACAGGGAGATCCAATGCAATGAAATGGCAACATTTTGATCTTAGACTAGTCTTAGATTTGGGTGATTCTTCCGAGGATCTTTGGACATTTTTGACCATCTTTGACTTTTAACCTCAGATACCCCAACAATGTATCCTCTGATTTTGCTATTCTTTTGTACATAGTATCCTATACTATACAATCTCTGATTTTGCTAATATTGTGTACACAGGATCCAATACTATTGCAGAAGAGTTGCAATCGAGGGGACGGTGGTTCAATCCCACCTACCACAGTTTCAAAACTTAGGCAATTTCGTTTACCTCACATTGGCCATTGCTTGTGTCTTTCGGAAGAGACACTAAAAGCCGGCGGTTCCTTCTATCTGGTGTCTATGCCAGGGGAAGTAAAAGATCTCACACAGGGGGTAAATGTGTAACCTGTAGAGGACTCACTAATTCTAGAGAAGGACAACTCTTAAAACCAAGCTTGACAATACTCTAGTCACAAACATGTGGCTAACATAGAGTGATGAGCTAAACATAAGAAGAAGAAGTACACCCGTGGATGAAAAATTGCACCAGGATAGTACTGTTTAACCCAATACAAACTTACAGCACAATCTCCGATTTTGCTAATAGTTTGTATAGAGTATCCTATACTATTGCAGAAAAGTCCCTGAAAATATTGGAGTGGGCAAACAATAATGTTCAGAGATACTAAGTACACCTGTGGATGAAAAATTGCACAAGGATAGCACTGCATAATTATATAATTGCTATTCAATATACCAGGGGTTATTGTTATGCAACAAGTCAGAGGGACAAGATCATGCACATGTAAATTTTGTCTGTAATGTTACGTGATTTGTGGCATACAGAGCAATGTTAAAGCATACAAATGACCAACTTGTATTGCATATGGTCAGCATTGCATATGGTAAGCATTGCAGATTGAATTGTTTTGACAGTTGATCAGCTGTATGCTTGTATTGGGTTAAACAGTGCTATCCTGGTGCAGTTTTTCATCCACGGGTGTACTTAATTTAATGTATCTCTGAACATTATTATTTGCCTACTCTAATATTTTTAGGGACTCTTCTGCAATAGTATAGGATAAATTGTGTAAAAATAAGTATTAGCAAAATCATAGGATACATTTTTTGGGTATCTGAGGTCAAAGGTAAAAAATTACAACATTCTTAGTTGTAGTAAACACTAATGTTTTAATTTTATAATAGTATGCATGCATACATGCATGGTTATTGGTTTTCCAATGATATATTGATTGTTTCTCGAGCTTTATTAATAGCAGAGTTACAGGCATTAATGTAGCAGTCAGTAAGCGAAGTTCAGTGACCTATATCTTCATTGATAGTTGATCAAGATTTTTATTTTAGTTTCTATTTTGATATTCTCGCATGAGCCAACAACTGTGCTAAATTTCATCAAAATTGGAGTCGGATGATGTTTTGAGTGATTGATTTGACATGGAATGACCCTTAATTATCTTTAAAATGGTGCAACTTTGGTGTATGTTGGTATATGTAGGTGACAAACGGAACATTACTATTCTGGATAACAATACAGTAGAATATCATGTTTTATTCACATAAAATGTATTATACTGTCCTATTTACTAATACTCTGCCTTGTTTAGACACAGTTCAATGCCAGAAGTGTCCAATCCAACAATATATAAGCACAAACTTAATCAGTAATAAACAGCTACGATGTCCAAGGTGCAACCATTTTTGAAGGTCCACAGATGATGAACTTCAATCACGAAAAACTTTCGGACGCATGGGGTCTAATGGGTTAGTATACAATATATAATGGGTCAGAATATAGGACTGGTACACGTTGTCCATGTTACATGACCTCTATCTCTGGACCTAAAAGTCAGGTTGACCTAAAATTTTGTGGGAAGCATAGACTCGTGATCATAAATAAATTTTATTGAAATCGAAGATGGCCATGTACATTTTTGATTGATTTGACATGGAATGCCCCTATGGCATGTGGTTATAGAATGCATATATGTAACTGACCTACAGCCCCCGGCTATTTCTAATGACTGAGAAAACATGCCACTGAGTAGAGAGATAGCCCTGGGCATGCAGTCTGACTTGCTGTCATGCCTCAGTGAGTAATGATACAGATCAGTGCCTTGAACATACTTGATAAGGTCATAAGACTGTGTTGTGTCCAGTGACTGCCAGGTGAAGGAAGCGCCCAGGTAGGTCAGCACTGCTGTGTGGTTCTCATAATCATATGTATAGTTTGTTATACATTTGTAAAGAAGTGCCTGTTTTATTCATGATATGCTTTATTGTATACATAGTTGTTGTACTGTGTTAATATCATACATGTTTAGAAATCAGAAATAATCGCAGTGCTATTAGTCACACAATGGCTCGAGTGTGCCAGCAACAACATTAACACGGTAAACCTAATTTGACTGGTAATACCGTATTGTCCCTAATAGACGCGCACTACCTAATAGTTGCCTACCCCGTTTTTTAGATGTGAAACAGTCAATGAAAATGTATTTGAGTGATGCAAAAATGCAACGAAGTAGACGCTACATTTATTAGCTAAGATGGCGTCTAGACTAATACTATTCAAAAATAACAATTGTGGGTAGGACAACCGAACCGTTACTGGTGAGACTTTCATAACAAAATATATGGTAAATGTATATGCTTACCACAAAGAGGGCTTGTATTTGTTGTTTTGGTACTATCATAGATATGACACTGCAAAAATAAATTCAGTTCAGGTTTAGTGCTCTATTTTCCTCACTTCCTAACTTGTGAGTTGTGGGACGGGCACTAAACTGTGGACTTACTGAACTGTAGAACTATCAAGGATCTGTGGACTACTCCCGAGGTATGTCACTATCATGGAAATGTGGGATTGTTAGGCAGCTGTGGATTATTTGATCTAGCTGTACTTGGATGTTACTATGACTGCATGCCAGGTATCTGTGGGACTCACATAACTGTGAGATTGTCTTTGAATGACTGTCAGGGAAATGTGGGACTGTTACTAAATTGTGGGACTGTCATTTAACTGTTGGGGAGCTGTGGGACTGTCATGGAACTGTAAGACTGTCGGGGAGCTGTGGGACTCATTGAACTGTAAGACTGCCATGGAGCTGTGGGACTGTATTTGAACTGTAAGACTGTCATTGAAAAATGAGACAGATTACATTGTAAGACTGTCAGGGAGCTGTGGGACTGTCATTGAACTTAGTAAGACTGTTAGGGAGCAGTGGACTGTCATTTATGTGTAAGACTGTTAGGGACCTGTAGGACGGCCATTGAACTGTAAGGCTGTCAGTGATCTGTGTACTGTCATTAAACTGTTAAGACTGTCAGGGAGCAGTATGAATGTGTTTGGACTGTAAGATTGTCAGGGAACTATGGAACTGTCATTGAACTGTAAGACTGTCATGGAACCATGGAACTGTGTTTAGACTAAGATTGTTAGTTCAGTAAGAACTATCCTAGGTAACTAAGGTACATTTCATGAAACATGACAAAAGGTTGCTTAAACTTTGAAGGCAGTTTTCTCAGTTTGAAGGTTTCTACTCCAGACGTGTTTGGCGAGCCATAGTTTCACTTATAATGGGCTTCCACAAATCCACGTTAGTCGCTAGAGGTGCTAATACGCAACTAGACCCTAGTTGCATATCAGCGCCTCCAGTGACTAATGTTGATTTGTTTGCATGTTTTGCTGAACGCTTCTTTAAAAATTAATCATCCTCAATTAGCTATTGACCGTGCAGGCGCATAGCCAGCGATAGTTTGTATGTGGGTATGCCGTATGTGTGGTCAGTAGACAGAAGAGCATGCCGTTAGTGTGGTCTATAGACAAAACAGCCAAAACAACGCCATCTTGGGACTGAATTCAATCGAACGTCCCGCGACGTTTCATCGACTGTAAATGTATATTAATGTAGACATTATGCTTTCATATTGACGGACATGTTATATAATATCAATATGTAACTATGTGTGAAGACGTAGCAGTCTTGTGTGATGCATACGGTGAGCTATAGATGATTTTAAACATGCACACACAAACACACACACACACACACACACACACACACACACACACACACACACACACACACACACACACAAATAATAAAATCAGTTGTAATCATACATCCAACTTATTTTATTTTCAGATAATGACTGCGAGGTGATCTGGTGATGAGTCAAGAGAAGTATCTTTGTTCACTCCTGTCACTGTGACGCCATTTCACAGCATGGAGCCACATATTCAACTCTTTGGATCACCACTATTTAGAGCACAGTTGCAAAAGCACAGTGGTTCAGACACCCAAGAATGCCCCGAATCACAGGTATCTGTCAAACATAGTCAGAGTGATGTGTCTGGTCATCATGGTACAGACACCCAAGAATGCCCCAAATCACAGGTATCTGTCAGGCGTAGTCAGACTAACGTGTCTGGTCATCATGGTACAGACACCCAAGAATGCCCCAAATCTCAGGTATCTGTCAGACGTAGTCAGACTGACGTGTGTGGTCAGCGTCCAGTGCCTGCTCCAAGAAGATCCTGTATGTCTAAGAGCGACTCGACAGACAGCACCTCTTTGTCAACATTGTCACCAATATCATCACCACTGTCATCACCTGTGTTGCGTACCCCTTACCAAGACATCAGTAGTCGACCGCCTATTCCTGTCCCTAGAACATCCTCTATGCTTCGAACACTGGAAGAACCATGGAAACAACCATTAATGCCAACCAGCAAGTTGAAAGGAACATCTCAACTCTTGCAGAACCCTACAAGCAATGGTAATTATACTACATTGGATTTATATTATTGGCGATGTGTAATACACCAAATATGCTACATCGTGCATGGGCCTGCATGGGCCTGCATGGGCCTGGGGACATGCCCCCCGGAACTACTTTAAAGACTGTATGAAATGTGTTTTAACCTGTACCGTGACATACAGTGGAGAAATATATAATCTGCAAATTAGCATGTAAACATGTTGATAGCATTATGAGTAAATAGTCAGTAGGGTCACAGAAAATAATTACTAGGTGGCAATTTTGGCATATTTTGGCCGAGGTGGATTAGAAAAATAGTGAGGTGGCCCACATTGCTTGTCATATAGCATGGGAAACATTACGTACGTTTCAAGTTGTAATGGTTGAGGCTAACCGGTTTTTCATAAAGAAAGTTTGAGAACAGTAGCTTCAGCACTACTACACATTATCTCGGATTGTTATATCAGATGTTCAGAAACTCATCGAAGGAACGAATTATAAATTGGCCGATGCGTGACATAACAATCATATTACACATGTGAGTGTTGTTCGGCAATGCTTGAAGCTAAGGCAGTCACCAGCATTCACATTTATTTTTTAAATTACGATCCCTGCGAATCCATCCTCGCTAACCTGGATAAATGTTCTAGCTGAGTTGCTTTACTCACTGCTGTATTGTCATTTCAGATTTCACCAGTAGCACCGAAGAAAATGAAGATATCGCTCATCCAGACGATGCTGATCTAACTCTGCCATCCGCAGCAGTCATTGACGAAGTGGTGGAAGACGTCACATGTCTGTCACATTCACCACAAACACAACTTACAGACTGGAAAGATGGTGGAATCAAGAACAGAAATCATTCGCAACCTCCGCCTTTGCCTCCAAAAGTAAAATCATCGATATCAGCACTCTTGGCATCAGTAGAACCCAACCCAACTGACAGCACAGATTCTCATTACTCAGATCCAGGAAATTATGGTATGTTACTTATACTCTTTACCAAGGGCCGGTTCATGATATATGTGTAATGGGAATTGTAATTTTAGATGATGGAGGACATTTTCAGAGCTCTAACAGCAGCAGTAATGCTGTTGTTTTGAGACGGACGGATGGATGGATGGATGGAATGAACAGACAGTTTATTTTTTAAATAGTTGTAATAATGATAAAACTGTGATACCCTTAGGTATACATTTTATTCTGTTAGCTGATTTATTCAGCAATGCTTGAGGAAAAATGCATATTTTTTTGATAATTACGATCCCTGAAAACGTATCCCCACTTACTTGGATAAATGTTCTTGCTGAGTTGCTTGGTTTTATACTGGAGTTAAATAAATTATCCAGATAAAACCATGTCTATGTCAATTCTATCTATAACATAAATTTGATGGAGTACTCCCACAATCCTGTTCTTACAAATATTGAGTCAATAATGTTCTGAGGCTGGCTTTAGAGACATCAGTTTGTTTTCATCGCAAACTTGGGCAACACAGTGATATTAAAGTGAAAAAAAAGGCAACAGTTTAGTGTTATGCACCTAAAAGAGTTTACACTAGCTAATCATTTGCATTTACAATCCAATTTTTCACCTTAGTGGTTACCTCAGAAAGTGGTCTTAAAGTGGGAAAATCTAGCTAAATCACCGACACCATGAACCGGCCCATCTTGGACCTTGCAACCAATCACAACCCAGCAGTTTGGAAAAGTAATACGTCAGAGAGTCGTCTGCTGGTTCAGCTGTCATAACAGAGAGCCAAGCGGTACGCTAAAAGTTGCCTTACGTCGGTTTACAACGAAATCGCGACATCAATATGCCACACTGTTCCTCAAACGCTTATAGTAATAGTACAGTGAAAGACAGTATCAGTAAGATGTCTTCTTGTTAACCTATGAATCGAGCAGAACTGAAACAGTGGTTCGGTGGATTCGTTTGGACAGACACAGCGCGGATCCTAGACGACCCGATTTGATTGACCTAACCATCAAAACGACCACTAACAGCCGCCAAACTTCTCCTCACATATCTTACATACATATGCATACACTATGTTATGTAATAAAATCTCTTGCATTCCTCTAACGAAGAAAATTCACACACAAAAACGCGCAGACCTCGAGTACAACTTGTTCGGCCGCCCAGCGGTACCGTAAAATCGCTTTTAAAAGCTTTACACAAAATACTGCTAGACGCCACGTTTCTGACTGCGAATATTTAATTGTTTTACTTCACACGCGCGAAATAGTTTAATTACTTATAAATAATATAATAATTAATTATTATCATCACTATGATTTGCAGGAAATTATAAGTTTTATTATTTTTATATTGATATTTTATTTTTATAGTTGTTCATATATGTTTCTAGTATATTTATGTTTTTTTTCTTCTGGTGTGTATTTGTTGTTTAGCATTTTAATGTATGTAAAACGCCATCAACAAGTTTAAATTGGATGTGGGCTATATTAAATAAACAAACAATTTTTTTTATTATAATATAATATTTTATTTATGTAGCGCCACATCCATAATTGTTTGTGGCGCTTCACAAAATAATGCTATTAAAAATACAATAAAGAGAAAACTACCCACAAATAATATTATTTAAAAATAAATAATGAAAATACATGTTTCTATATCATTAACTAAGCTGACTTATCAGTCATAAATAAACATACAAATTACATAACAACAATTGTAATAAATGAATATAAAAGTATGGTTAATAGTAATAAATAATTAAAGTAGTAAAATAAGTACGATGTAATAATCATTTTCATTCAGCACATACACAACCATTATGCATAAGAACATATTACTGAAGCTATTTGTTCTACTCATGAATGGCATTTCCACCATCAGATATGTAATAATTATTATTTTTGAACAAGACACTTTATTAATTATCGGAACAATAAATCACTAAAATGTAAAAAGGAATATGAATATATGGGAAATATTATGGTGGTAGAAAAAGAAGGATTTAAAAACAGTAATATTAACATGTTATTGTTTTAGTTATTATTGTTAAAACATCGCTTATGTAATATAAGCTTGCATGCTCGCAGTACACGCGGGATGTTTATAGAAATATTGATAAAATAAACAATGTGACTTCATTGAAAAACACGTAATTTCCTTTTTCTTTTATAACTAATAGGCAATTTTGGATAATTATGCAGACACATGTATTTTTAATATTTATTTTTAAATATTACCTGTGGGTAGCATTCTTATTATTGCATATACTTTAATAACAGTATGTTGAATAGAAGAGAAGAGAATTGTGGATTTGGCGCTATATAAAATAAACTAATAAAATTATATATTTGTATATTAAATTGTTATTTTTGATCAACTCTATTAGACCCATATCACCAAAGCGTTGCCTTAGTTTGCCGTTTAACATTTTCTGCAGATCATAGTGATGCAGCTAATTATTATTATATTATTTATATTTAATTAAACTAATTCACGCGTGCGAATGCAGTAAGGTTAATAAATATTCGCGCGCCATCTAGCGGTATTTTGTGTAAAGCTAACTTATAATAGCGAGTTAACGGTAGTCGAAGTTGTCGAGTTGCCGTTTGCCAAGATTTGCGTTTCTGTTGTGAATTTTCTTCGTTAGACGAATACAAGAAATGTGGGGAGAAGTTTGGCGGCTGTTGGCGGTCGTTTTCGTGGTTAGGTTAGAAAGTAACAGATAATAATATGCATGCACAGTTCACGCCGACCTAGAAGACTCTCTGACGTCATTTTGTTTCTAAAATGGCGTAGTCTGTAGACTTTCTATGTCTATGTGTTTTACATTTTTTTCCTGGTAAACCACTGACGTTAAAAATATGATTGTTGTTGGAAGTTGTTCCTTTTTATTAACTCTGTTAATCCCATATGATCCAAACATTGACTTTGTTTTCCCTTTAAATGGGTATGTTTTGAGGTGGTTGATGTGAGCCTGCAGGAAGTGTGATGGCATTCTAGAACTACGTGTTTGTTGTGTTTGTGTCCGAGAAATCGAACAGTAAATTTGTGTTGGTTTTCTTCTCTACCTAAGTAGAGGATGTGGCCTGTTTCAGGGTCTACTTCAATGTTCATCTGTTTAAGATCAAAATAATAACGAGTTGTTATTTATACTGATACACAAGGAAAATTAATGTCTGGCAATAAATGTAGAAAAGTCAAAATAATGTTGTAACAAATCCCCGCGGGGATCAATAAAGTGTTCTTATTAACCTGTTATTGCTTTGAACTTTTCTCAGCCAGTGTAGTTTTTTCTCATAAAATGGTAACAAACTATTTCACATAGCTACTGCTAGGTGGCAATGCGCTAGTTCTGCACTCACTCGATAGTGCGCTCACTGGTGTATTGTCATTTCAGATTCTGCCATTAGCAACGAACCAGTCATTGACGAAGTGGTGGAAGACGTCACATGTCTGTCACATTCACCACAAACACAACTTACAGACTGGAAAGATGTTGATGAAGAAATCGTTGGAATCGAGAACAGAAAACGTTTGCAACCTCCGCCTCTGCCTAAGAGTGTAAAACCATCGATATCAGCACTCTTGGCATCGGTGGAACCCAACCCAACCGACAGCACAGATTCTGATTACTCAGATCCAGGAAATGATGGTATGTTACTTATACTCTTGACCAAGGGCCGGTTCATGATTTGTGTGTAATGGGAATTGTAATTTTAGATCAAGGAGGGCATTTTCAGAGCTCTAACAGCAGCAGTAATGCTGTTGTTTTGAGATAGACAGGCGAACAGACAGATGTAAGGACAGATAGCATATTTTTTATAATAGGTGTATTAATAATAAAATTGTGATGGTAGGTATACATTTTATTTTACTAGCTGAGTTGTTCGGCAATGCTTGAAGAAAAAGGCAGCCATCAGCATTAAAATTGTTTTTAAAATTAAGAACCCTGAGAACCCATCCCCACTAACCTGGATAAATGTTCTAGCTGAGTTACTTGGTTTTATACTGGAATTTAAGAAAGCATCCAGATGAAACCATGTCTATGTAATTCTATCTTTTTAAATCTCATGGAGTACTGCCACAATCCTGTGCACTGGAATGTGACCAAACCCCAGAACATTTGAACTGAAAAATAACATTGTTTACATAATATGAACACTGCAGCTGGACCACAAGTGTGGTAGCTCTCACCTTGGACTTTTACGGAACAGAGATTATTGTTACTGCCGTGAAACAGACAGGAACAGTGTGGATCAGCTACCATCCTACTGTCAGGATCAGCTACCATCCTACTGTCAGGATCAGCTACCATCCTACTGTCAGGATCAGCTACCATTCTACTGTCAGGATCAGCTACCATTCTACTGTCAGGATCAGCTACCATCCTGCTGTCAAGATCAGCTACCATCCTACTGTCAGGATCAGCTACCATCCTACTGTCAGGATCAGCTACCATCCTACTGTCAGGATCAGCTACCATCCTAATGTCAGGATCAGCTACCATCCTACTGTCAGGATCAGCTACCATCCTACTGTCAGGATCAGCTACCATCCTACAGTCAGGATCAGCTACCATTCTACTGTCAGGATCAGCTACCATCCTACTGTCAGGATCAGCTGCTTGTGGAATTTCTCAGTCTCATGTTCCTTGCATAATAAAAGGCTAAGGGAGTGACATAGTGGGATTGGGCTGGCTGGCAAAGAGAAGTATGAGATTTTGAAGGAGTTGTAAAAGTTGAGGTTGTCCAAAGTAGCAGAATCAAAGCCTGGATTGGACGCCTTCTGCATACGTGTAGCGGGTAACACTCAGCATTGACGTTTGTAATTATGCACTCTCCCTTGATAATATTATTTTTATGTTTTATTTCAGATGTTGACACTCGACGTCACACCGAGTTTATGGATATGGACAGCAGTCGTTTCGACTCACAACCATGTGACAAACACGATCAACAGCAAATGCCAGCTGCAAGCACCTTGCCCGCCAAACTATCACACCCGTTTGAACGTGACCAGAGAGACATATCTACTTTCCCAGAGTCCAAAGCAGATATCCAAGCTTGGTGCAAACGGCCAGAATCTGGTAAGAAGAACCCTCAACGTAATTACAGGTTATAATATTTATTAAATGCCCAAGCCAAGCCAATGTATTTTATATGAGAGTTCACCTTGACATGCCAGTCTCCTTGTTCATGCAGACTTGAATAATATATTGTTCTTACAAAATATTGTGTCACTAATGTTCTGAGGCTGGCTTTAGAGTCATCAGTTTGTTTGTCATCGCAAACTCGGGCAACACAGTGATATTAAATGGGGATGGTTTGAGGTGGGTTGATGTGAGCCTGCAGGAAGTGTTATGGCATCCTAGTACTATGTGTTTGTTGTGTTTGTGTCTGAGAAATCTAACACTATATTTGTGTTGGTTTTCTTCTCTGCTGAAGTAGAGGATGCGGCCTGTTTCAGTGTCGTCTTCACTTTTCATCTTGTCAAGATCAAAACAATAACGAGTTGTTATTTATGCTGATAGACAAGGTAAATTAATGTCTGGCGATAAATGTAAAATAGTCTAAACAATGTTGTAACAAATCCCTGCTGCGGATCTATAAAGTGATCTTATTAATCTGTACTCTACTTTTTCTCAGCCAGTGTATTTTTTCTAACTAAATGGTAATAAACTACTTCACACAGCTACCGCTAGATGGCGATGTGCTAGTTCTGGACTCACTCGATAGTGCGCTCACTGATATGACTCCACGGTCTCATCCTGGGTCAGGGGTCACTGACCACAGTGGCACCATCTTGTGGTAGTTGGTTGAAAACACTCACTGATAATGTTGCAACATAAAAGGTAAATGGATTGAGAAATGTAAACAGAATAACAATTTGAACCATGCAGTCTATCTCTTCACAATTATGAATAACTTCAATGTATATAATATTTTTGTATCCTTTTTGTGTAGTTGCAAAACAAATCAATCGTCCTGGCAGCAGGATTACTTGGTATGTTGACCCCGAGCCAAGTCCCAAAGAAGACAGCGACATTGTTGACAGCGACTCAGATGAAATGTATGAAAACGTGAAGGTGGGTGAATGTTCAGGGCACGAAATATGCTGCATGTGCAAAATAGTGCATTATATCTCATCACATTCTCGTTCCTGCTCACAGTGCAGACTGTCGGTGTCATTTGTGTTTAAATGATGGCAGTGTCTCAGGAAATGTTTTTTCGTTAGTGGCTGTTCATTGAGAAATGGGGGTTGGTTGAATATTTTTAGGGATGAACATTTGATCACACACCTGGGTGAAGATTGCGTTTATTATCACCTCTGAAATTTGCTCGAAAGAGAAATGGATGTTTTAGTTAATACTATATTTTTGCATTGTCTGTATCTAAAGAGTTGGCACGAGAACACCGGCAGTCCACGTGATGACAGCCATGCACACGATGATAAGGAGGAGCCAAGTCCCAAAGAAGACAGCGAAGAACAAACCAGTCCTCCAGGCAGCAGGGCTACTTGGTATGATCACCCCGAGCCAAGTCCCCAAGAAGACGGCGACGTTGTTGACAGCGACTCAGATCAAATGTATGAAAACGTGAAGGTGGGTGAATGTTCAGGGCACGAAATATGCTGCATTTGCAAAATAGTGCATTGGTTTTAGTGCATTAGATCTCATCAGGTTCTCATGCCTGCTCACAGTTACAGACTGTCAACGTTAGTTGTGTGTAAACGAAGAAAGTGTGAAAAAATCTTTTCTCCATTAGAGGCCCTTCATTAAGAAATGGGGTGGGGTGAATATTTCGTAGGGGTGCATGTGTCATCACACATCTGTGTGAAGTTTGCTTTTATTGTGAAGTCTGCACGACAGAGAAGTGGATGTGTTTGTTAATATTAAATTGTTTGCATTGTGTGTGTCTAAAGAGTTGGCACGAGAACACCGACAATCCAAGTGATGACACCCATGCTGACGATGATAAGGAGGAGCCAAGTCCCAAAGAAGACAGCGATGTTGACAGCGACTCAGATCAAATGTATGAAAACGTGAAGGTGGGTGAATGTTCAGGGCACGAAATATGCTGCATTTGCAAAATAGTGCATTGGATCTCGCCAGATTCTCATTCCTGCTCACAGTTACAGCCTGTCGGTGTCACTTGTGTTTAAACGATGGAAGTGTCTCAGGAAATTGTTTTCCATTAGTGGCTGTTCATTGAGAAATGGGGGGTGGGGGTGAATATTTTGCATTTATTTGAAATTTGCTCGAAGGAGAAGTGGATGTTTTAGTTAATACTATATTTTGGGTTGTCTATGTCTAAAGAGTTGGCACCAGAACACCGACAATCTGCGCGATGAGAGCCATGCACACGATGATCAGGAGAATGATTCTGACTGGGATTCTTCCGACTGGGATTCTTCCGACTGGGATGTCTCTGCCGATGATCCCGGTGACAAAGTTTCCTGGAGCTCTACTTGGGCCCTGGAGCAGGTACTGTGATGTCGTCAATATTCGGGTAAACGTGTATTAAATGGGCCTAGATTCATTCATTTATTCATTCCAGTTAGATGCCTGACCATCATCATAGATACATGTCACTTAACATTATATATATACATCACCCGCTTAGTACCTGCCTGAAATCATAGGTAGTATATTCCTGTATTCTATATACATGCCTGACCACCTAGGTAGCTATGTGATGGTCCAGGTAAATACCTGACCATCCAGGTAGCTATGTGATGTTCCAGATAAATACCTGACCATCCAGGTAGCTATGTGATGTTCCAGGTAAATACCTGACCATCCAGGTAGCTATGTGATGGTCCAGGTAAATACCTGACCATCCAGGTAGCTAGGTGATGTTCCAGATAAATACCTGACCATCCAGGTAGCTAGGTGATGGTCCAGGTAAATACCTGACCATCCAGGTAGCTGTGTAATGGTCCAGATAAATACCTGACCATCCAGGTAGCTAGGTGATGGTCCAGGTAAATACCTGACCATCCAGGTAGCTAGGTGATGGTCCAGGTAAATACCTGACCATCCAGGTAGCTAGGTGATGGTCCAGGTAAATACCTGACCATCCAGGTAGCTGTGTAATGGTCCAGATAAATACCTGACCATCCAGGTAGCTAGGTGATGGTCCAGGTAAATACCTGACCATCCAGGTAGCTAGGTGATGGTCCAGGTAAATACCTGACCATCCAGGTAGCTGTGTAATGGTCCAGATAAATACCTGACCATCCAGGTAGCTAGGTGATGGTCCAGGTAAATACCTGACCATCCAGGTAGCTAGGTGATGGTCCAGGTAAATACCTGACCATCCAGGTAGCTAGGTGATGGTCCAGGTAAATACCTGACCATCCAGGTAGCTAGGTGATGGTCCAGGTAAATACCTGACCATCCAGGTAGCTAGGTGATGGTCCAGGTAAATACCTGACCATCCAGGTAGCTAGGTGATGGTCCAGGTAAATACCTGTCCATCCAGGTAGCTATGAGATATTCCAGGTAAATACCTGACCATCCAGGTAGCTATGTGATGGTCCAGGTAAATGCATAATTCCCCCTCAACTCTGTACCTTCTGTATTCAGGTGTTCCAGTGAAGTTACGTTGTCTGTACCCAATCATCTCTGAAAGAAAAAACACACCAATATGATTCCCTTTGCTGTCTTCTTGACAGGAGAGCTTGAACAAAACTGAAGGTGCCAAGCCAAAGAGCAAACTTGAACATCTTGTACATGAGCTGGTGTCAACAGAGAAAGTCTACGTAGAGAAGCTGAGTGTGTTGGTTAAGGTGAGGACATTTGTGCAGTACTTAGCCAGTTCAGTCCTACAGCCCTGGGCCCAGTTTCATGGAGCGTACTTAAGACATCGTAGCGGGCGATAACCCGTCGAAAGCCTACACAACGTGAAGTTACGCTAGTTGCGTTTCACGAATCTGCTCCATAGTTGCACTTAGCTACACCATGTATTTAGTAGTTGTAACTTTACGCTAGTTGAAATATTTACGGTATGCTCCCGAAGTTGAAATATGTACGGTATGCTCCCAACGGCCCACTCAAAAAAAATTATTGTTCAGTTTTACACTGGATATCCTTTACATTCATCATAGCTTCCCATTTGCTATACGAATGACAAAGGCGGCGGCTAGAAAGAAAAAGGTTGTTCAGACACAGCACAAATACAGGGATTCCCACCGCGACCTAACTACCGGGGGTTAGGTCAATTCTAATTCGATTTAGTGGCGCGAATGTTAAATAGGTCTCATGAAACCGGCCGCAAGGACTATTCGCTGTTAGCTGTGACCAGTAGACCGCATAATTGTGGGTAAAGTTACACGGCTTTATGAAACTGGATCCTGATCTGCTATGACCATTGAGTACGGCATTCCCAGTGGATGTGCAGCAAAATTGTAAACCTCATTTCAAGTCGAGATTTGAGGATCAAATATGCATTTTATGACTAAGAATGTCAGATATTATGGGAAAATACGATAATCAGTGAGTAAAATAAGCTGTACTATAGTATACTGATAACACAGTATACATATCTTCCTCCACAGTCAGTTACATTATCTCTGGCGTCTGAGTGTCGATCAAAAATACTCACACTGTCATAGTTGGTTTCGTTGCATGAAGTTTGCCAACGTCGTGTTTGTTTCAAACGTATTTATCATATGACATAGTTTCTTTGCCACAATTATCAAACAAACTATCCAAAAATTGATCACAAATCAGTTGTTGAACTACTGTTTACTGCCAATTGTGGCCACCGTAGATTTGGATAATCCATCATGAAAAACTGTGAAAATCTCCATGGACTGTTGTTGAGCAATAATAAACTACAACAATGATTCAATAAAATTCAGCTTGGCCACTGTATGTAACAAGTGGCTCCACATAGTGGATAATTATGAATTAAAATGGTTTGAATGGTAAAGATTGCCAAAGCCTGAATAGGGGCCTCACTGTACAGAAGTGTCACAAGGTGTGCGGCCGCTAGATGGGCATGTCTTACGGAAATGGTTTAAACGTCAGTCCAAATATGAAATCTGTTGAAGTGAGTATTGTAAGAAATCAACTTACTTTGGAGAATAGTATTGAGGCATGCAACAACCACTTGAGGGCCATGACCATGCACTGGTGTCATGTGACATGGCTCAGGTTTTGTTAGGATCGCAGGCAGGTCCATCCATGGACCATTTCACCAACATAAGTTTAGTTAAGAGTTCTCACATCCAGTTTAGCACTTTAAAAAATCAAGTTTAATCTTTAACAGTGATCTTGAACACCACAAAGTGCCAGCGAGGTAATGGATATTTGGGGCTGAGGGTGGGTGGGTGGGTGAGTGGGTGAGTGTTTGGATGGATGGGTCCGTCCGTCGTCCGTGCGCGCATGTGCGTGCGTACCCCTCCTGACATTCCAGGGGTGCAGCTGCCCTTTGCCCCCGTTCCCATGTCAATGTATGTTGTTGTGTGTTAATTAGTGGTTATATAAGATAAATAGATGGTTGTGTTTTTTATTATATATATACTTTTCTGTTGACACATGACAACTGGGTTTGACATCAGACAAGTGAATTAGCTATTGCTTCTAATGTCTGGGACAACTGAAATGTTGTATGGACATGTGAACTTATGGTTAAAGTAGATTATTTTATGAATTTTGAGCCATGATGAACATGATGCTGTGATTGTATTGTAACTTATTTTATCTGAGCTCTCATTAATTTGTTATGATTCATTGATCATAAAGCATATAAACTGTGAATAATCGTAAGACAACAGCCAAAACACTGTGTTCTGTGCGTCAGTTTGAAGCTCGTGTTCGTGAGGAGAATCAGAAGTCGAAGATGTTCGCAGACGATGTCATCCAAAAGATGTGCTTGAACATCCGACCCATCTACGATTTCCACCATGACAGCCTGTTGCCTGAACTGCAACAGAGGCTGACAGAGTGGTGAGTTCCATGTCAAATCAATGTCCTCATTGCGGTGTGATGCTTTAATTATTACCACCCGTTTATGGGCAAAGTATTAGGCGAGTACAGTATAATGCGAGTTTTTATTTTTACATTTTGCCATACTGTTTTATTTTATGAACATTATGACGTTTACTGTATATATATATATAGTGACGAGATAATGCATCGAATAGTGCAAATAAATTGATTTTGTGATAATTACCTTTCAAATTAATAGCATATAAACCTTAGGCGGTGCACTTTATGGACTTTCCCCTAAATTATCATAAACCGGATACCACGTTGGGGGTTACACGAGTAACTCCAAAGTCGGCCATGGTGGCCAATTTTGTTTGGTTACTTCAAGTCTTCAAGTCTTCAAATATTTACTGCTTAAAAGTGATATTTCACTATGCTGCAGTAGTAATGTGACTGTGCGCTAAAATAATAAGTTAATAAAATAAATATGACAAATAGATAAATCCAATTAATTGTACATTAAGTATACATTAAAACGATGAATAAATTAATAAGATAAATATAATAAATAGTTAAATAAATTATTTGTACATTGAATTTCACGGTCATGCAATGTAAAGGATACAACACTGTGAGCTAAAATAATAAGTTAATAAAATATTAGAATAAATAGATCAATAAAATGATTAGTACATTAAATAAAATAAAAAGCAGTCAGTCCATGATTAACACTAAAACAATCTACTATAATGTCAATGCCTGAATGACTGGGATGGCGGCTCTCTGGAACACTCCTGCGGTAGATGCGGTGACTGCTTCCTCGGTAAGTGTGTTCCACAGTGGAATACAGCGTATGTAGAATAACTGCTGGTAGGGCGTGCAAATGGCAGGTAGGGTTCGTAGTTTGTGCTTGTGTTGGCGTCTGGTACCATGGCAACGGTGGGTCCGAGTGAAAAGTTCCATACATTTGTTATTCCCAATGACCTACCCTTTCTCAAGGGATAGATAAGTTTGCCAAAATGATTAAATAAAAAATACCCTATTAAGCTGCCTCACTGGTTTGTGATTGCAACATCCAAGAATAAGTGTGTGCGTACATGCGTGCGTGCGTGCGTGCGTGCATACATATTTATGTATGTACATACTTACATATATATATATATATATATATATATATATATATATATATTATTACCATTCAGTTTGAAACATAAAAGTGCTGTAAAGGAAGTGTTGTAAAATGTTATTATAAACACTGCTGTGCTGTAAGATTGTCGGCACTCAATCAGCATGGTGTCACAATACAACTACTGGTGCTGTCCCCTGTCCAGACCATGTTGCCGTATATGTTGACCATTGGATGGCTTTGTCCATTTGCAGGGACGCGAAACAGAAACTTGGAGATGTGCTGAAACCTGTGGTATCATTTCTGAAACTGACCTCGGAATATATGATAAACGTTGAACATGCACGCAATATCATAACTGAGTGGCAGAAGAAATCGGCAACGTTCGCTAAGGTTATCAGTTCTGTCGAGGTGAGCATTTTGGCTGATATTAAAAACTATCCGTTTGCTGTTATCATTATTTATTTGGTGTTGAACAATTACAATTATTATGATTTATGCAGTCTTGAAGAGTTACAAAAGGTTTTCAGTCCTAGAGTCTGAAAAATGTCTTAGTATTTTTAAAGAAAGATCTTTTTTTAATTTATTTTGTTGAATTATGCCATTATATTTTGCTATTATTCAACAAAGTTGTGTCGATGGAATATCGTAGCTTTATTAATCAAATATTGTAGTTTAATAATATTTTTTATAATAATCGCTAAAATGAATGTCACGCAGCAATTTCTGTGTGATACGTTGTACTTAATTTATTATTTAAAAGTTCCGAGTGTTAGCCTAAAAATGTCTTACGCACGTCTTGAATTTTATTTTTATAAAGCTGTAAGCACACGCACCATGGCTATGCATTTGCCACAGTTGAATAAAGATATACAAAATAATGTTCAAACTTTCTAACTAGGGAGCATATTATGTTGTTAGTAGATTCAGAATGATTCATTCGACCAGAAGTTATATATTATATACTGCAATACAGGCTGCTAACATGAGAACCACCGTTTTGTGTATGTCATTTTAATACAAAGTTAATTATGTACACTATATACAATTCTGATTATCTAAAATATGATCTTATAAGTAATACAGTTTTTATTTGACAGTTATTATTTACAGTATTAAGCATTATTTTAGAATGATCATAATAGCAGTAAATCAAATCACGACAACTGTTTTATTTTAGTGTAAGTGGTATTTATGTAAGTACAAGAAACTGGTGTAGTACCTGAAGTGCTAGTAGAACTGATGGTGGTTCTTGTTAGATTCATGCAGTCTTTGTGTCTGTTGCCAGAGTGATCTAGTGTGCCAACGTTTGTCTTAATTTATTGTAAGATTCAGTGCAGTTTTTGTTTCTGTTGTCAGAGTGATCCAGTGTGTCAACGTTTGTCTTAATTTATTGTAAGGTTCACTACAGTCTTTGTTTCTGTTGTCAGAGTAATCCAGTGTGTCAACGTTTGTCTTCATTTATTGTAAGGTTCACTGCAGTCTTTGTTTCTGTTGCCAGAGTGATCCAGTGTGTCAACGTTTGTCTTCATTTATTGTAAGGTTCACTGCAGTCTTTGTTTCTGTTGCCAGAGTGATCCAGTGTGTCAATGTTTGTCTTCATTTATTGTAAGGTTCATTGCAGTCTTTGTGTCTGTTGCCAGAGTGATCCAGTGGGTCAACGTTTGTCTTCATTTATTGTAAGGTTCATTGCAGTCTTTGTGTCTGTTGCCAGAGTGATCCAGTGTGTCATCGTTTGTCTTCATTTATTGTAAGGTTCATTGCAGTCATTGTTTCTGTTGCCAGAGTGATCCAGTGTGTCAACGTTTGTCTTCATTTATTGTAAGGTTCACTGCAGTCTAGTGCTGGTTTGATACCAGGATTTGTTCGATACCGATCGATACCTGAATTTTGTTCGATACTCGATACTTACGTTGTAAGTCTAATATTCACATAGAACACAGTTCCCAGTAGAAGCACAGTATGCAACAGAAGTAGTGCTGGTTCGATACCAGAATTCTTCAATACCAATCGATATATTGCTGGTTCGATACCAGAATTCTTCGACATCAATCGATACCAGATTTTTATTCGATACTCACAATTTACCTTGTAAGTGTAATTCAGTACAGTAGAGATCTCCAAAGAAACACACTACTATCCACTTAGACTAATGCCACAGAAACACACAATTTTTTACTTGTAGGGAAATATGTGATAATTTTATAGTCATGCAAACAATGATTAATATGCAATTTTAAGTAAGTAAACAAACAACAATTTCAAATTGATTACTGTTGTAAAACTAAAAGGTAGCTGTAATATAATATTAAAACAATAAAGACAACTGCAATAAAATACCTAGTGACAAATAAATTCATCAATTGCACTGAACTATTTTAAATTAATAACAGTACTTCACCTCAGCTGTTTGTAAATACATGTACACTATAATATAGCAGCTTAATTTCAATTCAATGTGTCTCCTAAAGTTACGTTCAACAAATACAGCTGAAACATAACATACAACTAATATATTATTATACAAAAACACCTATCACTTTATAATAGTGCCACTGCCAGCACAGCTGAACACTCACTGTTATAACTGTTTTATTATTATTTGTATCGTAAAGATAATTGTGATTTAACATCTAAACTGTATAGACGAGTACAATAAAATAACACCAATTAATAATAGAAAAAAATATTAATAAAAATTACAATTGTACTTCACAGTTCACACCAATGGTTTTTAATATAAAACTTACATTTCCACGATATCAAGTACACATAACAAGCCCCATAATGTTTTTGCAACTGTTTTCAAGAACAGGTCAGTTTCTTCCTCTACCTGTGGCTCTGCCAGTGGTCAGAGTGGTGAACCTGTTTGGCCAGTGCCAGTGTCACAGTGACAGTAGATGCAGTAATCAAATCGTCATGTCACTTTTTGACGATGTGGCCGCAGTTACTTAGTAGATTCGGCAACCGATGGCGATTCGCATCGACTGTAACTAGATGTGCACTGCTTGCTCATTGTCGAATATTTCGATAGAACACGTTCTCGAGTCAATGGCAATGCGACGTTGTCCACGACATCGGACGACGTCGACGTGCTATACGATGAAAGTTGATCATCACGCTTTGATAGCTTCTTGATTGATGACATGTTTCGTCAAATTTGATGTATTTCCCCCGCTATATTTGAGACGCCTCTAGCATAGCAGAATCTTTGTTGGAAAACTGCCAAATTAGCGATGAACGTTGCAACTTGTTGTCGTTCGCCTTGGTTGCGGGCGTCGTGTACGGCAAATGGTGGCGCCACCAAACGGAACCCGGAGAAACAAAGCCTCCGCATCGCGCTCGAATAATTATTTATATTAATAATATTATTATTAAACTAGTTTCTTAAATACTAGTGCGTGCAACAAACACTCTTTAAAAATACTATAGGATGTGTGTTTTTGTACGCGTAACTGTAAGTAAAGTAGGGAGAAAGACGGCAAGGTACTGCCACCAAACGAGAGCGTCACGTACGAACCTTGGTTTGGGTAACGAGGCTAAGCTAAGTCTGACGTAGGCTAAGTCTAAGATCGCGCACAGAAAACAGTTACATTATACAGACTAATTCTACAATAAAGTTTTAGAAAACAATTAACATTTTATGTTATATTATTTTTTAAACAACCACACCTAAGTCAACTTAGGCTGCGAAGCGCTGTAGTGATAGCGCCCGTAAACAACGTGTCAACGATGTTGCGCCTTCGCATCGACGTCGTCGAATGGACTCGATGTCAAGTATCGAAATATCGAAGGTATCGAAGGTATCAAAGATATCGAAGGTATCGTAGGTATCGTAGGTATCGAAGGTATCGAAGGTATCGAAGGTATCGAATAGTGGGCGTTCGATACCAAAATATCGAAGTATCGCGATGCCACTAAATATCGGTATCGAACTTTCGCAACTATCGCGATACTTCGATATATCGAATATCGAACCAGCACTACTGCAGTCTTTGTTTCTGTTGCCAGAGTGATCCAGTGTGTCATCGATTGTCTTCATTTATTGTAAGATTCACTGCAGTCTTTGTTTCTGTTTACAGAGTGATCCAGCGTGTCAACGTTTGTCGCTGTTTGCTCACATGCTGGAGCCAGTTCAGCGCATACCGAGATACGAAATGCTCCTTGAAGGTACTGTTAGCGTAACATTTACAAATGGACACTTACTTTAGTATGATTTACTTACTTTGGAGCATTATTGTCGAAGCGAGTACGATGTTTCGACCCGTCGACTACGGGCCTTGATCACGTACTGATGTCACGTGTGTTCCCTCAGATTTCGGCGGGATGATTTGATTGTAGATGGCAGGCAGATGGTATCCCTGATCTCTGTTCATGGTAGGGGCTCTCTGTTTAATGTATATGGCCTCCTTCACTTTTCTGTTGTGCCAGTTGGATTCACGGGTCAGTACTTTAGTGTTCTTCATGGACACTGAGTGTCCTGTGGCCCGGCAATGATCTCCTACTCCGGTTGGTTTGTCCAGGTTTGTGTGTACTTTGAATCTCTGGCTGAGTGTTCTCTTAGTTTCACCTATGTATGTGTGGCTGCTGTCGATGTCACACGTGATGTTATAGATGGTTCCACATTGGTGTTCTTTGGGTGTTTTGTCTTTGGGGTGTACTATCATCGAGCAGAGGGTGTTCGCCGGCTTGTGGTACATGTGTATGTTGTGTGACTTATAAATCCGGCCAAGCTGTTCTGATAGTCCTGCCACGTATGGTAGTCCCAAAGACTCCCAACATAGATCTTCGTGGGTTGTTGTTCGTGTTAGGTGGTCTTCTTGCACTGGGTGGTGGGGGTGCAAGTGCCCTAACTAGGTCACGACAACAAAGCAAGTTAGAGAGACTTTACAACAAATCTCAAACTAAGAAAGAAGTGACATACACCGACATAGACACAAACAGGTGGGTAATGAACCTGAGCGATAGACAGATCAGTGATGATGAACGATCTATACTTAGCAAAGGTCTAAACTTCGCCATTACCCCTACCGCCTTCCCGGTCGAAGAAATCATAGCCGGCACCGAGGTAGTCGCGAAATATATGACAGCGACAGCGGCAGACGAACTCAGAGGGGAGGTTGTACGTACCATCAAACGAGCTAAACTCCCGAAATCTAACATCAGTAAGGGGGACAGGGTAGCTCTACAGACACTGAAAAAAGAAAATTCCATCATCATACTCCCTGCAGACAAAGGTAGAGCCCCGGTAATCATGAACACTGCCGAATATAGAGAGAAAATTACCGACATGGTGGGGAATACGAACACGTACACCGGACTCAGCAAAGACCCCACACACAAGTACAAGAACAGAATGATCAACATCCTAAGGAAGTGGAAGAGAAATGGATCCATCTCAGACAAGCTGTACTGGAAGCTATACCCCGAGTCGGAAGAACCCCCAAAATTGTATGGGACGCCTAAGATACATAAAAACAACACACCCCTTAGGCCCATAGTATCCAGTTGTGGCAGCATTACGTACAATGCAGCCAAATACCTGGCTAGTATACTCATCCCCCTTGTGGGTAAGAACTGTCACAGCATCAAGAACACCAAGGAGCTAGTCGACAAGTTAAGAGACCTGGAAATACCACCCGCCCGGAAACTGGTGTCATATGATGTCACAGCACTCTTCACCAGTGTTCCGGTGGATAAGGCACTGGAAGTCATCACAGAGAGACTACATGCAGATGACACCCTAACCAGCCGCACGGAAATGACAATCCCTCAGATAGTTGAGCTTCTCGACTTCTGCCTGAATACGACCTACTTCATATACGATGGGACGTACTACCAGCAAACACATGGTGCAGCTACTGGATCACCCATATCTCCACTAGTAGCTAACTGCTACATGGAACAATTTGAGAAAGTAGCCATCTCTACAGCACCGCACCCCCCATCACTGTGGCTACGATACGTGGATGACACATTCACCGTACTACACGAATACGACGTGGAAGAGTTCACTGAACACATAAACAGCATTGATCCACACATCAAATTCACTATCGAACCTGAGAAGGACAGCAATCTTCCCTTCCTGGATCTATGCACCCATATTCTGGATGATGGATCCACGAAGATAACCATCTACCGGAAGCCGACGCACACGGACCAGTACCTCAACTTCAAGTCACATCACCCTCTAACACACAAACGATCAGTGGTACACACTCTCACCAACAGGGCACAGCAGTATGTCACCACAGCTGAAGACAGGAAGTCAGAACTGGCACATGTCCACAATGCCCTGAGAGCCAACGGATACCCAGAGTGGGCACTTGCACCCCCACCACCCAGTGCAAAAAGACCACCTAACACGAACAACAACCCACGAAGATCTATGTTGGGACTACCATACGTGGCAGGACTATCAGAACAGCTTGGCCAGATTTATAAGTCACACAACATACACATGTACCACTAGCCGGCGAACACCCTCCGCTCGATGATAGTACACCCCAAAGACAAAACACCCAAAGAACACCAATGTGGAACCATCTATAACATCACGTGTGACATCGACAGCAGCCACACATACATAGGTGAAACTAAGAGAACACTCAGCCAGAGATTCAAAGAACACACAAACCTGGACAAACCAACAGGAGTAGGAGATCATTGCCGGGCCACAGGACACTCAGTGTCCATGAAGAACACTAAAGTGCTGACCCGTGAATCCAACTGGCACAAGAGAAAAGTGAAGGAGGCCATATACATCAAACAGAGAGCCCCTACCATGAACAGAGATCAGGGATACCATCTGCCTGCCATCTACAATCAAATCATCCCGCCGAAATCTGAGGCAACACACGTGACATCAGTACGTGATCAAGGCCCGTAGTCGACGGGTCGAAACGTCATACTCGCTTCGACAATAATGATCCAAAGTAAGTAAATCATACTAAAATAAACCATTCTTCGAGCCATGAACAATATATTTACTAAATGGACACTTGTTTTATTGACTAACATGAATATACAGGCATTTTGTCAATATACTAAAAAGGATAAAAAAGTAAGTTCTTACATAGCACAGTGTGCAATCCTTAGGACTGTTCAAAGCGCTTTACGCTTTACTCGTTGACAAACCTGTTCAGTCAAACACCATCTTGGTTACTATGAGAACCGTAGCAGTTAACCGATGTATGTAGTAGGCAGGCTTCATTGAGTAAATTACACTTTATGCAGCCTAATGGTGTAAATACAGTGTGAAGTGAAGCAGACGAAGTTAGCATTTAATTCAAAAGGACTGTCCTCTTTCAAATTATAACATACAGTTATATTTATTGTTGTATGTAGACACTAGGCATGTTGCATTTGTTGACAAATTTCCTTGGCTTTGATTTTTTATTTCAAATCATACTAATTTGTGTTGTATCTTTCAGGCTACCTGAAGCGTTTGCCGGAAGATTCCAGTGACAAAAAAGACATTGAGGGTAGGTTGTGAATCCAGCTGTATTGTTAAAAAAGAACATGTGTATTATGTTACACAAACAACTTTGTGTTAAATTCTGCTGACCATGCAATTTACAGGAAAACACATAGTACATAATGTTTGTGTAACCATATATAATCTCAAAGCTAAAGCCCGTAAAGGTAATCTTTTCTTTCAACACAAGCTCAATCTGTATAAATAAATAAAAAAAAATCTTATATTTATCTGAAGAAAGTGCAGGTGATACCATTACCAAAAATTACCAGGATAATACTCAAGCATATATCTACACTAAAATACTTCTCCATGTGTAAATAATAATAAAATGAGATATGTCCAATTATCAATGCCTAAACTAAAAAAAAATGAAGCACAAATATTCAATTAAGCCACATAATTATTTTCTAGTACAAGTAGTGTATCATATGGACGTAGTAAAACATGCTACAGTTCAGTTATATAAATACTTTGTTTTGCAATGGTTTTGTTTACATTAAATTGTTATCATTTAAAGTTTATGTCTTGTAGACGTTCTGCTTGTTGTGAAAGAAGTGGCGAATTTTTCAAATGATGACCTGCGTAGACGTGTATGTATTAATTGTCACATATTCTGTCATTCAGGCTTTGTTGTGTATGCAAAACCTCTCCCTAGACGTTCACTATCAGTTGCCCCATCTTTCCATTTCTTCCCCTTCCATTGGTCTTCCTTTGTATGCCTTCTGACCATCCTTTGCATGCCTTCTAGCCTTCCTTTGCATGCCTTCTAGCCTTCCTTTGCATGTCTTCTAGCCTTCCTTTGTGTGCCTTCTAGCCTTCCTTTGTATGCCTTCTGACCATCCTTTGCATGCCTTCTGGCCTTCCTTTGCATGCCTTCTAGCCTTCCTTTGTATGCCTTCTAGCCTTCCTTTGCATGCCTTCTGGCCTTCCTTTGCATGCCTTCTAGCCTTCCTTTGTATGCCTTCTAGCCTTCCTTTGTATGCCTTCTGACCATCCTTTGCATGCCTTCTGACCATCCTTTGCATGCCTTCTGGCATTCCTTTGCATGCCTTCTAGCCTTTCTTTGTATGCCTTCTAGCCTTCCTTTGCATGCCTTCTAGCCTAGCCTTCCTTTGCATGCCTTCTAGCCTTCCTTTGCATGCCTTCTAGCTTTCCTTTGTATGCCTTCTGACCATCATTTGCATGCCTTCTGACCATCAGTTGCATGCCTTCTGGCCTTCCTTTGCATGCCTTCTGGCCTTCCTTTATATGCCTTCCTTTGTATGCCTTCTGGCCTTCCTTTGCATGCCTTCTGGCCTTCCTTCCTTTGCATGCCTTCTGGCCTTCCTTTGCATGCCTTCTGGCCTTCCTTTGTATGCCTTCTGGCCTTCCTTTGTATGCCTTCTGGCCTTCCTTTGCATGCCTTCTAGCCTTCTTGCTTCTGGCCTTCCTTTGTATGCCTTCTGGCCTTCCTTTGTATGCCTTCTGGCCTTCCTTTGTATGCCTTCTGGCCTTCCTTTGTATGCCTTCTAGCCTTCCTTTATATGCCTTCCTTTGCATGCCTTCTGGCCTTCCTTTGCATGCCTTCTAGCCTTCTTGCTTCTGGCTTTCCTTTGTATGCCTTCTGGCCTTCCTTTGTATGCCTTCTGGCCTTCCTTTGTATGCCTTCTGGACTTCCTTTGTATGCCTTCTTGCCATCTTTTGCATGCCTTCTAGTCTTCCTTTGCATGCCTTCTGGTCTTCCTTTGCATGCCTTCTAGCCTTCCTTTGCATGCCTTCTAGCCTTCCTTTGCATGCCTTCTAGCCTTCTTTGCATGCCTTCTAGCCTTCCTTTGTATGCCTTCTATCCTTCCTTTGCATGCGTTCTAGCCTTCCTTTGTATGCCTTCTGACCATCCTTTGCATGCCTTCTGGCCTTCCTTTGCATGCCTTCTAGCCTTCCTTTGCATGCCTTCTAGCCTTCCTTTGCATGCCTTCTAGCCTTCCGTTGCATGCCTTCTAGCCTTCCTTTGCATGCCTTCTAGCCTTCCTTTGCATGCCTTCTAGCTTTCCTTTGTATGCCTTCTAGCCTTCCTTTGTATGCCTTCTGACCATCATTTGCATGCCTTCTGGCCTTCCTTTGCATGCCTTCTGGCCTTCCTTTGCATGCCTTCTAGCCTTCCTTTATATGCCTTCCTTTGCATGCCTTGTGGCCTTCCTTTATGTCTTCCTTTGCATGCCCTCTGGCCTTCCTTTGCATGCCTTCTAGCTTTCCTTCATATGCCTTCGTTTGCATGCCTTCTGGCCTTCCTTTGCATGCCTTCTAGCCTTCCTTTATATGCCTTCCTTTGTATGCCTTCTGGCCTTCCTTTGCATGCCTTCTGGCCTTCCTTTGCATGCCTTCTGGCCTTCCTTTGTATGCCTTCTGGCCTTCCTTTGCATGCCTTCTGGCCTTCCTTTGCATGTCTTCTAGCCTTCCTTTATAGGCCTTCCTTTGTATGCCTCCTGGCCTTCCCTTGCATGCCTTCTGGCCTTCCTTTGCATGCCTTCTGGCCTTCCTTTGCATGCCTTCTGGCCTTCCTTTGTATGCCTTCTGGCCTTCCTTTGTATGCCTTCTGGCCTTCCTTTGCATGCCTTCTAGCCTTCTTGCTTCTGGCCTTCCTTTGTATGCCTTCTGGCCTTCCTTTGCATGCCTTCTGGCCTTCCTTTGCATGCATTCTAGCCTTCTTGCTTCTGGCCTTCCTCTGTATGCCTTCTGGCCTTCCTTTGTATGCCTTCTGGCCTTCCTTTGTATGCCTTCTGGACTTCCTTTGTATGCCTTCTTGCCATCTTTTGCATGCCTTCTGGTCTTCCTTTGCATGCCTTCTGGTCTTCCTTTGCATGCCTTCTAGCCTTCTTTGCATGCCCTCTAGCCTTCCTTTGTATGCCTTCTATCCTTCCTTTGCATGCGTTCTAGCCTTCCTTTGCATGCCTTCTAGCCTTCCTTTGCATGCCTTCTAGCCTTCCTTTGCATGCCTTCTGGCCTTCCTTTGCATGCCTTCTGGCCTTCCTTTGCATGCCTTCTAGCCTTCCTTCATATGCTTTCGTTTGCATGCCTTCTGGCCTTCCTTTGCATGCCTTCTAGCCTTCCTTTATATGCCTTCCTTTGTATGCCTTCTGGCCTTCCTTTGCATGCCTTCTGGCCTTCCTTTGTATGCCTTCTGGGCTTCCGTTGCATGCCTTCTGGCCTTCCTTTGCATGTCTTCTAGCCTTCCTTTATATGCCTTCCTTTGTATGCCTTCTGGCCTTCCCTTGCATGCCTTCTGGCCTTCCTTTGCATGCCTTCTGGCCTTCCTTTGCATGCCTTCTGACCTTCCTTTGTATGCCTTCTGGCCTTCCTTTGTATGCCTTCTGGCCTTCCTTTGCATGCCTTCTAGCCTTCTTGCTTCTGGCCTTCCTTTGTATGCCTTCTGGCCTTCCTTTGTATGCATTCTGGCCTTCCTTTGTATGCCTTCTAGCCTTCCTTTATATGCCTTCCTTTGCATGCCTTCTAGCCTTCTTGCTTCTGGCCTTCCTTTGTATGACTTCTGGCCTTCCTTTGTATGCCTTCTGGCCTTCCTTTGTATGCCTTCTGGCCTTCCTTTGTATGCCTTCTGGCCTTCCTTTGTATGCCTTCTTGCCATATTTTGCATGCCTTCTGGTCTTCCTTTGCATGCCTTCTAGCCTTCCTTTGCATGCCTTCTAGCCTTCCTTTGCATGCCTTCTTGCCATCTTTTGCAAGCCTTCTGGCCTTCCTTTGTATGCGTTCCATCCTTCCTTTGCATGGGTTCTAGGCTTCCTTTGCATGCCTTCTAGCCTTCCTTTGCATGCCTTCTGGCCTTCCTTTGTATGCCTTCTTGCTATCTTTTGCATGCCTTCTGGCCTTCCTTTGCATGCCTTCTAGCCTTCCTTTGTATGCCTTCTAGCCTTCCTTTGTATGCCTTCTGACCATCCTTTGCATGCCTTCTGGCCTTCCTTTGTATGCCTTCTAGCCTTCCTTTGTATGCCTTCTAGCCTTCCTTTGCATGCCTTCTAGCCTTCCGTTGCATGCCTTCTAGCCTTCCTTTGCATGCCTTCTAGCCTTACTTTGCATGCCTTCTAGCTTTCCTTTGTATGCCTTCTAGCCTTCCTTTGTATGCCTTCTGACCATCATTTGCATGCCTTCTGGCCTTTCTTTGCATGCCTTCTGGCCTTCCTTTGCATGCCTTCTAACCTTTGTTTATATGCCTTCCTTTGTATGCCTTCTGGCCTTCCGTTGCATGCCTTCTAGCCTTCCTTTGCATGCCTTCTAGCCTGACTTTGCATGCCTTCTAGCTTTCCTTTGTATGCCTTCTAGCCTTCCTTTGTATGCCTTCTGACCATCATTTGCATGCCTTCTGGCCTTCCTTTGCATGCCTTCTGTCCTTCCTTTGCATGCCTTCTAGCCTTCCTTTATATGCCTTCCTTTGTATGCCTTCTGGCCTTCCTTTGCATGCCTTCTAGCCTTCCTTTATATGTTTTCCTTTGCATGCCTTCTGGCCTTCCTTTGCATGCCTTCTAGCCTTCCTTCATATGCCTTCGTTTGCATGCCTTCTGGCCTTTTTTTGCATGCCTTCCTTTATATGCCTTCCTTTGTATGCCTTCTGGCCTTCCTTTGCATGCCTTCTGGCCATCCTTTGCATGCCTTCTGGCCTTCCTTTGCATGCCTTCTGGCCTTCCTTTGTATGCCTTCTGGCCTTCCTTTGTATGCCTTCTGGCCTTCCTTTGTATGCCTTCTAGCCTTCCTTTATATGCCTTCCTTTGCATGCCTTCTGGCCTTCATTTGCATGCCTTCTAGCCTTCTTGCTTCTGGCCTTCCTTTGTATGCCTTCTGGCCTTCCTTTGTATGCCTTCTGGCCTTCCTTTGTATGCCTTCTGGCCTTCCTTTGTATGCCTTCTTGCCATCTTTTGCATGCCTTCTAGCCTTCCTTTGCATGCCTTCTAGCCTTCCTTTGCATGCCTTCTAGCCTTCTTTGCATGCCTTCTAGCCTTCCTTTGTATGCCTTCTTGCCATCTTTTGCATGCCTTCTGGCCTTCCTTTGTATGCCTTCTAGCCTTCCTTTGTATGCCTTCTAGCCTTCCTTTGCATGCCTTCTAGCCTTCCTTTGTATGCCTTCTAGCCTTCCTTTGCATGCCTTCTAGCCTTCCTTTGCATGCCTTCTGGCCTTCATTTGCAAGCCTTCTGGCCTACCTTTGCATGTCTTCTGAGCTTCCTTGGTATACCTTCTAGCCTTCATTTGTATGCCTTTTGCCTTCATTTGTTTACCTCCTGGCCTTCCTTTGTGTGCCTTGTAGCCTTTCTTTGTATGCCTTCTGGCCTTCCTTTTGTTACCTTCTAGCCTTCAATTGTATGCCTTCTGCTGTCCTTCGTATAACCCCTGGCCTTCCTTTGCGTGCCTTCTGCCTTCCTTTGAATACCTTCCAACCTTCCTTTGCATTCCTTCCTTTGCACATGCACAATAATGCAAAATAGACCATAACATTATGTATGTATTGTGCTATCTTACTGAATTAGTCCAACTTGATGCTGCTTATTAAATTTATATAATGATATAACCAATTAAATCCATGCACACTGCTTGTCCATGGCCTGTCTATGTAGCACCCTTTTCAGCTTAAACTGCTCAAAGGCTCTTTACAGGTTCAACTATTAAAACAAGTCCCAAATACTGATAGGAAACATAGAACATCATTGCAATTAGTCTTAGATATTAAACTTTAAAAAGTAGTATTTTTTAAAACTACGCAAAAATAAAACAAAATGTGTAAGTAAATTACAAATCCATAAGGACTGGATACAGTTGTTAAAGAGGTCACCTTTAATATGCCTTTGGCATCTGCTTCAGGAGAATGTGAGGAAAGTTATGAAGATCAGAGATACGTTCTGCGGGAATGACATCCACGGTGTGATCAGTGCCAAGAGTGAAGTCATTAAGGAGGGCCGCATCTACGAGATCTCAGCTACGAACGGCAAACGTCTCGCCCGCTACATCTTCCTGGTCTCTTTCTCATCATTATATATAGTTATCATCACTTCTAGCATTGCTACATGTTAAGTCGGGAATCCTGGCTTTACAGCCACTTGGGTAATACAACCACCTTGCAATTGTGGACATCCTGGGTAGTCCTGGCTATTGTGTATGGTCACAATGCATTGTACTTTCCATTATATGTAGATAGTGACTCGGTAACCGTGTCAGACTAAATGTGCTTGTATTATTCATGTTTGTAAACACAGATTCCTTATAATATAATTGTTGTGTAAACTTATAGATACTATGATCCATGGCTTACTTTACACTTATCTATAGACACAAATCGCTAAGCATTTTGTGAAAGGCTTTGCAATAAGTAAAATCCGTTGTTCAATCATGAAATTATGACACAATTTAGTCGTTTTTCTGCGGTTTTATCAGCACTGAATGGCATAGTTTAAAAAATATTCCAGGATATTGTGGTGGAGACAAGGTAGCTTTTATTTTTAACAAACATTGAAAAATTTAACAACAAAGTGTTGAATTTAAACTGTTTCTTATATAAATATTGACTTACTTTCAGTTCAATGATGTCCTTCTACTGGGTGCTTCAAAATACTCCAAGTACAGGTTGATGGCCATTCTCAGCTTGGAACGCATGCAGGTAGGAGTTTTGACTTGGGTAAAATCTCATAGAATACTTTTTTTTATGCAGCGCGCAGCGGCTCAGGGGTAGACCTCCGGACTCTCGATTAAGAGGACCTGGGTTCGAATCCTGTGCTGTGGTGTTACAACCTTGGGCAAGTTTTTGTCACTGTACATTGCTCCAGTTCACTCAGCTGTATAAATGAGTACCTGGAAATAGGCAGTGGTGGATATGTGTATGCGCAGCCTTTTGCACATTAATTGTAGCATGTGGCTGGATGCTTCCCAGAGAAGTTGAGATGGTGTCTGAGTGAACAGGTCTGCCGGGGAGGTAATGTGTAAAAGAGCTTTGAGCAATCCTATCGACTGGATACTGCGCTATATAAAAACTTACCTTTACTTTTTTTATCTAGCCACACAGTTAAATGTCACTGATTCTATAAGCTTTTATGGTGGATAGGAAGTTACATACTTAAGACACTGACTTGCCATAACAAATCACATTTAAATAACCTACGTATTTGAAAGTACTCGCCATTTATAATTTCTTGATAACATTAATAGTACATATATATGAAAAAAGGTGAGATGGACTTAACCCATTAGCACTCAGCCGATTTTAACATGAAGCCTGTTTGACCTAGATGTTTAAAAATATTGCTTGCACCATTGTATTTGCTCTAGCGCCTTTATTATTCAATTCTGCAATTGCATAATGTATGCTTATTGTAGATAATAAAAGTACCTACACAGTAGTGTCAAAACTGTTGTTGTAATTTTTTAATATGTTGACTATTTCTTGATTGACACTATGACATTTTGAAACTTTTTGTAAAATAAATAATTTATTGCGGTGTAACCTTTTTATACTTGAATTTTTACTGCTACAAGTTGGGTTTATTTAAAAGAACATTACATTACCTACACACTGGTATGTAACTTGTTATAATATTTTACACATTTTAGCTGTATACGTGGCCAAGTTCATGGCTGGAGGACATTTCAAAAAATGTCCAAAAACAAACACTATTCCTGTTCAATTTTGAAGACGCGATAAATATTTTTGAGAACATCCAAAATAGTCACAAGTTAATTTTGTATGTATAGATAGGTGTCGCATTTATTGCATCTCTTAATCTCTAGATACAACCACCTAAACCAAATTCAAACGCTGGGCCGTATTCGCTGGCCGGCTATGGCCGACCTGAGGAGATTCGGGGTGACCATCAATGCCCGACTTGAGTGTTAATTGGTTAATCAGTTTGCTTGACGGTAACTACTGTAAGATTATACCTTTGTGATTTGTAATATGTTTCTTATTAAAGGCAAAACAAAGTGAACTGGTTCGTGGCATACACCTAATAGAGTTAATATAAAGTAACAATTTCCACATATACTCATTGTTTTAACGCCAGCGGTTTACCAGCAAAATATTTTTGAACACCCAGTCATCCAAATACTATCAGCAACCCCATTTTAGACGAAGAATGACGTCACGAAGCTTCAGCGCTCTCCACAGATTCCTTGCATATTAGTTATTCATAAATCCGTCTAAAGGCGCTGTGCGCAGTTTAGGCCCGCGGCCGCACCTCGAAAAAACATCAAAATGATCACCTACGATGACCAAACTTCGCCGGGTGTATCTACTACACCTGAACTACGCGTATGCACTTGTCACGTAATCACAAAATAATAATTAATGCCTGAAATCGATCAAAATGTGTAAGTAAATATGGTCTGATCCCACGGCTAAACAGCAGCAAGATGGTGGCACCACCTGACGGAGTTCACTGTTGCAGTAGTGACTCGGCGAGGCGTTATTTACTTACACATTTTGATCGATTTCAGGCATTAATTATTTTTTTGGATCATGTTACAAGTGCATACGCATAGTACAGGTGTAGTAGATATGCCCTGCGAAATTTGGTCATCGTAGGTGATCATTTTTATGTTTTTTTCGAGGTGCGGGCCTAAACTGCTAAAGTACCCGCAATTTGTGAATCCAATGTTCAGTACTACCGTACCGGTTGTTTCAACGGGGAAAAAAAAAGATAGCTCAAAATTTCTCACGGAACTATTACTGCAACCGTATGCGGAACAGTAAGGCATAATTACTACTAAAGTTTACCATAGATTTGACCACAGATTTAGATACACGTCTAAGCAGCTGCTACACGTTACGCCAACTGAACGAAGACTCAAAGTTGTTGACCCTTAACGACGTCGCAGGAACCTGACCGGCTTCAGCAGAAACCTAGAATGCCACGCGGTGAATGGCCAAGCCAAGTTAACCCATCAACGATGGCGGCGTCTAGGCCATAGTGGATTTCGGTAGAATTTTAGACTTTAACCCTGCAGGTGACCAAGAAAAATCCTCTGTGGCATACTGTTCCAATAAAAATCATAACTTCGCTAATATTGGTCATAAAAATATGAATGATGCATCATTTTAACGCTAAAAGGTTGCTCTATTATAATAAAATTATAATATCTGTAGAACAAAAGAAAATCATGCGGATATTTGTATTTGAAATTGAACTAAAAAAAATAAACACCCATTTCATCCTGCTGCAAAAAAATGATCGTGTGGACGAATATACTTCACCATTTAGACAAATGTAGATTCATATATTAGCTGCGAAATAAAACAAAAATGAAACAAATCCGTTGAGAACTATAATATTTATGATTTTTTCCGACATAAAAATACGTTGATTCAAGGCGGCCGAATGCGGCCGCGCTCGTTACCATTGCAACCCAGGCGCCCGACCGGAGAAATGAGGCGCTGCTAATTTGGTGAATTTTCACCCCAAAAACGCCTCCAAAGTCAATCTAACTACATGAACTAATATAATAACCTTGTTTATGAATACTGTCAAGCATTTTGTCAAAATATCAACGCAGAAACTTGAGATAATCCAAAGGAAAGTCGCGAAGCGGATAAACTGTTGTTTACCGGCCGCCATTTTGTCTTCAACTTTGGTTCCGTGGGGGTCAATGGTGCCACATTTGAAATCACGGTTCTGATTGGCTGAATGGACCGAACCCACATGGTTTATTTTTTAGCAGATTGGCCACTCACAGAGCTTTCTTTTGATACCGAATGTGTGGGGGTGTCGACTTTATGAATGGATGCGTAAATTCATTCATCAGGACATAGTAAAATCTCCCAAATATGGGCAGCAACTGTATCACGTGCTTTTTAAACTCGACTGCGAAAAATCTGTCACTGAATCTACGCAAGGAAAAATATACACGATCTAGAAAAATCTGTCAGCTATCCAATGATACCAAATTCTCGCGTGTCAGTTTAGTGTGATGGAAATGAAAATTGTTACAACAGAGGCAGGTGCATTTGGGCCGATTTTCGGCCCTGGTCACCTGCAGGGTTAAGGTCACATTCTGAGTAAACCGCTGGCGTTAAAAAATTGAGTATATGTGGAAATTGTTACTTTATATTAACTCTATTAGGTGTATGCCACGAAACAGTTCACTTTTTTTTGCCTTTAAGGTAAGAGAACAAGATTTGCCAGGACTGTTCCAAGTGAAGAGCAAGCAGAGAGTCATTGAACTACTCACGTGTAGCCCAGAGCTGAGGGAGGTGTGGATAAAGGTGGGTCATTTCATTCATGTACAGTTATATCATTTCACATGTTACTTTATTTCAGACGTGCAGTACAAACTATACATCAATAACTGGATGTCCACTGTGTACAGCTTTAAACAATTGGCTGGTCCTGATATGCTGAGATGCGTGATTTATAATCCATATTAACGATATTTTGTTTCATCAACTTTGTCATGTTTGTCCATAAAATTAAATTTATATGCTAACTTTGGCACCTTGTAAGTGAATCTCCTGCCAAGTGCTCATGTCCATTCGCTTCTTTTTATGTCTATTACTTCCTTGCTACATTGACCTCTGATCTACAAACCAAAGATAAAATTATATTTCAAAAACACAACAATAGTGATTTAGAGGCACATGTTTGTGGTGAGTTGTGCTTTGCTAGAAGCCCTTGCATCTGTTTATCTTAGACAGGTTCAACAGATGGTGCCAGTGATCAGCTTGCGATGAGATGACAGGTTTCTGTGATTTAGAGCATCAATAATTAGATAAAATATGATATTAAAGATACTCAATCCACTCATTCCCGTAACAATCGTTTGCTCCTAGCGATTATTAGTCATTTCACAAAAAGCGTATGTATCAAATACACCCGAATGATTGACTAGTTGGTTTATGCAGACATGTTACTTCAATTTTCTTCAATTAATAGAACAAATGCGAACTTTTTCAATTTTTGTTTCTACACGGAGCGTAGTCTTCACGCGAACGAGGCTTGGGGCGAGATTGACCCTGTCGAGTTGTTTACGTTTAGAAACGGCGAGTGTAGGCACAAATATGATTTTTATATGCCACCAACATGGCAAATTAAGCAGACAAAGACAGCATCGACGCATGATTGGGAAAGAATATAGAACTTAGCAGTGAACAGAATGACTTCGCCTTCGGAACAGTGAAAGTGCCCTTTGCAAGCTACGGGCACCGTGGCCGTGGGCCGTCGGCGACGGCCGGCAAACTGTCACTGACTACAGTCCAGACACAGTCCACATGCAGCGTTCGCACATATGTTCTTCCAGATAGGTTAGTAATTATGAATTGCTCAGCTATAATCACGTATATATATTTAGGCGTATGAGTATACGTCATTGATATTTCTGTTGTTTTTATTAAATTTATGTTATTGTTTACCTTCAACCTTGGTGCTTATTCAGCCATGCCCAATGGCAATGCCAGGCCCATGGACATGGTACGACAAAATGGTAAGGTTGAAGGTATGGCTATGCTATGATTATGACTACGCCAGGCATAGACTATGGGCCGCCTATATGACTATCACATGCCAGTGATTTATTATAATACTGTAACTATGTAATGTTTATGTCACAGGTAGCAGGTTAATATCCTAAGGCTAAGATTAATTAACTACCACTGTAGGCTTAATTAGCCTAATAGTAGCTAGGCATAATGTAAATGCATTATAAGTGATCCGTAACACTAACAGTTATACTTAGGCCTGCGTTATACTTATTCATAATGACAATATTTAATACATTTATAATAATAATTTAATACATTAAGCAAAATGTTATGATAATTTAATACATAAAAATAGGTATATACATATTATTTTAATTTATTAGTAACATTAATGTAATAAAATAACAAGATGTTGCTTGCATTTGGAAGCCTGGGAGGTGATCGTTCATAACATTGCAAGTTTTTCAAGTACATTAAAATTTAAATGTGTCGCATTTTCAGAACTTGAGGTGTCATCACCATGCTTAGGGCATGCGGAAAAGCTCTTCATCTCAGGTAAATGAGTGTTGTAATATACATTAATTTACTCTCTCAACAAACCTATTCATTTTTAACCTGTAATTTCTTTATAAAAGTTTTATAACAAATTTACAGATGTATGTCATTTGTGAATCCAAGGGGCCCGGGGTCCTGTGGATGTGCCTCCTACACTGTAGGAATTCGGTATGCCTACAAACTTTTTATAATAGATCAATGCTAATTTGCCTCAATATTGTTTGAAATATGACCCAGTTTAAGTGATAATAGTAAGTTGTGACACAATTTGGTTCAAAGGCCAGTAGGTTTTTGTGCCCTCAAGACGATTTCTGAATCTGCCCCTCTATGTGATATTTTATTTGTCTTTATTAATGGGTGGGTGTACTTGTTAAATTGTATATAAGTAAAGACATCATAAAGTAAAAACATTTTATCAAAATTATTTCATGAAATTAACTACAAAATAATGGCAAACACAATACAGTATAAGTATAACTACAGGTACAATCACTGCACTTGATATATGTATTTATTTCATCAGATAACAAGCAAAGCAGTAATAAAAAACTTAGGACAAAGTTGAAAACGTGTTAACTAGGTAAATGTAAAAAAAACAGTTACTTTCGTTTCACCGAGCATCCAGCACATGGTAAATCAAATACTAATTAGTTCAAAAACATTAATCCCATTCATTAGGTTTTCAAATTATGCCTTTCATAGAGAAGACATTAGCTTTAGCAAACTTGTGCTTAGTGATACATGTCATGGGAAAGTTGTTCAATATTCTGAAAGGATTGTTGTACGAAGATTCGCCCATAACACACACACAATTGTTACAGAAACATGCTGTACATACATAGATAACATAATATATATACTATGTACATATAATAACATTATGTACATAACAAATATGCACAGCACTTTGTGACCATGTTGGATATTGTGCTTTATAAATAATAAATATATTACTTCTCACGATTACATTTTCTTCATATGAACAGTTGCAAGCAAATATATTAGACAGATAAAAATAGCAATATTAGAAGTAATCTAATAAATGTAATAATAATCGAGGTATTCATTTTCTATTACTGTTGAGCATTTCAGTTAAATAAATATTCAGTCAGATTTCCCTAATTAATACCTTCTCTTCACAGAGAAGCCACATCTCCCCACCCTCCTGCTTAGTACAGAGTACAAGTTATATTGTGACAGTCCCAGGGAAGCACTGCAGGAGACAAGCATCCCCTAACATCTTGCTTTGTAATTTTAGAAACCATGCCACAGCCCCACCTGTAGTGTTTGCTCTTTCAGTATGGTGTGAATGACTGGGCAGTTAGCTGCTAAATCCCTGTCCATTATGTTTAAGTAAGTGTAAACTGTAAACCTGTCTAAATCCCCAACTGTTCTGTTTGTCCCATCTGATATATGACATATTTGAATTGGATAGTATTGCTAATATGATCCCTGGGATTTTAAATGTTGTTTTGTATAATTTATATTTGATCATGTGTATTTGACATTTAAAAGGGGAAATTTGAAATTCTTAAATGCATCATATTTGTATTTGATTCAGAAGTTTAATATTTTCCTCTTGATACTTCATTGACATAGTTGAACCACCACTAAATTGACACTCATTATAACACTTGTATGCTATTTGTTACAGTATCACTGTGATACCTTTAGTTTGTAGTATCATGATATATGGACATCTTGAGTATCAATCCAGTATTAAATGGTTCATTCAACACATGAGAAAGTCATCTGATGATTTATAATAATAATAACATCTGGACAGTGGATAGCAGTTAGCAGTGATCAGTTAGAACACTAGATATTGGCAAAGCAACAGAAAATGAATGACACCTGATTCCATGGAGGTCATATTTACTGTAGAAACAGGATATTCATTAAAGTAATCGTGAAAGTACCAGTAATCGTGATTACATTCTAAAATAATCGTACTCATACTTGAGTACATTCTAAAGTAATCGTACTCGAGTACATTTGTTTTCTGAGTACTCGTAATCATGCATGTTCAAAGTAATCGTACTCGTACTCGAGTACATTTGTATTGTACTCACTCCATCTATGAATTATTACCATGATATTGACTTCGGCTACGTGTGTCATCACATATAAAATATCATACATGTCAGAGCCATGTTAATTGTCACTTTGTTTCTTGTATAGGCAGATGTGGATGTACAGCAAAATGACAGGAAGCTGGTATGCAGTATCATCAAAGAGAGTGAACTCACACAATGTCATCGATATTCAAGCTGATGTAGTTCACCAAAGAATGTCGAATCTGTCTTACAGTGTCGAGAGAGGTTGACCAAAGGCTCATGCCATATTTGACAGACCATGGCATCCACAGTTCCATCACCAACTGCAAAGCTAGTCAGGCGTCACCATATTCGCAGGATCAGCACTCTGCATTCTACATTCTAGTCAGTCAGGGTATCTGACCAGCATGGAAGCCAGTGTACACACCACCAGTACTGCGGAGTACATTCGAATACTTGACATTTAATATGCAGCATCTTGCACGGCTCATAGCTGTATAGTCCTGTCCACAAATACAACTGTTCTGTAACTTGTTGAACTAGTGGTATTAAGCATTGTTCAGTTTCTTGTTGACCTGTAAAGAAAAGCATGCATTCAGTTTCAGTAAACAAACAACATGCATCATGGTAGTGGAGTTGGGAGTAAATAATGATGCAATGCAATAACTACTACATGGTGTACACATATTCATTTTTGACATTTTATGTCAACATGAATATGTGAGGTTGTCTGGTCAACGCAAATGTTGGAAATGACAAAATAAGGTTATTGTGATGCCAACAGCACATTCCCTCAGAAAATATTCTGGCATGCCCCATGACTCACACAGTGTATGTGCATTAATGTATGTGTTGGCACACTGGGTATAATATGCATTATACAAGAGCAAAGGTTATTCTAGTTTTCCATGTTCAAGATAATATGTTAATGAAAACAAATGTATATTTAAATGGACATATTAAAATATTTTGATAATTTATACATTGTTGATTGTTAAAATGTTTAAATTACCTGGATTGATCAGATGTGAGCCTCCCACAGACTACGTATCATCACTGCATCTGCCATACCCATGTAACTGTCTTAATATTAGCCTCTCCTCTGCCTTGTCTCACTTTTGCATTGTAGTATGGCCTGTAGCAATATTATAATTCGATTATATTATGCATTCATATACGGCTGTGATGAAAATGTTGATACATATTTGAAAACAGCTGTTTAAATTACCTGGATTGATCAGATGTGGGCCTCCTGCAGACTACGTATCCTCCCTGCATCTGCCATACCCATGTGACTGCCTTAATCTTAGCCTCTCGTCTGCCTTGTCTCACTATTGTATTGTAGTGTGGCCTGTACTGTAGCAATATTATAATTTGAATATATTATGCATTCAGATACTGCTGCGATGAAAATTTTGATAAATATTTGAAAACAGCTGGCATGTGTGAGTTGAAAGGTACCAGGTACATAGACTACAGCCAGGCATTGACTACAATGGAAACAATTGCAAGAACGTTATATGTAATACTTGCATGATATAATGTACAACTACTGTATTAACGTTTTGTTTTCATGTTTATTTTTTATTGAAAAAAATCATCACCATCAATCATCGCTGTTATACAAATTTAAATTATTTTGCATAACATATACTAGAAATCAACATTCAGTAATAGTACTGAAATGTGAGTCGCAAAACACTTTTTTAATAATTGTGAAATATAATTCTCCATTTGACGTTCTGTTACACGAGATAACGGATGCTCCCCCTAAAAATACAACGTTTCTTGCCCGACCGACAAGAGCCTATTACCAGTCCCCCATGACCATGTCAATTTAATTTTTAATTTCGTCCCTCACGTCATCTATTCTCTCTGGATATGTACTTTCGCAATTACTAAGTTTATTAACAAGATCCTGCGTAATCAAATACAATACCGGTACATATCAACACACTTACACAGGTTGTGATGCTGAGCGATATCGATGGCGATGCCGATGGCGATGCGATGCCGATGGCGATGGTGACTGTCAACTCAAACTGGCTTGCCTTGTCAGTGACACTGTCAGACTTATATTTATTATAATCTTACAAGTTAGAGAATCCGCGTCGAGTCAACGTTCACAAGAGTGAATTAGCCCTCGACTACTCGCTCTTGTTGCTGACTGCGTTAATGCAATTAATGCGTACCTTCATAGAAGAATCGCTGCCTTTGACTTGCAATCTTAGTCATGATGCGCAAAAGCACGTGCGATTTGTTATTGTGCCGTAGTAAGTCGATCTCGCATAAAACACTGATTGTTTCGCCAGTTATACCCGGTGTAACGGCGATTCTTTTTTTTACAATTATAAAATGACAAGTACGCATTAAAAAAATTAACTGACTGTGCATACAAGTTAAACTATTAACACATTACACATCTGGTAATAAAAGAACCGGTTTGGCGATTAGCAAACGAGTGGATCGAGTACCTTTAATTGTATAATTATGGGCCTGTACCTTTTTCATGTGATTCCATATCTTCATCTTTGACAGGCAATCAGAAAGGCAGTAGCCATCTGTGCAATCCAGCAAAGATCAACATTATGTGTAAGTACATTGATATTTTACTGACAGGAATTCTTATGTTGTGGTGACAGGAGTTCTTATGTTGTGGTGACAGGGTTCTTATGTTGTGGTGACAGGAGTTCTTATGTTGTGGTGACAGGGTTCTTATGTTGTGGTGACAGGGTTCTTATGTTGTAGTGACAGGAGTTCTTGTGTTGTGGTGACAGGAGTTCTTATGTTGTGGTGACAGGGTTCTTATGTTGTGGTGACAGGAGTTCTTATGTTGTGGTGACAGGAGTTCTTGTGTTGTGGTGACAGGAGTTCTTATGTTGTGGTGACAGGAGTTCTTATGTTGTGATGACAGGAGTTCTTATGTTGTGGTGACAGGAGTTCTTATGTTGTGGTGACAGGAGTTCTTATGTTGTGGTGACAGGTGTTCTTATGTTGTGGTGACAGAGTTCTTATGTTGTGGTAACAGGGTTCTTGTGTTGTGGTGACAGTAGTTCTTTTGTTGTGGTGACAGGGTTCTTATGTTGTGGTGACAGGAGTTCTTATGTTGTGGTGACAGAGTTCTAATGTTGTGGTGACAGGAGTTCTTATGTTGTGATGACAGGAGTTCTTATGTTGTGGTGACAGGAGTTCTTATGTTGTGGTGACAGGGTTCTTATGTTGTGATGACAGGAGTTCTTATGTTGTGATGACAGGAGTTCTTATGTTGTGGTGACAGGAGTTCTTATGTTGTGGTGACAGGGTTCTTATGTTGTGGTGACAGGAGTTCTTATGTTGTGGTGACAGGGTTCTTATGTTGTGGTGACAGGAGTTCCTATGTTGTGGTCTCCACATTACAGACGAGATATGTCAGTTGTTGTTGTCCGTTCATTACAGACGACAGTTGTCATATGTTGTGGTCTGTATTACAGAAGAGAGAAGAAGGTCTGGGCCTACAAGCACCTACATTGATGAAGCTGCAAGGAGTGACAGAATGCATGCGGTGTGGCAGGACATTTGGGATCACACGCCGGCCATATAACTGCCAAGCTTGTGGACATGTAAGCTACCCAAATGTTACTGATGTGTTTAGGTGTAATGCTTACTATATACAACAGTCCTCCACACAAAACAGTGATAGTTACATGTTAATTTGTTTGGGATTAAAACTAAATATGGCGTGATTTTATATATTTTCTGTTCCCACAAGCTCTGTTGCATTAGATCTGTTTACTGTTGTTTATACAGTGTACATTTTGTAAATAGGAATATCTATCAATTTCTTTTTGGGGGAATAAACCAAAATTTCCACTTTTTTAATATTCCTTCAAAAGTCACAAAATTAATATGAAAGGCAACAGGATTTAAATAGAAGAAAAATTTAATTACATTATATAGCAAAGATAGCTCTTGGCATTGACAAATATTGCATCAGTCAATAGGGATTTCCAGTAGGTACCAGACAAGTATAATAACTGTGTCAAGCAGTATAAACTGGCGTTTGATATAACTATGATAATAGGGTATAGTTAGTAGTAGATTAAAAAGAAACCGAGTAACAATTTTGTTTTTTTACACTAGTGCTGGAAGGTAATAAAATTAATCTTAATAAATAAAAAACTATTTTCTTTATAATTGTAGGTGGTTTGCGGGCAGTGTTCGAAACAAAAGATGTCGTTGTTGTATGACGGCAATCGCATGAACCAAGTCTGTGACAACTGCTGCTGTATGCTGCAACAAGGGGTCTCGGTACGCATGAATAATCACAAGAGTTGTGACTGTGTTACTCTAAACACCTCTAAGTGGGCTTATAATATAACTGTGAGTTATTTAGAGAGCTCTACAGCTTAAGACTCCACCACAGGTTTCTTGTTTTGTCATTTCCTTCCCCAAGTAGGAGGCATTAAACAATAACTAAGCTGGCCCGCTTCTATATGTTACCAAATAAATCCATTAGATTTCGAAATAAACACGATTTTGTTTCTGAACCCCTTAAAGCTGAATGGGCAGTTTTAATCTTGAAATTCTGAACAATATGACATTGTAGATTCACAAGACCTTTTATTCTGAATTGTTTGTTTTCTTTACTGGCAAATTTTGTATAATGTTAATAAAAGGTAAATTATTGTATAGCACAGTTTCCAGTCTTCAGGACTGATCAAAACACTTTACACTTTACTTCCCTGGCAGACCTGTTCAATCAAGCACCATCTCAATTTCTCTTGGAAGCATCCGTATTCAGTTGACCTTGTTTGATGCTCACAGGTCAAGGCCACAGACGATTCTCTCTTCAACGGTTTCCTACATACTTCAAGTGACAAGAAATTGTGGCAGAGACGATACTTTGCCATTCACGACAACTTTGTGTTGTACTCCTTCTATGATGACAAGGTAGGATATGATAATAAACATAATGAGAACTACACTTGTCTGCAGGGTGATACAGACACTCATTGAGATAGGTGTACTTTGAATTTGAAGATCTTTTGCATGCCATGTTCAAAGTGCAAACAATGCCTATGTTAAAACACTGCTTTTCTGACACTAGATCATCAAAATAGTTATTGTTTTGCTTGGAACAATCAAATGAGGAATGGACAGAGTTATAAATGATTTGCATTACAGTTTACATGTTTAGATTTTGTAGAGTATATTCTGTCTTCCTGACAAAATGCTTCTAATTTATATATATATATATATATATATATATATATATATATATATAAATCCATGTATATATATATTATACTGCTGTGTTGTTTATACTGTTTAGGCATGTTATCATGTAATAATGCATGTAGACTGTAGCCTGGGATATTTATACAAGACCTTGCTGCCATCACTACTGGCATTGTACCTGTCCCTGTAAATTGAAGAAAAGAAAAGTAATTACCAGTTCTTCTTGGGCCTTGATATTAACAATCTACGCAGTTTAATAAGACATGTCCCTCCAAAGCAAACCCAAAATGACTGATGGACAATCGATCTCAAGAGTTCAACATTTAAACTCCCTTTTGTTTTTCCTTGAAAAATGACATGAAAATATTATCAGTGTTGGTCTTCAAACAGTTTTCATTCCATCATAAATAATTATAGATGCATATCGCGTATGCCTAAAGATAAGGTACTCTGCTCATGTGCTACCCATGCACACATGTAAGTATGGCCTGGAGACAATGGCACTAACAGATACAACAAGAGAAGGTGCAGGTTTGCAAAGACAGCTGGGTAAGAAAAGTCATGGGTTTTAAGAGAGCTGATAAGAGAAGAATGGAGAATGAAAGTGGAGGTTGGAGCGAAGGAAAGCTTTACGAAGAAACTTGGTGAGAAGTAGATTGAAATGGCTGGGTACATCGAGAGTATAGGATGTGAAAAATGGCAAAAAGCACAGAAGTCTAGAAAGTGGAAGGAAGTGGAGGCGAGGAAGACCGAGACTGTGATGGGAAGACTGCGTGAAGGGAGACTTGGAAAGAGTGGGAGAAAAATGGAGAATGACAGCAAAAGATAGAGGGAACTGGAGAGTTTTGATAGAGAACATAGTGAGAGAAAAGTGAGGAAAGAGAAGCGGAAAAAAAGATGACAAACGGAAACCATGGCCAACGTCCTCCTGACGACAGGGATGCCAAGAGAACAACGTTGATTACACTTGTTCACCGCTGTCTTCTCTTCCTTGTCTTTCATCTCCCCCACCAGTCTCTTCTAATGGTCTACCCGCCACAGTCGCTGTGAATTACTTGGTTGACAACAACTAACAAATGTATTATTTTGTTTGCAGGATTCATACGCGATGACTTCTTTGCCATTGGCTGGTTGTGTGCTGGACATGTGCTCAGACAAAGGGGTGCTGACTGGAGGCAATGTCTTCAAACTGGTTCGTCTTGGACAGAAAGAAATCTACTACTACAGGGCACAACAGAAGGACGAACGCTTGAGGTAATGCAAGCTTGTCCTCAGAGGATATTACAATATCCCACCTACCATGTGTCTCCTGTGAATATTTTTCCTACTCTACGGTGCTCTGCATCCTCAGTGCCAAACATTCACAGATTAAAACGCAATTCCAGGTGAACATCTGTTAACTCTTACTAACATTCACCCAACTTAAATTGTCTGTGATTTATTAAAGTGAAAAAAAAGGCAACAGTTTAGTGTTATGCACCTAAAAGAGTTCACACTAGCTAATCATTTGCATCTACAATCCAATTTTTCACCTTAGTGGTTACCTCAGAAAGTGGTCTTAAAGTGGGAAAATCTAGCTAAATCACCGACTCCATGAACCGGCCCATCTTGGACCTTGCAACCAATCACAACCCAGCAGTTTGGAAAAGTAATACGTCAGAGATTCGTCTGCTGGTTCAGCTGTCATAACAGAGAGCCAAGCGGTACGCTAAAAGTTGCCTTACGTCGGTTTACCACGAAATCGCGGCAGCAATATGCCACACTGTTCCTCATACGCTTATGGTAACAGTACAGTGAAAGACAGTATCACTAAGATGTCTCCTTGTTAACCTTTGAATCGAGCAGAACTGAAACAGTGTTTCGGTGGATTCGTTGGGACAGTCACAGATACAGCGCGGATCCTAGACGACCCGATTTTATTGACCTAACCATCAAAACGACCACCAACAGCCGCCAAACTTCTCCTCACATATCTTACATACATATGCATACACTATGTTATGAAATAAAATCTCTTGCATTCCTCTAACAAAGAAAATTCACACACAAAAACGCGCACACCTCGAGTACAACTTGTTCGGCCGCCCAGCGGTACCATAAAATCGCTTTTAAAAGCTTTACACAAAATACCGCTAGACGCCGCGTTTCTGACTGCGAATATTTAATTGTTTTACTTCACACGCGCGAAATAGTTTAATTACTTATAAATAATATAATAATAATAATTAAGTATTATCATCACTCTGATTTGCAGGAAATTATAAGTTTTATTATTTTATATCGATATTTTATTTTTATAATTGTTCATATATGTTTCTAGTATATTTATGTTTTTTTCTTCTGGTGTGTTTTTGTTTTTTTAGCATTTTAATGTATGTAAAACGCCATGAACAATTTTAAATTAGATGTGCGATATTAAATAAACAAAACAAAAATTGTTATTATAATATAATATTTTATTTATGTAACGCCACATCCATAATTGTTTGTGACGCTTCACAACATAATGCTATTAAAAGTACAATAAAGAGAAAACTACCCACAGATAATATTATTTAAAAATAAATAATGAAAATACATGTTTCTATATCATTAACTAAGCTGACCTATCAGTCATAAATAAACATACAAATTACATAACAACAATTGTAATAAATGAATATAAAAGTATGGTTAATAGTAATAAATAATTAAAGTAGTAAAATAAGTACGACGTAATAATAATTTTCATTCATCACATACACAACCATTATGCATAAGAACATATTACTGAAGCTATTTGTTCTACTCATGAATGACATTTCCACCACCAGATATGTAATAATTATTATTTTTGGACAAGACCCTTTATTAATTATCGGAACAATAAATCACTAAAATGCAAAAAGGAATATGAATATATGGGAAATATTATGGTGGTAGAAAAAAGAAGGATTTAAAAACAGTAATATTAACATGTTATTGTTTTAGTTATTATTGTTAAAACATCGCTTATGTAATATAAGCTTGCATGCTCGCAGTACACGCGGGATGTTTATAGAAATATTGATAAAATAAACAATGTGACATCATTGAAAAACACGTAATTTCCTTTTTCTTTTATAATTAATAGGCAATTTTGGATAATTTTGCAGACACATGTATTTTTAATATTTATGTTTAAATATTACCTGTGGGTAGCATTCTTATTATTGCATATACTTTAATAACAGTATGTTGAATAGAAGAGAAGAGAATTGTGGATTTGGCGCTATGTAAAATAAACTAATAAAATTATATATTTGTATATTAAATTGTTATTTTTGATCAACTCTATTAGACCCATATCACCAAAGCGTTGCCTTAGTTTGCCGTTTAACATTTTCTGCAGATCATAGTGATGCAGCTAATTATTATTATATTATTTATAATTAATTAAACTAATTCGCACGTGCGAATGCAGTAAGGTTAATAAATATTCGCGCGCCATCTAGCGGTATTTTGTGTAAAGCTAACTTATAATAGCGAGTTTACGGTAGTCGAAGTTGTCGAGTTGCTGTTCGCCAAGATTTGCGTTTCTTTTGTGAATTTTCTTCGTTAGAGGAATACAAATGATTTTTTTGTAATGTAGTGTATGTATATGTATGTAAGAAATGTGGGGAGAAGTTTGGCGGCTGTTGGCGGTCGTTTTCATGGTTAGGTTAGAAAGTAACATATAATAATACGCATGCACAGTTCACGCCGACCAAGACGACTCTCTGACGTCATTTTTTTTCTAAAATGGCGTAGTCTGTAGACTTTCTATGTCTATGTGTTCTACATTTTTTTCCTGGAAAACCACTGACGTTAAAAATATGATTGTTGTTGGAAGTTGTTACTTTTTATTAACTCTGTTAATCCAATATGATCAAAACATTGACTTATTTTTCCCTTTAAGTTACAGCTGTTCCAGATTATATTTAATGGTCTGTATGGTGATTGTGTTATGAATGTGTCTGTGATTGTAAAGTATCCACCATGTGTAAAAGGCAGCTTATTTCCTAGTAGTGGTGAAGTACATGTGATCAGGAATGTGGTAAATATGAAACGACTTAACGTGGTTGTTGGCAGGTGGACCGACACTCTTCATTGCGCCATTCATGAGAAGGTTCTGTTGTGCAGAGACAGGACATGCAGCAGCATGTTGGATGACACGGAATGTTAGGAACTTGGTGTCTGGATCATAGGACAAAGTCTGGTCATTTTCTTCACAAAATGATATAGTGCAATTCTAACATAATCTTCTCGAATGCTGAAAATCCTTCAATGCCATTTCAGCTTTCAAAAATGATTAAGCCATTGCTGTGCAATTTATGTTTCCTCGCCATGCATGATAAATGTGATACATGTATACAGTCAATAACATTAAAAAACAGTGATAGTCAGGTATATTGTTAATGTTGAAGGGCATTTTGACAGTGAAGATGTCAGAATAAACATAGTTGTAATGTGTGATGTGAAGAAAAAGTGTCGTGTCATTAGTGGCAGTGTAGTGTAAACTGTACACACTGTACCTAACAGTCAATTGGTGTGAAGAATGTTTGTGACACAACGTATTTATGTATAAAATATTTACTGATGTACACCATTTACTTTTGCAATGATACCTCATATGTTTAAATATGTTTACATAGTCAGTGGGTTAAATTAAAAAGCCACACATCCTGTCATGTTCATTGGAAATCCAATGCATGCAATGGATAGCTTCTTTCTTCCTACAAAATATTTTGTTAACCTTATGGTGAAGGTTGTAACATAGGCACAGCTCAAATAATAAAGAGAACAACAATTTAAAATGTTGGCGTCCTTAAAACAAATAATGTATTCGTTCGATTAATTATTCACCTTTGATGAACCTAATCAGTTCACTACATGTCATCGTAACGAACTTGGCTGTGACTGACAAGAATTGTTCACACATATGCTTACCACTTGATTGAAGCTCCTCAAATCCATAAGCTGTTACTCACTTGTGGAATTCAATGCAGTCTCGTGGCAGAAGGTTGGTTTCTATGAAACTGGCAAATTCCTTTGACCTGGTTCAGCTGAATGAGGTCACAAGCCTCTGGACGTTTTCGGTAGAAACATTACCTCGTAGGTGTGCGCATTTGATTATAATATACAGAGTTGCTGCATGGATCAACACCAGGTAGCCCCTGAGAGTTGTGAGAAAATATGGCATTGAAGTATAATAAAAATGATAAGAGTATTGCTAGAATATATGTTGGTAACTTCTTAGGAATTTTGATTGATCATAAACTCAACTGGAAGGAGCACGTTACTATGATATAATTCAGTGTCAACATTTGTTACAAAGCATGTGCTTGAGAAATGTTCACTGTTCATCTTTTATTGTACACTATGCAAGACCAAAACCAAAAATATGATGTTGCTGTAGAACTATCAAGAATAATCATAGTTACACGCATAAAACAGAAATGGCGATTATATACTATAATATGTGTAAATTAAATTTAAAATATGAATGGTATTATTTCCTAAAGATGCATTTCAATGTGGTTATAAGGTGTTTTATATTACACAAGTTGTGATAGTGTTGGGGCAAGTGATTGATACGTACAGAACTTATGTCTCTCCCAATTTCCATGTGCCATTGTTTATTTATATTATTGTATATTAATAGTACTTGTTGTATTGTCCACTTGGAAATAAACAGCTCAGTGCATTTCAAAGTACGTGCAAGGAGTGGTTAGTACTACTACATAACATACTACTGTGTAGTTTTATATTTATTCAGTTCTCTTAACTGTGTTGTATGAATGTTCATGTGCGAATTTACTAAAAAATGTCCTCCCAAGGAAGGAAGTTTCAAATTGGCTGACACATAATTGTCGAAACATTTTACAAGTGGCAAGCATTTATTTGTTGATATATAAAGATCTTTAAACACATGCAATTATGTCACACCGCTGTGTGATAAATCCTTAGTAACATAAAAAATTTACAAACACTGGGAAAACGAAGCATACAGTTTCATGCATATGCACAGTTTCACTAGTTTGTCAACAGATGGTGTAAGCCAAGTTAATAGAATCCATGATCATAATCTGTTCCACCACTGTCATGTTTACCACGTTGTATTCTTAATAGTATACTCCAGCTCTTTCTTGTTCAGATGTGTTCATGTTTTGATTTCTCTTCAGCCACATTCATAACCTCTTTTTCTGTCTCGGTTTTTTCCTCTCTCGCGCGTGCTCTCTCTCCCTCCCTCCCTCCCTCCCTCCCTCCCTCCCTCCCTCCCTCCCTCCCTCCCTCCCTCCCTCCCTCCCTCCCTCCCTCCCTCCCTCCCTCCCTCCCTCCCTCCCTCCCTCCCTCCCTCCCTCCCTCCCTCCCTCCCTCCCTCCCTCCCTCCCTCCCTCCCTCCCTCCCTCCCTCCCTCCCTCCCTCCCTCCCTCCCTCCCTCCCTCCCTCCCTCCCTCCCTCCCTCCCTCCCTCCCTCCCTCCCTCCCTCCCTCCCTCCCCCCTCCCTCCCCCCTCCCTCCCTCCCTCCCTCCGTGCGTCCCTCCCTCCGTCCCTCCCTCTCTCTCTCTCTCTCTCTCCCACTCTCCCATCCTCCCGTCCTATCTCCTTCTCTGAGGTTGAACATTAATATCTGCTTGTTTGGCAACCAAGGTGCATGCCATCTATGAGGAAAGCATTAAAAAAGACTGGATACATACATTCATACATGCACTATATAATGCATGTATGCATTAACTATAGTTTGAAGCATTTCGTAGATATCACAAAAATATGAAATGGAATCAATGTATGTGCACACGACATGTAGTGTTTGCATAAGGAACACCAGCAGGGTGTGAACCTGCCACACATAACCAGCATTACCAGAAACTGTGCAAGAGAACACAACGGTTATTCAAACAAATGACAGTGATTTTGTACCAGAACGGTTATTTGTATGAACGCTACATGAGAAATGTTATTATATATTGAACAAAAATGAATAAATAAATCCATTATAAAATAAATGTATTTTATTGACTAGATGAAATCTTTCAAGTTAAAATTAAATAGTAACTACACCGCAACACATGCTTATGGGTGAAAGTTCCACATTTATAACAAATAATAGTTCAATCCTTTTTATATATTTCAATCAGATATAGTTTTCCACCAATAAACCTACATCTAATTAATTAAAGCTGATCACCACACCGAGTTGTTTTAAATAAAATCACACACAATATTTGACTAATGGTACAAGTTATACATTAAATGTTATATATATATATATAATCATAAATATATATATATTGGCCTTTAAATTGGCATAATTAAAAATAGGGAATCCGGAAGTGGGAGACACTGGATACATAGCGTATAGTACAATCTAATGCACTATTGGGGCCATATGAACCTCATTGGTTGCTCCTTATAACGCTCCCTGGCGAGGAGAGCGTCACGACCTTCAACCCTAACAACTGAGAGGTGCCACGAGAGAGGGAGGAAATTGTATCTGCCCCTAGACCCGGTTCGCCAGACCAGTTGTGACCTCCATAGGATGAGCGTCACTGATACGCACTATAGATGCGGTGGCGGCACTTCAGCTTTAAAACACAGAATACCTTATTCTAATACATACACACATACTACAATGAAAAGGTCTAGGAGGACAATTACCTTCAATCCAACCTATATACGTTTATTGTCTCTAGGTCTATACATCCATATATATATACACACTAAAAATATGGCTGACCATTACCAAAGTGATCGAATCTATTATTGTGTCCGGCATATCAGTTTGTTGATCCAACCTAATTCATCCGATGGTTCTCTCACCCGTCTCCGGAACACTGCATTAAAACCTGAGCTGGTCTTTTCTAAGCCATTATGATGCTGAAAACAAAGAATGAATGGGATTGACGTTGAACCATCAAACTGCGTGTAAATTACGTTTCATCTCAACTGGCGAATATTAGCAAAACTCATCATAGGTTATAATATCTAGACCTGTAAAGCGTTTGTCAAGGAGTATTTTGGATACCATCACTTCGATCGTGTCTATTATCTACAGGCCTACCAACATCTCAATTGACTGCAAGAAAAACTTCGAAACAACCAGTACACCACTTCTTTTTTTCAGTATTTATTAAAGAAATTGTATATCGAATGGCAAAAAACACCTGTCAGCGATCAACCAGTAATTTAAATTGGATAAAAGCAAAGCTATGCTACTCTGATTAATTTGCATTGATCAACAGTTTTGTCAGGATGACAGGATGGCAAATGTGAAGAAAAAAAAACATCACCACATGAACACACAGTCGGGCGTGTACAAAAACACGCACTCTCTTGTACACAAGCATGTAAAGGTACGTTCTTATAAAGCGCAATATGCAGTCCTCTGGACTGCTAAAGCGCTTCACACTTTTCTTTCCTGGCAGCCTTGTTAAAAATACCATCGTAACTTCGCTGGGAAGCATTTAGCCATGCTGCAATTAATACACTAAGGTTGCACGTTAATAAAAAAAACTATTGTAGACAGGTACTTATTCCTATAGTGAGTGAACTGGAGCAATGAAGAGTGAGAAAACAATTTTTTCCGTCTTTTTAATGGATGATAGTGACCAAAAACTGTACTTTCACTTGTAATGGCAAGCGTTATTAAAAAAATACAAACTACACGCACGAATGTGCATGCGAACGCACACACGGAAAATGTCAGAATCGGCGCATGCGTAAAAGGCCACATCATTACCAGCAAGTTGCACGTTGCGCAGCTGCGGGTTTGCACAATTAGTGGTCATGTCATTGCGGTTTCCGCCCAACAACGAACTGGGTGTAAGAAATGTATCTGCGGAAGGTCAGTTTAGTTCACTGTTTAGTCGTTTTCTCCTGCGTCGTCTTTATTTGTTCGTTCTTCGTACCCTTACTGTTTACTCGTTTCAATGTTGTTGTTGTTGTTGTTGTTGTTGTTGTTGTTGTTGTTGTTGAATATAGCCTCGATGACATCGATATGTGAACAACAAGCTCTACAACGTTGCAACACGTCCATCCGATTGGATTTCGAAGACGCATTCTTAGCGAACGTCGTCGATCAAAGGGGAAGAGACGCCAGATTCCGATTAGGTCGAAGCGGTTATTAAGCCTACGTTACAGTGATTTTTTGTATCTATCGGACTTACATGTTAGGAATTAGGATGTTATGAAGCGTAGATCGTTGTAATTTATTTTAGATAGCCAAAGTCGGGAAGAGAGTAAACTCCTGTTGAAGCACTGGTAAAACACACATCCTCCTCCTCCCCGAAAGGGGTTGGAGGTTGGGTGCCCGGCTTGCAGATTCCTTCCATATCTTTATATATTAGTTATTTTTAATGAGATATTGCTTATACCTTATCGAAATGATTGATTGTTTGCTGGCGGTTCTTTTTATCGTCATTCGGTGTATCTTTTCGTTAAGCAATAAAACTGAAGAAAAAAATGTATTGGAGCGTTGCTTAATCGAACGAAGCGACGAAATGACGAATCCCCAAATGCACCGTGACAAACATTACACACGTTTAGTTCTTCGTGCGATCTCCACTGATTCTTGCACACATTGTGCACATTTTAGCAGTGTCTGCGAACTTCGCAAAGTGAGAGCTCACCGTGAATCCTAACCCAGATAAGTGATACTCAACACCACGAAGTCCGACAAAACACCAGCAAAAATAATGAATTGTGTAAATAAATAATGACATGTTAAACATTATCAACAACGCGATCTTAAACGAAAGTAATTCGTTCATGGCAACACATCAAACAGTTTGTTTGTACACATGGGATTAAATATGGCACCGATTCAGGATATTGACATCTTCTGGTAGTGTTTGTCGATGCTGTTTTAGCTGTTTGCAATTGTCAGTATTGCGCCCTGCAAAAGTACAGGTGTAATAGGAAGTACGTTACGTCACATAATGACGTGACGTTTTATGTTTTACTGCGTGATAGTCCGCGTAACTAGCTGAGTTGCTACGGTACCGAGTATAGTTATTGACACAGATTAACAAAGCCAATTTATTTAGGGGTTTATCTTTTCTTGTTGACTGATAGCGCAAGGACTACTGTTTGACCAGACGTCGCAGCAACGATGAGGTAAATGCATCATAGTATTCTGATGGCAGAAGATATCGTAAGTCCTAACGTTTCCTGCCGTCGTAATAAAAACCTAGGCTACTTTGCGCGAAATATACCCAAGACATGTGTACGTACAAAAAGTGTTGGTGATTCGGCATTTGGCGAAGCAGCACCTCGACTGTGGAATGAATTACCTGTGAACATTCGTGCATTATCTATGTTTAGAAAGTGTTTAAAGACATCTCTTTTTATTAGACATTTCAGTTAATTCAAATTGTTTTAAAATGACGGACATTGCTTTAGAATGTCTTTTTAGTGTCATACACGTTTTAATCTGTGTTTATGTATATATATATATATATATATATATATATATATATATATATATATATATATATATATATATATATATGTATATATATGTATATATATATATATATATACATATGCGTATACAGTTTTAGTAAAAGTTTAAATTTTATATCAAGTTATATATTATTTACATACCAAGGTTAAGTACTATACATTTTAAAAGCAGTGCTTAATTTAGTTTAAATTAATTGATATAATTTACATACAAAGGTTTACTAGTACATTTTAAAACAAAAAATATATATGATTTATATTAATTTATATAATTTACATTTCTATTTATTTTATTAATATACATTTAGTATATTTCTTGTGCAGCGAATCGATCCGCCATGCGGGAATTAGCGTTATATAAAAACTGTATTATAATAACATTATTATTACGTGCGTGTTTATGCAGTCATGGCAGCATGTGCGTTATTCTTGTAGCCCTCAAGTAGAAGGCAGTCAAGGTAGACGCTTGAGCACGGCTTACCACCCAGGCTCGACGCTGAGAAGACGACTATTCATTGGGAATCCCATCCTGAGGGAATGCATTGCCGAATTCTTCGGCACATTTCTCTTACTTGTAAGTTATGTCTCGTTCAACGACGACGGCAAAGTTTGACGCTTCATCTTTAAGGCAGTTGTAGGATGTCATGTGTTTTGAAACCTACTGCGTTTTGCTAGATATATTCAACTTCTTAAAAGTCCGTTTCTGGTTTGTATTAGGCATTTTTGCCTCTTGTGTAGAGAGAAAGCAAACAACAGATTATGGTTGGACAATGGCAACGCCCTTTAATTACATACACTAACGTAAACTTGACAATGGGCATTGTCGGCAACCTAGATAGAAAAAAGCGCAATTCTCTTTACAAGCAAAGAAATTATTTAGAACCTATCGATGCGGACTTCCAATAATAACGGGATACATTTGTGGCGGCCCACAAACCACCCAAACTTGTAATAATAACAGGAGTAATAATAATAATAATAATACGAAGGACCGGTGCACAGACGTTCATCAAAACAGCATCATTTATCCTATTACCATGAAAAGGAAAAAGCAAATAATATTAGAAAAGGGATTGCCAAACAAAACCGGGCGTGTGTGCACGCGCGCGCATGTATGTGTCAATCATAGATATAAAAAGTACACACCAGTAGAACAATAGTCAATAGGGGAAAGATTAATTATCTTACTTTGTGGCATCAATAGACTTGTGACATGATACAAAACAATAACTACACATCGGCCACACGTACCACTTATTTATCTTTCCCTTCGTGTTGTTCCACATGTGATGTCGTGTATCCAACTTGTATTACATGCAGAGAAGTTGTTCCATGGTAAGGTCTTGTATGTTTGCAGACGTTTGGGTTTATTCGCTGGTAAGATCTTGAATGTTTGCAGACGTTTGGGTTTATTCGCTGGTAAGATCTTGTATGTTTGTAGACGTTTGGGTTTGCGTCGGTGGCGCAGCTTATCATTGGTAACGGTTCATTGGTGTCGGTGAACTTTGCTTGGGGATTCAGTGTGTCCATCGCCGTGTGGGTCACCGGAACTGTCAGCGGTGAGTGACGACGCGGGTCAGTCGGCAGTTTGTTAGTCTTCCCGTTGGTGGCCAGGTTAACATGTTGTCTAATTATACGTTAGTTTTCCATTCGTGTCCAGGTTAACGTTTTGTCTGAATATAAGAAAAGATGACTTACCCAGATTCGGAAATTGTTTCGCCGGCTGTTGCAGTCCCTTTGATATGCTGTTCGGCTTAATAAATTGACACTGCAAGCTCTCGCAAGTGCATGTATGACAACTGTGACTGTCACAAATTAATCCATGCATGCATACGTGTCTTGTTGCTCTAATTCTGCCATATATGCTTTCTTCTATTAATATAAAAAATATCGACAAATCCTACATTTTACATAAACACGTATGGACACGTGCAGTATCCGAGGTGATGTCACATCCCTTTTGTGCGTCACATCCGCTGTTCCTTTCACAGGTGCGCACATAAACCCTGCGGTGACTGTGGCGTCGGCAGCAGTAGGCAAGTTTTCTTGGCGCAAGGTGCCACATTACTTACTTGGCCAGTACCTCGGCGCATTCGTTGCTTCATTCGTCGTGTGGGCTGTTTACTTCGGTAAGGTGGTCAAAGCCTAGGGCGATTCCGCATCGCGGTTCCCTAAGGGTGTTGTTTTTTATTTGAAACGTAATGACCATACTTCATTTATCATAATTAATTGTCAAATCATATCACTATTGATTATTTGTCTAACAAACACATAGTTCTCACAGATATGCAAAGCTTGGCTTTGTCCATCTCAGTGGAACAAAAAAAGACCAAAGTGTATTGGACTTCGAAAGTAAAGGTCTGTGTTATGAGAAAGTTACCTTGGTTGTTTATTTCATGTTTGGATGCACTGATTCATCTAGTTATATTAAAAATGACTGGGCTTTAAAATATTGCTGCAACATGATATCTGCCACGCTATAATGGGATTCCACAAAGCCACGTTAGTCGCTAGAGGCACTGATACGCAACTAGATCCTAGTTGCGTATCAGCGCCTCTAGCGAGTAACGTGGATTTCTTTGCATGTTTTGCGGAATGCTTGTTTAAATCATCCTTTTCGTATTTATGAAGGGTAAGATATTGACTATGCAGGCGCGTAGCCAGCGGTAGTTTGTATGTGTGGGAATGCCGTATGTGTGGTCAATAGACAGAACTGCCAAAACAACGCCATCTTGGACTTGGCACTGAGTTCGATCGAATTTCCCGCGACGTTTCATCGACTGTAAATGTACATTAATGTAGACATTATGATTTCGTATTGACGGACATGTGATACGATATCAATATTTGACTATGGGTGAAGACGTAGCAGTCTCGTGTGATGCATACGGCGAGCTGCAGATGATTTTAAATATCCTTTCTGGCATCGAGCCAGCACATCTGTCGTCGGGTCACCAGTCGACGTTCCATCGGCTGTAAATTTATATTAATGTACATGAATTTATTATGCTTTCACATTGACGGACATGTCAGACTGTATCCATATTTAGCTATATGTGAGGCTTCTGAGTCATGCTTGTTCAACAGATGATTGTAGGATGATTTAAACAAGCGTTCCGCAAAATTTTCCGCAAAACGGGGCCGCATTTTACACACGTTAAGAATATGTAAAAGACAGTACAAAGACCCTAATTATGTGTGCATGCATATATATATATATATATATATATATATATATATATATATATTATATTTATATATATATATATATATATATATATATATATATATATATATATATATATATATATATATATATATATATATATAATATAGTATATACATACAAATATATTATGTATGTTTAAATATATACAGAAAAATAGTATATATATATATAATATAATTTTTATTTACTCATACATAAATATATTTGTACGTATATATTTATAATTATATATTCATACATATATAATATATGTGTATACATAATATATATATAAAATTATATATATATATATATATATATATATATATATATATATATATATATATATATATATATATATATATATACAGACGCGATAAATAACTACGACGGCGGAGTTCGCGCCACGAACGGCACCAAGGCGACGGCGGCCATCTTCACGACGTTTCCTAAGCCTTACCTGACGGTGACGGGCGCCATGATGGACCAATTGCTCGCCACGGGGCTGCTGATGATCGGCATCCTCGCCATGACGGACCCACGGAACACCCTCCGTCCGCCGCCCGGCCTTCTACCGCTGTGCGTCGGCTTCATCGTCACCGCCATCGGCATGACCTTTTGTCTCAACATGGGTTACCCCATCAACCCCGCACGGGACCTGCCGTCGCGGATCTTCATCGCCATGGCTGGCTGGGGCAAGGAGCCTTTCTCGTGAGTGCACCTACGACTTACAGGAAGGTCGTGCGGGTCATTGGTTAACCCCGGGTGGCATGTGGGTAAAGAAGCATTATTACTGTTTTATTATTTATACGGGTTAGTTATCTGATCAGTCGTTTTGCTGGTCTACGGGCTTGTTAGAACTTGATTAATTACAGTGATATATCCAAAGTTCCAATAATGATACGACCAGTATTAATAATTCGTACACCCTAGGGAAACATAATGAACAAAGTTTGTTTTAAACGCCACAATTGTGACCTAACATTTCGTTAGATTTAGAAAGAGGTGTTCAACCGTCATCATCAACTCGAGGACTGTATGTCCTGTATATACACGCACCACACACACGCGCGCATGCCACGCACGCACACGCACGCACAAACACGAACACACATTTTAAGTTATAATAACTTTTTGAAAAATGCTAATAAGTAGCTAATTTTAGCTGACGTGAGCGTGAAAAGAACCGAGTATAAGTGGGTAAACTGCACCACCCACAAACATTATCTATATTTTATATATTTGCTCTTTCCCGATCCAGGGTGAACAACTACAACTATTTCTGGATCCCGGTCGTCGGTCCACATATCGGCGCCATACTCGGGGCCGTTGTCTACGAGTTGTGTATTGGGCTCCAGCTTCCGGATGTCGACCCGAAAACGCCATTAAAGAAGAGCTATCCACGCCGGTTAAACACCTTCTTCTCGTTCTTCCTCCTGGCTCAGTTACTGTTCCCGAGTGATGCTCACACCCTGCATTGTTGTATTCTCTTTCTGTTTTTGCCCCTCCCCAACACTCTATTCTTTCATCTTCTTCCATATCTCAAAACCCCCCAACACACAATCCTCCAGTCTCGGCTGTCCTCGTCTCTTCACCGTTCCAACAAAACCTATATGGGGACGTGAGTCGAATGTTATTTGTACTTTACTAATATTATTTTATACCTTAGAAATACTCGAATGAAATTACCACACACTTATGTAAACTGTATTTGTTTATATATTTAAATTAAGACAATATTGTTATATAATGTTATGGTCATTATACTAGATACATATGTTGTATTCTTAGTTCCAGTATTTTCCATCCTGTTGTTTAAGAAAACGGACGTTGTTATTGAATTCATCTACAAGCATTACTGCTGCCTGTAGATATATTATGTGTGCTGCAAAGCGCCACGAACAATTTTAATTGGATATGGCACTATATTAAATAATAATTGTTATATTATTGTGTTGCTAGCTTTGTTTACATACGCTGTGTTATTGTCCTGCTCATATAGGTAGCCATAAGAAATTATCTCTCCGATTTATCTCTAAATATGCCTACTTCCTTGTTTGGCTGTATTTTTTTAAGGTTAAGAAATATCTTTAAAATAGTTGAATATAATATGTCAACTTTTCCCACCAACATATATCATCTATTTAATCGCGATCATTGGCCACGTAAATTATTATATCAGATTTTACCTTTGTAATTTGCATTCCGTTGCGATTGTACTTGACCTTGGTGGCTTACTGGGATGGAGGAGAAGTTACAAGTGGCTGTAAACGACTGGGTCAAAAGAATATGTAGAGCAACGCGTGAGGATAGATGGAAGATGGAGGAATGGAAAGAGGAGATTGGAAATAAAAAACCCACCTAAACGGGAAAGTATTTGGAAAAAGGATGAGATGGGCAGGGCATGTACAAAGTATCGGCGATAACACACTGCCAAAAAGAGCAGGGCAAGCCGAAGACGGTGGTAACGAAAAAGGGGAAGACGGATGTGCAGATGGGAAGACAGCTTGAAGCGAGATCTGCGTAGAGCAGACATTAACAGCCACGGATTGGCGCATGGCTTTTGTAGAAGACATTGAAGTGTGTGAGGAGTTTACAACCAAACTAGAGGCAACGAATTGACACGACCCCCACCCCACTCCAGGTATGGAGGAAGACGATGGAGAAGAATTGGTGATTAGTAAATGATTTACCTCTCTAGAAACTCATTTTTCCCTCCGTATATTTCGGCTGCGAGAGTCAGCGGAAATATACGGAGAAAACAAAGGTTTCTTCAAAGGTAAATCTTTAACTAAATAACACGAACCAAGAAACCGGAAGTTGGTGGTTCATTAGCACTGAAGCTGACTTTTAGCTGGCTGACTGCCGAGTACAATTACAGCGAAACACAGGTCGCACAGGTACCACCTTGTGTTTGCTTCACGTTCATAATGATGACGTTTTGATCATTCGAGCTCATGTTGGATTCCATCCTTGGCACATTGTGCATACGTGTGTAAATGCACGCAACATTTATGTGTCTCTTCGTTTCAGTCCATCTGCTGATTTCTCGGAGAAGCTAGTAGCAGTACACGCGGCAACACCCGACCCAGAGTTGAGCTCTATTACGTCCGCCCACAATCAATCTGTCCTGACTTAGGCTTTGATGCCGTCGAGTCGGAGTCTATGATAGACTCGGTACACTCTCTGTCAGATGATCTGAATTGTACATTTGTAGAAATGTTACAGTTTTGCTTCGAGAAATTAGCATGAACGAGTACAAATGAAATCGCCTGAATTGGTGCAAATAAAATGAAATTGTGTCAGCTGATGTTGTACGAACACGCATCGCGTTGAAACGCGTGCACAATCAACTAGGTCAAGACGATCGAGCGTGGCGACTTTTTCATCGAAGAAGTAACTAAAACCGCATGCGTTCGCGTTCTTATAAATTATTTACTCTGCCTGTATATATATATATATAATATATGTGTGTGTGTATATATATATATGTATATATATGTGTATATATATGTATGTATATATATATATATATATATACATACATATATATACACACACACACCACCTATATTATATCGTCAACAAAACGTTGTTTGCTAGATGTGTGCTGATTGGCAGATCATGACGTAATATATATTGGATAGACCAATCATTAGGCTATCACCTGGCAGCACACGTTCCAGATTCCGACCTCATGAATTGGAATGTAAATTTCTGGCGTAGAGCATGGTAAAATAGGCCTTATTTGGTTATCTACTATAGAGCATGCAGCTTTCCAATTGCAGGCATGCGAGAATTGTAAGCTGCCTGTGCCCTGCTTCGCAGTTCCTAGGTAATCTCAGGGGCGTCGATCCAGTTTTAAAAGTGGGGGGACGGGGGATAAATTTATATATATATATATATATACATATATGTAGTTTCTATGTATGTATATAATATTTATAGTTATATATAATACATGTATATATAATATGTATGTATATATATATATATATAAAAGTGAATATATATTGGACATGTATATATATATATATGACCTGAAATACATATAACTATTTTTAGTAAATATAAAACACAAGTCTTTGTTGGTCTGGTGCTGATTCTAAAATAAACAAAGGCCTAGATGTTATGCTATTTAAAGTAGTTATGTTAGCTACATATATTTGAAGAGGGGCCATGGCCGCCCAAATCAATGAACATTTGGAGGGTAGAGTGTGGCCCCATAACTGCTTCCTGATTCACAGAGTGACAAGATGCAGAGATCACACGGGTACCTGTGTAGGATTTCCCAATCCCACCTTTTGGCAAAGAAATCCGTCAACACTCAAATGGGATCAAATTACACAAAGCGCAATAATCCGCTGGTTCCGCCTTAGGCGATATAAGTATCCACCAGGGCGACCAGGCTGCAATTCAAGGGGTGACAGGGCAAACACAAAAATTATAATCTATAATGTGCTTGATGGCTAGTGCTTATTAATATATCAACCCAAGGGTGCAAAATGACAAAGCGCGGCGTGATGAATATTTATTGGACTAAGATCAAGTTGCGGGCTGCGGCCAACCAAGCAATGTATCTAATGATTTTCCACTGGGTAGTCGGAAGTTTATATCTGAAATCGTATATTAATTTTACTACTAGACCGATATAGGATCAGTCTCGTTGTGGGGGACATTTCCTATGCCGTCCCTTCAGGCTAAAAAGTGGGGAACGCGTCCCCCCCCCAGACCGACGCCCGTGGGTAATCTAAATACGGCTTACATTTAAAAGGACGACGGCCGCAAATGGGATCTACGCCAGAAATCGATATAAAGTTTAATTTATTATCGATTTTTGACCAGTTCTGCCTCCCATATTAAAAAAACAAAAATTCGGATTTGGATGAATCACAGATATGGCCAAATAGAGTTTACGAACCGCGGATATTTCTCATGCCTCTTTGTATCATACTCTTGTTTATCATTATTTAATAATGTGGTTAATATAAATATTGGTAAATGATCAGAAATATCTTAATACAATATTTCTTTAAGTTGAATGTCATTGCTATTGTATTGCTATTAAAGGACTATAAAACGCAACTGTTTCGTGGCATACACCTAATAGAGTTAATATAAAGAAACAATTTCCACATATACTCAATTTTTTACGCCAGCGGTTTACCAGAATTTTTTTTTTGAACACCCAGCCATCAGAAAACTATGCGGTACTCCATCTTAGACGAATAATGACGTCACGACGGTGAGACCCTCTCCACGCAGATTCCCTGCATGGGGTTTGGCTGTTGTCATGAAATGGCTGCAACTCGGCAACGCGCGTAACATGCTGATGACTGTAAATATAAAGTTGTCTATTATTGTTATCGCTGAAATCATCCTATCAACTGATGATACATGTCTACTTCAAAGCGTTTCTCCTGAAAATGGACCGAGCAAAGTGAACTGTACTTGGACTGGAGGGATTCCAAACAGTACGCCCGCAAACGTGAATCCATTGCTTCAATACTACCGGTTGTTTCCACTATTATTGCAACCGTATGCTGAACAGTAAGGCATAATTACTAAAGTTTACCATAGATTTAACCACAGATTTAGATACGTCTATAAGCAGCTGCTAGATGTCAAGCCAACTGAACGAACTGTCGAAGACTCGAAGTTGTTGACCCTTAACAACGTCGCAGGAAGCTGACCGGCTTCAGCAGAGACATAGAATGCCGCGCGCTGAATGGCCAAGCCAAGTTAACCCTTCACTGATGGCGGCGTCTAGACCATCGTGGATTTCGTTAGAATTTTAGACTTTAAAGTCACATTCTGAGTAAACCGCTGACGTTAAAAAATTGAGTATATATGGAAATTGTTACTTTGTATAAACTCTATTAGGTATATATGATGCGAAACCGTTGCGTTTTTTGTCCTTTAATGTACGTGGTTGTTGTTGCTGCAATTCTTGTGGGCTTCGTAATTTGAGTAAGGAATTTGAAAATATTGCATTTAATTATGCATTTCCATATGGTGATCATAGTTTAACAAATTTATGATGAAATCGCCCATTATATAACATTGCTTGTTTTAAATTTGTTATGTACATGTACAATATTACTGGTTTGTTATGTAAATGCACTAATGCTTGTATTTGGGGGTCTATACACAATACCGACCAATATTTTTCTTTTGTGTTTTCTGGTTTGAGACATCACCTCAACAAAAAGGGTATATGCTCAGTCATAATATTAATTTTAAACGTTTCTACGTAATCATATTTTTTGGTGAACGTACAGCGGTATAAAAGATACTCTTCCTCCTTTTCTGGAGGGTCTAGTAAGATTAATATTTTTATATTCTAGAAGTTCATATAACTTTGAAGTGTCCTCCTTAAATTAAGCCACGTTTCCATTAGACCATTTAATAACGTCAAAATCATAACACTGGTCTGCAGAGACATTAGCTTTCTTGTCACCTAGTAGTACTAGCCACTTCTTGTACGTACTTTGAAATAAATAGAAAACAGTTTATTTCCAAGTGGATAATACAAAGATAAGTACAATCAATGTACAAAAATATAAATAAATATTGGCACACGGAAATGGGGAAATACATAAGTTCTGTACTTATCAGTCTCTTCCCCAACACTATCACAATGTAAAATAAAACACCTTATTGAAATGCATCTTTAGACACCAATACCATTCACATTTAAAGTAGTCTTAGTCTTAGATGTGCTACTCCAGGCTTCACAACAGTCATATATAAGGGAGACATATTGTACGATATAAGATAAACAGCGAACATTTCTCAAGCACAAGCATGTCTTGCTCTGTAACAAATGTTGACACTGGATTATATCATAGTAACGTGCTCCTTCCAGTTGAGTTTATGATCAATCAAAATTCCTAAAAAGTTACCAAAATATATTCTAGCAATACTCTTATATGTCATTTTGTTATACTTCAATGCCATATATCCTCAGAAGACCTCTCAGAGGCTACTTTTCACGTGGTGCGGATTGGTGTTGATCCATGTAGCAACTCGGGCTAACGTAATCAATTACATATACCGTGTACACCTTCATACGAGGTAGATGTTTGTATCGAAAACGTCCAGAGGCTTGTGACCTCATTCAGCTGAACCAGGTCAAGGGAATTTGCCAGTTTCATATAAACCAACCTTTTGCATTGAATTCCACAAGTGAGTGACAGCTTACGGCTTTGATGAGCTTCAATGAAGTAGTAAGCATATGATGTATGAACAATTCTTGTCAGTCGTCTCCACAGCCAAGTTCGTTACGATGACATAGTTAACTGATTAAGTTCATCACAGGTTAATAATTAATAGAACGAATACATTATTTGTTTTAAGGTCTCCAATATTTTAAATTGTTATTCTTTTTATTATTTGAGCTGTGCCTATGTTACAACCTTCACCATAAGGTTAACAAAGTATTTTGTAGGAAGAAAGAAGCTATCCACTGCATGCATTGGATGTCCAATGAACATGACATGATGTGTGGCTTTTTAATTTAACCCACACTGACTATGTAAACATATTTAAACATATGAGGTATCATTGCAAAAGTAAATGGTGTACATCAGTAAATGTTTTATACACAATTACGTTGTGTCACAAACATCCTTCACTCCAATTGTCTGTATATTACACTGCCACTAATGACACATCTATTGCATGTGTTGTCTTAGTTTTGTGAATTATGCACTCTAAGTCTCTAATTGTCTTTTTCTTCACATCACACATTACAATAATGTTTATTCCGACATCTTCACTGTCAAAATTCACTTCAACATTAACAATATACTTTGACTATCACCGGTTTTGAATGTTTTTTGAGTGTATATCACATTTATCATGCTTGGTGAGGGAACGTAAATTTCACAGCAATGGTTAAATTATTTCTGAAAGCTGAAACTGCATTTAATGATTTACAGCATTCGAGAAGATTATGTAAGTATTGCACTATATAATTTTGTGAAGAAAGTGACTGGACTTTTTCCTACGATCCAGACAATAAATCCCTAACATTCCATGTCGTCCAACATGGTGCGTTGTCTCCTGTCTCTGCACAACAGAACCTTCCCTTGAATGGCGCACTGAAGAGTGTTGATCCACCTGCCAACAATCACGCTTCACATTTACCACTTTCCTGATCACACATACTCTGCTAGGAAATAAGCTGCCATTTACACATTGTTGATAGTTTACAATCACAGACACACTCATAATACAATCACCATACAGACCATTAAATATAATTTGGAACAACTGTAACTTAATAAATCACAGAAAATGTAAGTTGGGTGAATTTTAGTAAGAGTTAATAGATATTCGCCTGGAGTTGCGTATGAATCTGTGAATGTTTGGCCCTGAAAATGCAGAGCACTGTGCAGTAGGACAAACATGTTCATAGGAGACACATGGTAGCTGGGATATTGTAAGATCCTCTGAGGACAAGCTTGCATTACCTCAAGCATTCGTCCTTCTGTTGTGCCAAGTAGTAGTAGATTTCTTTCTGTCTGGGACGAACTAATTTGAAGACATTGTCTCCAGTCAGCACCCCTTTGTCTGAGCCTATGTCCAGCACACAACCAGCCAATGGCAAAGAAGTCATCGCGTATGAATCCTGCAAACAAAATAATACATTTGTTAGTTGTTGCCAACTGAGTCGTTCACAGTGACTGTGGCGGGTAGACCATTAGAAGAGACTGGTGGGGGATGAAAGACAAGGAAGAGAAGACAGCAGTGAACAAGTGTAATCAACGTTGTTCTCTTGGCATCCCTGTCGTCAGGCGGACGTTGGCCATGGTTTCCGTTTGTCATCTTTTTTCCGCTTCTCTTTCCTCACTTTTCTCTCACTATGTTCTCTATCAAAACTCTCCAGTTCCCTCCATCTTTTGCTGTCATTCTCCATTTTTCTCCCACTCTTTCCAAGTCTCCCTTCACGCAGTCTTCCCATCACAGTCTCGGTCTTCCTCGCCTCCATTTTCCTTCCACTTTCTAGACTTCTGTGCTTTTTGCCATTTTTCACATCCTATACTCTCGGTGTACCCAGCCATTTCAATCTACTTCTCACCAGTTTCTTCGTAAAGCTTTCCTTCGCTCCAACCTCCACTTTCAGTCTTTGCAAACCTGTGCCTTCTCTTGCTGTTTCTATTAATGCCATGGTCTCTGGCCACACTTACATGTGTGTCTGGGTATCACCTGAGCAGAGTACCTTTCCTTTAGATGAACGTGATATGCATCTATAATTTTTATGATGGAATGAAAACTGTTTGTAGACCAACACTGATAATAGTTTCATGCCATATTTCAAGGAAAAAGAAAAGGGAGTTTGAGATCGATTGTATATCAGTCATTTTGGGTTTGCTTTGGAGGGACATGTCTTATTAAACTGCGTATATTTTGAATATAAGGAAACAAGAAGAACTGGTAATTACTTTTCTTCAATTTACCAATTTACAGGGACAGGTGCAGTGCCAGTAGTGATGGCAGCAAGTTCTTGTATAAACATCCCAGTCTACTTGCATTGATACATGATAACATGCCTAAACAGCATAAACAACACAGCAATATATACTAAGAGAGAGAGAGCGAGAGAGCGAGAGAGCGAGAGAGCGAGAGAGCGAGAGAGCGAGAGCGAGAGACAGACAGACAGACAGACAGACAGACAGACAGACAGACAGACAGAGACACAGACAGAGACAGAGACAGAGACAGAGAGAGACAGCGAGAGAGACAGAGAGAGAGAGAGAGAGAGACATAGAAAGAGAGAGACAGAGAGGAGAGAGAGAGGAAGAGAGACAGAGAGAAGTGAGAAGCATTTTGTCAGGAAGACAGAATATACTCTACAAAATCTAAACATGTAAACTGTAATGCAAATCATTTATAACTCTGTCCATTCCTCATTTGACTGTACCAGACAAAACAATAACTATGTTGATGATCTAGTGTCAGAAAAGCAGTGTTTTAACATAAGCATGGTTTGCACTTTGAACATGGCATGCAAAAGATTTCAAATTCAAAGTACACCTATCTCAATGAGTGTCTGGATCACCCTGCAGACAAGTATAGTTCTCATGTTTATTATCATCTCCTACCTTGTCATCATAGAAGGAGTACAACACAAAGTTGTCGTGAATGGCAAAGTATCGTATCTGCCACAATTTTGTGTCACTCGAAGTATATAGGAAACCGTTGAAGAGAGAATCGTCTGTGGCCTTGACCTGTGAGCATCAAACAAGGTCAACTGAATACGGATGTTTCAAAGAGAAATTGAGATGGTGCTTGATTGAACAGGTCTGCCAGGGAAGTAAAGTGTAAAGTGCTTTGAGCAGTCCTGAAGACTGGATACTGTGCTATATAATAACTTACAAAATATGCTATTAAAGAATACAAACAATTCAGAATAAAAAGTCTCGTGCACCTGCAATGTCATATTGTTCAGAATTTCAAGATTAAAACAGCCCATTCAGCTTTAAGGGGTTCAGAAACAAAATCGTGCTTATTTGGAAATGTAATGGATTTGTTTGGTAACATATAGAAGCGGGCCAGCTTAGGTATTGTTTAATGCCTCCTACCTGGGGAAGGAAATGACAAAACAAAAAACCTTTGGTAGAGTCTTAACCTGTAGAGCTCTCTAAATAACTCACTGTTACGTTATAAGCCCACATAGAGCTGTTTAGAGTAACACAGTCACAACTCTCGTGATTACTCATGCGTACCGAGACCCCTTGTTGCAGCATACAGCAGCAGTTATCACAGACTTTGTTCATGCGATTGCCGTCATACAACAGCGGCATCTTTTGTTTCGAACACTGCCCGCAAACCACCTACAATTATAAAGATAACTGTTTTTATTTATTAAGATTTATTTTGTAACCTTCCAGCACTAGTGTAAAAAACAAAGTTGTTACTCAGTTTCTATTTGATCTACTACTAACTATACCATGTTATTATAGTTATATACTGCTTGACACATTTATTATACTTATCTGGTACCTACTGGAAATCCCCATTGACTGATGTAATATTTGTCAATGCCAAGAGCTATCTTCGCTATCTAATGTCATTTAATTTTTCTTCTATTTTAACCCTGTTGCCTTTGGCAGTTTTACTGGTGAGTAGCTGTGTTAGTTAGACTGCATGTCTGCCTGTGCATTTAAACATTTGTCACTCTGTGTGTATGCCTTCCAGTTATCATGTCGGTCGGTCGGTCGGTCGGTCGGTCGGTCGGTCGGTCGGTCGGTCGGTCGGTCGGTCGGTCGGTCGGTCGGTCGGTCGGTCGGTCGGTCGGTCGGTCGGTCGGTCGGTCGGTCGGTTCGTGTGTTTGTGTGCATGGAACTATCTGTGTATGTTTCATTGTCTGTCTGTTGCTCAGTCAGTGATATACATGCTAACACCTTATATGCATATTGATTTTGTGACTTTTGAAGGAATATGTATAACATTTCGAAGTTTGTTTTATTCCCCAAAAAGATTTTTTCAAGGTATTCCTATTTACAAAATGTACACTGCATAAACAACAGTAGACAGATCTAATGCAACAGAGCTTGTGGGAACAGAAAAGATATAAAATCACGCCATATTTAGTTTTAATCCCAAACAAATTAACATGTAACTATCACTGTTTTGTGTGGAGGACTGTTGTGTATAGTAAGCATTACACCTAAACACATCAGTAACATTTGGGTAGCTTACATGTCCACAAGCTTGGCAGTTATATTGTCGGCGTGTGATCCCAAATGTTCTGCCACACCGCATGCATTTTCTCACTTTTTGCAGCTTCATCAATGTAGGTGCTTGTAGGCCCAGACCTTCGTCTCTCTTCTGTAATACAGACCACAACATATGACAACTGTCGTCTGTAATGAAGGGACAACAACAACTGACATATTTCGTCTGTAACGAGGAGACCACAACATTAGAACTCCTGTCACCACAACACAAGAACTCCTGTCACCACAACACAAGAACTCCTGTCACCACAACATAAGAACTCCTGTCACCACAACACAAGAACTCCTGTCACCACAACATAAGAACTCCTGTCACCACAACACAAGAACTCCTGTCACCACAACATAAGAACTCCTGTCACAACATAAGAACTCCTGTCACCACAACATAAGAACTCCTGTCACCACAACATTAGAACTTCTGTCACCACAACACAAGAACTCCTGTCACCACAACACAAGAACTCCTGTCACCACAACATAAGAACTCCTGTCACCACAACACAAGAACTCCTGTCACCACAACATAAGAACTCCTGTCACCACAACATAAGAACTCCTGTCACCACAACATAAGAACTCCTGTCACCACAACATAAGAACTCCTGTCACCACAACATAAGAACTCCTGTCACCACAACATAAGAACTCCTGTCACCACAACATAAGAACTCCTGTCACCACAACATAAGAACCCTGTCACCACAACATAAGAACCCTGTCACCACAACATAAGAACTCCTGTCATCACAACATAAGAACTCCTGTCATCACAACATAAGAACTCCTGTCACCACAACATAAGAACTCTGTCACCACAACATAAGAACTCTGTCACCACAACATAAGAACTCCTGTCACCACAACATAAGAACTCCTGTCACCACAACACAAGAACCCTGTCACCACAACACAAGAACCCTGTCACCACAACACAAGAACCCTGTCACCACAACACAAGAACTCCTGTCACCACAACATAAGAACTCCTGTCACCACAACATAAGAACTCCTGTCACCACAACATAAGAACTCCTGTCACCACAACATAAGAACTCCTGTCACCACAACATAAGAACTCCTGTCACCACAACATAAGAACCCTGTCACCACAACATAAGAACTCCTGTCACCACAACATAAGAACTCCTGTCACCACAACATAAGAACCCTGTCACCACAACATAAGAACTCCTGTCACTACAACATAAGAACTCCTGTCACCACAACATAAGAACCCTGTTACCACAACATAAGAACCCTGTCACCACAACATAAGAACTCCTGTCACCACAACATAAGAACTCCTGTCACCACAACATAAGACCTCCTGTCACCACAACACAAGAACTCCTGTCACCACAACACAAGAACTCCTGTCACCACAACATAAGAACTCCTGTCACCACAACATAAGAACTCCTGTCACCACAACATAAGAACTCCTGTCACCACAACATAAGAACTCCTGTCACCACAACATAAGAACTACTGTCACCACAACATAAGAACTCCTGTCACCACAACATAAGAACTCCTGTCACCACAACATAAGAACTCCTGTCACCACAACATAAGAACTCCTGTCACCACAACATAAGAACTCCTGTCACCACAACATAAGAACTCCTGTCACCACAACATAAGAACTCCTGTCACCACAACATAAGAACTCCTGTCACCACAACATAAGAACTCCTGTCACCACAACATAAGAACTCCTGTCACCACAACATAAGAACCCTGTCACCACAACATAAGAACCCTGTCACCACAACATAAGAACTCCTGTCATCACAACATAAGAACTCCTGTCACCACAACATAAGAACTCCTGTCACCACAACATAAGAACTCTGTCACCACAACATAAGAACTCTGTCACCACAACATAAGAACTCCTGTCACCACAACATAAGAACTCCTGTCACCACAACATAAGAACCCTGTCACCACAACACAAGAACCCTGTCACCACAACATAAGAACCCTGTCACCACAACACAAGAACTCCTGTCACCACAACATAAGAACTCCTGTCACCACAACATAAGAACTCCTGTCACCACAACATAAGAACTCCTGTCACCACAACATAAGAACTCCTGTCACCACAACATAAGAACTCCTGTCACCACAACATAAGAACTCCTGTCACCACAACATAAGAACCCTGTCACCACAACATAAGAACTCCTGTCACCACAACATAAGAACTCTTGTCACCACAACATAAGAACTCCTGTCACCACAACATAAGAACCCTGTCACCACAACATAAGAACTCCTGTCACTACAACATAAGAACTCCTGTCACCACAACATAAGAACCCTGTCACCACAACATAAGAACTCCTGTCACCACAACATAAGAACTCCTGTCACCACAACATAAGAACTCCTGTCAGTAAATTATTAATATACTTACACGTGATATTGGTGCATCAGATCTCTGTTGGATGGCACGGATTGCTACTGCCTTTCTGATTGCCTGTCAAAAATGAAGATATAAAATCACATCACAAAGGGACAGGCTCATTATTATACATTTAATAGCATATTGTATTTAATTATTGATGATCTAAAAAACGTAAACCTGTCACCTCATTGCAAACTGATCACTGGCACCATCTGCTGAACCATCTAAGAAAAAAACATACCAGGGCGTCTAGCAAAGCACAACTCACCACAAACATGTGCCTCTAAATCACTATTGTGTTTTTGAAATGTAATTTTATCTTTGGTTTGTAAATCAGAGGTCAATGTGTCAAGGAAGTAATAGACATAGAAAAAGATGAATGGACATGAGCACTTGGCAGGAGATTCACTTGCAAGATGCCAAAGTTAGCATAAAAATATGTGGACAAAAATGACAAAGTTGATGAAACAAAATATCGTTAATATGTATTTTAAATCAGGCATCTCAGCATATCAGGGCCATCCATTAATTTTCTACCCAAACACTAAGCGTAGAGCACAGTGGCTCATGGTTAGAACTACAGACTCGTGACTAAGAGATCCTTGGTTCAAATACTGTGCTGCGGTGTTACCCTCATGGATCCTGAAATAGGATGTGTTGTGTTTTGACACTAGTGTGTATTATAATCGCTAGATGTCACTAGTTTTTCACAGAAACATAGTCAAATTATATTCGGATGTAGACAGGAGATTTATTGACAGTTTGAAACCAAGTTTGCATATATCTATAAAAAAAACGGTACTTTCTAGCATAATCAAATCAGCAGTCGATCGTAGATGTTTCACTATTCATGTTAGCGATATTCATGAGCAAGAATTGCAGTTGTTTAGTTAGCATGTCCGTTGATTTGGATGAAAATGTGAAAAGCAGCAGCTATGTTGACAGCCGTGTTTGACATCAGCGATATTTCATTTGATTCTGAGCTTAGTGGAGCCGCTAAGTGACAAAATATGGCCGAATTGTGCGTTTTATGATACAAGCATGAAATTTGGCACACACTTAGAGTACATAATTACAAAAATATTTGGATATAGGGCCATCTCGGATTTTTCCTTGGAAGGCGTTGGCAGCCATTTTAAAGATGGCTGCCGAAAACCAATTGTCTCTATCTAAAGACTTTTGCAACGTAGATCAGACGTTTTTGAACCAAAACGTACAACTTCTGGGTCAGTGTTTCAAATATGTTACATTTGACCTTCTACAACATTCAAGTTCGCCACTTTTTAAGATGGCGGCCGCCAAAACTAATGTTCCCATATATCATGAACTACGTTACTTGGAGTGGTACTGTTGGTGTCACAGGATAAGTATGTGAACAGCCGATGTGAGTGATTTGAATTTGTTTGGCATTTCACCTTCATACCCACCATTTTATAAAATGGCGGCCGTTGGATCGACGACGTCTCGCCTTAAATGTTGTCCTATTAGTTCTACCAGGTGCCGATCATCACTGTGGATCAGCCATTGTACCTTGCAAAACAAATCCAGTGGAGCTGGCCTGCAAGAACAGCTTGTGGTGATGTTTGGTGGGCTGCACATCGAGATAGCTGCTCTTAAAGCACTCGGCGACCTTTTGGAGAACAGTGGTTGGACAGGTGCACTCATACAGGCATACATGCCAGTCTTGCCACACCTGGGACGGACAGCAGATTCGTTTCTGAAGGCATCTCACGTGACACGCACCCAACGTGCTCATCAGATCACAGCTTGTAGCCTTCAGCAGAAGGCATACACCGAGAACTGTAATGGTGTGGAAGAGGAGGTGCAATAAGATGTCACTGGAAGACTGGTGTGATCAGAGAGTTGAAGCTTGTCCTCTCTTCCTGTTTTGGTCCGTTACCTTGCAGTTGGAATTGGAGGTGATGATCTACGTGAGAGCGATACGAGAGGGAGACTTCCTGCTCTACATAGACACACTGATCAAAATTGTTCCTTAGCTCTTCGCTTTGGGTCACACTAATTACACCAGGTCCATCTGCGTGACATGGTTTTTCTGCACGACAAGCATCCTGGCGTCTTTGCAGAGTTTCGCAAAAGAAATTTGTCTGTCAAGAAAACAACACACGTGTTCTCTGGTATTGCGATTGACCTGGCTCATGAACAGAATAATGCCTCTGTGAAGGATGATGGTGGGGCTGTGGGTCTGACTGAGAACCCTGCAGCATTGCGGAGTTGGATGGTGTCTGGCCCTGAAATGGCACATCTGATTGGAGAATTTGAGGTTTCAACCAAGAAGAGAAATAAAACATATTTCCGGCATCACAAGCAGAGGAAACATGCACAGATGACATTCGGACGAGATATCACGTCATTAACCGATGTAATAAAAGAGATGGGAAATCCATTTGCTGAGAACAGCAAAGGATTTGGTTGTACTGGGTAGCAGAGACCTTGCAGATCCAGCTGTGATTGACACGTTGCATCAGATCCAATCTATCGGCCAAGAGCAGTATGACACCTACGTCAACGAGCGCCTGGTCAACCAAACAAAGCCCATTACAGATCCAATCAAGAAAAAATAACCTACCACTGTTTAGCCGGCCTCCGGTGCGAGATAAATCAAGAGCACAACTACAGCTGTCGTCTCTCAAGAATGACTGTTCTCTGTTCTCCAGGTTGTACATGGCGTCGCAAATACGGAGTGGTGATCTCGATCAGTTCTTTCAACATGAAAACCAAGCGTATATCCACCTGCGTTATCCCAAATGGGGAAACTGTGGACAGGAACAAAGTCTGATCTGGTCGGCTGCTTGGAAGATCTCGTTCCTACACAAGACCTTTCCCCCACTCCAGTCGTACAAGTCGTCCTGCTTGATGGGGCTGCAATCGTTAACATGTTTCGACCAGGTTTTGCAAATACATTTTCCGATTACGCGACCCAAGTGTTCCTGCCGTACATCACAACGCAACTGCAACACGTGAACAGACTAGATGTTGTGTGGGATGAATATATCGCAGATAGCTTGAAGGCCGAAACACGAACACGGAGAGGGAAAGGTATCTGCCTACACGTAGAACCATACAACTCAATTCCTGGGAACTGGCAGGAGTTTCTCCGCATTAACAATATCAAGACCGAGTTGTTTTCGTTCTTGGCGAATAGAGCAGCAACCATTGCCACCGACAAACACGTTATCAGCACATGTCACACTGGTGTGCTGTGTACTCAGTCCCGAGACGTGTCAGGCCTTGCTCCATGCACCCACGAAGAAGCGGATACACGAATCCTATTCCACCCGGAAGATGCTTTGAAACACGGGTATAACAAGGTATCCATTCGTACAGTTGACACGGACGTGGTTGTTCTTGCAGTGACATCAACTCAGCGCCTCAACATCACCGAACTGTGGATTGCCTTTGGTGCTGGAAAGAACTTTCGCTATTTACCGGCCCATGAGATGACCAACGCACTGGGTCCTGACCGTTGTGCTGCTTTGCCAATGTTTCATGCCTTCACTGGTTGTGACATGGTGTCATGTTTTGGAGGCAGGGGCAAACGGACTGCATGGGACATATGGAATGCGTATGACGAAGTCACACCAGTTTTCTGTGCCTTGGCTGCTACCCCGGAGTCCGTAGAAAATTGGCTGGGTCCACTGGAACAATTTATAGTCCTGCTGTACGACGGTACTAGCAGCCAGGAATTTGCCAATGGAGCGAGGAAGCAGCTGTTCACACAGAAAGGTAGAGCTATTGACGGTCTTCCTCCGACACAAGCAGTACTTCTCCAGCACACAAAGCGGGCTGCTTACCAAGCCGGTCACTGTTGGGCACAGACGATGATCGCGACTCCGGAGCTTCCATCTCCAAGTATTTTGGGGTGGAACAGAAATGAAAATGGCGGTTGAAAAATATGCTGGACAACTCTTCCTGAAGCCACACAAGCTTGTCGAGAACTACTGCGCTGTGGTTGCAAGAAGGGATGCATGGGACTATGTAAGTGCATCAAGGCAGGACTTCAATGCACTGCTCTTTGCTACTGTGTTGGACTGTGTGCTCGTTGTTAATGTGCGACACAGTAAACATTAGGACGTCTAGTAATTAGGAACCTTCACATTTTGCATAGGACGTTTTGGTCATGGACAATGTGTATACACTTATCGTGTGACATACACACATATGTTACAGGAATACTGAACTGTCACACACGACATAGTAAGTTTCTGCTGTTGAATGTTTCTGTTGATATCACAAAACATGGAATCAAACAACACAAATAAAATAAACAATGAGTTAAACCTATGAGGCGTGTTGGCGTTAACGTAAACCTTTCTAAACATCAAGAGAGGGAACGACTTTTGATACTCCTCTCGTGAATATAGGCTAGCTAGTAAATAGCGTTTGTTGATAGCCAATATACAATATAACCGCCATTTTTAGTCGCCATCTTGAAAAAAGACCGATACGAATGTCCGACAGGATCAAAAGTAGCATATTTAAAATAGCAGCTTGTAAAATCTAACTTATGAAGACAATGTTATCTCTCTATCTGGTATATTTATCAAGATGTGAACAAATTTGGCTTTTAAAGCCGCCATCTTTAAAAATGGCTGATATTGATATTGGAGAAGGTCATATGTAACATATTTGAAATCGGTACTTTGAAAAACTTACATTTTAACACAAATGTAACGGTTCTGACTGAAGCCTTTGTAAACGTGTGGACCAAATTCGTTTTAGCGGTCGTCATTTTTATAAAATGGTGGATACGAAAAATTACCTCTCTAGGTCGCGTAGGTCATGAGATATAGGGTTATTAGTCTTGGCGGCCGCCATCTTTAAAAATGGCAGATGTTAATGTCGGAGAAGGGTCAAGAGTAATACACATGAAATCGCTGAACCCGAACATCTATGTTTCAATACCAAAAGGACTGATTTATTTGACGTAGTTACTAAGATATGAGAAAATAGGTTTACGGCGGCCATCTTGGAAAATGCCCGCCAATGCCTTTCCGGGCGAAATTTGAGATGGCCCTATATCCAAATATTTTGGTATTTATGTGTTCTATGTTTGTGCCAAATTTCACACTTGTATCATAAAACCATAGATATAAATGAGAGGGATCGCCGACTCCGAATGGCGGGAAAATATGTTCGAATTTCGCAGCGCCCTCACCGGGAGTCATAAAGTAAAAGTACTTCCCAAAAAAAGTACTTCGTTACTCAAGGAAAGTAAACTTTTATACTTGAATAAAGTAACAAAGTAAAATTACTTCGTTACATTACGGCTCTGCTTTAGAACATCAGCATCCATCCCATAAAATTGTAGTTTACCTAATAATATTGAATGGAATTGAATCAAATGCTTTTGATAAGTCTAAAAATATATTAATAGGTGTTTCGTTGGAATCCAGGACGGCTATTGTTTGGTCGATAACTTCCAGAATGGCGTGTTCTGTTGAGTGACCGGATCTATATCCATTTTGGTTATCATTAAAAAGTTGGTGTTTAGTAAAAAACGAATATAAATAAATAATAATATAATATTCCGATTATTTTCAATATGTTTTGTAGTCACGCAACAGTAATTTTGATGACACTGTGTTGGCAAATGTATTCTGATTTACACAATATAATTTTGATTTGTACATGCATGTGCTATATTCCACATAGCACTTGTGATGGCAGTGTTATTTGCTGTAATATTTCAATCCTGATTTCAGAAAAACAGGACCAACTTCCTGAGTGACATAAAATAGAACCCAGTTGATGTATGAGTGTTAGTTTTTGTGTTACTCATTGATGACACATTATATATTGCAATGATATAATAATTGATAAAATAATTGCTTATAATTATGGAGGAATCAACAAAACAAAACTGATATTTTCATATATATATTGTCGGCCATCTTGGATTTTTTATATATGTAAATTATATATTAATTAGTTTCAGTTAGTCATACAACAATGATGTGTACATCAGTGTACAGATAATTTTTTTCTGGTTCAGATTATATACACTTTTATATGATTGTGATGAACAGTTTTTACGATATGGTTCAATATGTGAACCCAAGTCTGGTCATAGTGTTGAGGCCCTCAGAAACTCAGGGCATAAGAGGTTAAACCTTCGGCAAGTTTTTTCACTCTACGTTGCTCCAGTTCACTCAGCTATATGAATGAGTACTTGGCTATAGACAATGGTGGATATTTGTATAAGCAGCGCATTAATTGCAATGTGGCTGGATGCTTCCCAGAGAATTTGAGATGGTGTCTGGTTGAACAGGTCTGCCAGATAAATAAAGTGTTAGGGTTAGATATTGTGTCATGTAAGAACTTACCTTTTCAATATGCCCTGTGTTATGCGAATTGTTTAAAGTTGTACACAGTGGACATCCAGTTATTGTTGCACAGATTGTACTGCACGCCTGAAATTTATATATATGTGAAATTACACAACTGTACATGAATGAAATGACCCACCTTTACCCACACCTCCCTCAGCTCTGGGCTACACGTGAGTAGTTCAATGACTCTCTGTTTGCTCTTCACTTGGAACAGTCCTGGCAAATCTTGTTCTCTTACCTTAAAACAAACATATTACAAATCACAAAGGTATAATCTTACAATAGTTACCATCACGCAAACTGATTAAGTCCATCTCACCTTTTTTCATATAGATGTAATACTAATGTTATCAAGATATGATAACTGGCAAGTACTTTCAAATATGTAGGTTATTAAAATGTGATTTGTTATGGCAAGTCAGTGTCTTAAGAATGTACCTTCCTATCTACCATAAAAGCTTCTAGGGTCAGTGACATTTAATCGTGTGGCCGGATACCATAAAAAACAAATAGTATTCTATGAGATTTTACCCAAGTCAAAACTCTTACCTGCATGCCTTCCAAGCTGAGAGTCGCCATCAGCCTGTACTTGGAGGATTTTGAAGCACCCAGGAGAAGGACATCATTGAACTGAAAGTAAGTCATTACCAGTATTTCTATTAGAAACAGTTTAAATTCAACACTTTGTTGCTTAAATTTTTCAATTTAAAAATAAAATAAAAACAACCTTGTCTCCACCACAATATGCTTGCTTATGTTTTAAACCATGTCATTCAGTGCTGATAAAACAGCAGAAAAACTACTAAATTGTGTCATGATTTCATGATAGAACAGCGGATTTTACTTATTGCAGAGCCTTTCACAAAATGCTTAGCGATTTGTGTCTATAGATATATAAGTGTAAAGTAAGCCATGGATCATAGTATCCATATGCTTACACAATAATTATATTATAAGGAATCTGTGTTTACAAACATGAATAATACAAGCACATTTAGTCTGACCTTGTTACCGAGTCACTATTTACATATTTTGGAAAGTAAAATGCACTGTGACCATACACAATTGCCAGGACTACCGAGGATGTCCACAATTGCAAGGTGGTTGTATTACCCAGGTTGCTGTAAAGCAAGGATTCCCCACTAAACATGTAGCAATGCTAGAAGTGATGATAACTAATGGTGAGAAAGAGACCAGGAAGATGTAGCGGGCGAGACGTTTGCCGTTCGTTGCTGAGATCTCGTAGATGCGGCCCTCCTTTATGAACTCACTCTTGGCATTGATCACACCGTGGATGTCATTCCCACAGAACGTATTTCTGATCTTCATAACTTTCCTCACATTCTCCTGAAGCAGATGCCAAAGGCATATTAAAGGTGACCTCTTTAAGAACAGTGTCCAGTCCTTATGGATTTGTAATTTACTTACATATTTTGTTTTATGTTTTGCGTAGTTTTTAAAAATACCGCATTTAACAGTTTAATATCTAAGACTAATTGCAATGATCTTCTATGTTTCCTATCAGTATTTGGGACTTGTTTTAATGGTTGAACCTATAAAGAGCCTTTGGGCAGTTTAAGCTGAAAAGGTGCTACATCAATTCCTATATTATTATTATGGTGGCTCAAAAAGAGATGTCTGTTCTTTCCAGTACAATCTTGAATTATCCGGGAAGCATTAAGCCATGCTGCAACATTACACACAGCCTATTTGTTCACACACTACCACTCACTGTCAGTAGTTAGCCAGATGCTACTTTACACTGCTGCTGCTGAGTAAGCAGAAGCAATGTTTGATTATTCCAGATAATACTGTGACATGTCCTGAGTACACAGCAAGATTGTTAAAGCTGCCATGCCACAAGACTGTCACCCCCTAAGACTGCCACCCCTACATTTATTGTAATCAGGCTCCATCCTTGTTCTCAGGGTTGAATGGTTAACCATTGGGTAAAACAATTGTAAACACTTGGATAACACTGTGATTTTACACCTCTATGAAATCTGAACCACGTAAAATCAGTCAAAATCTCATTTGGTGATTACTTCATAAATTAATGTTTGCTCAGTGACATAGGCGAGACTGGGGACCTATGAGCCACCGGGACCTATGAGACACCCCTATTACTTCTTCTTGCAAAACAGTAGAGACACCTACCCACCATCCATGGAACTTCTAAACATGTGACCGGTACCCATATTGTTTAGAGTGCATTACAGCACGCCGCCGACGTTGCAGCCAGAAAAGTAAGTTTTTGACCACCTTGAATAATTTTTTTGTGTTTTGGTAAAAGTTTAATATTGAGGTGGTAATAGATATTTGATAGATTAAGTATGTGTTTATGTTGTTTGTGTTTCTTGATTTCAGGATACAGTTTTAATCAACCGACCACATGGTTCTGTAGTACATTAGGCTGACGTAATGAAAGTGGTGTTGGGGACCAATGAGCCACTTTCTGTGGGGTCTGATGGGCAGGTGGGTCGTCGGACCCCACTGCAATTCAAACTGCATTGATGGCATTATTACTTTTCATCATCATAGATTAGAATCAGCAAAAACATGTAATGTCCTGTTGCTTTGTTGAACCCTATACTGAGGAGATTAATTCTGTTGAGGATTCATCAATGCTGGGGTTTCGGGAGCCAGATGTTTCAGCCAAAACCAGTTTCGGCACATTGTGTCGAAACATCCGTTTCTGCAATCGTTGAAGTACCGAAAAATCCGTTTCTGCAATTATGTGCCGAAATATCCTGTGTCGAAACATCCGTGACGGATGTTTCGAGCTGAATCATGGGCCGAATCATCCATCCTGACTTGAATTATTTGTATTACTTGCGTATTATTTGCGTTGCTTGTCATTCCATTGCGAGTAATATATAATGTATATTAATATTATTATTTGACTAATATTTGCGAAATTCGGGATTGTTTTATTATTTCTTGGTTAATATTGGGGGATTTGTATTACTTGCATATTATTTGCGTTGCTTGTCATTCCATTGCGAGTAATATATAATATCCGCTGCTCGTGTGCAGTGTGCCGAATCATCCATCACGGCACACCCGAGTTTTAACGAGGTGTGCCGAATCATCCATCTGAGTAGGTCAGAGTGTGCCGAAACATCCTGTGCCGAAACATCCGTCGTGGTATGCCGAAACTGTTTTTGGCCGAAACATCTAGGACAATATACAAGCTTACTTAAGAATCAGTTGGAAAAGTCAGTTAAGTCTAGGATTACACCTAGAAAGTTACATTACTTCCCCACCTATACTGATATAGTGGCATGACTAGACACTGGCATTGGCCTATGCATGTCAGATGGAATTGATGACTGGAATAATAAAAAGTGATGTGATACTTAGATTTTCTCTGTCACTGTAAATGTCCCCATGTGACCCATGGGTGGCTCATCGGTCCCTTGCCATGGGGACCAATGAGCCATCACGGACCCTGTTTCAAAAGTTGATACCAAGAAGAAACTGATGGAGACAACCAAACAAACTCATTGTTGTAATCAGTAGCTACAATGGCTCTAACAACATGGACGTTTTGGGATCAGTAGCTGTGGGGGCTGAAGGCGCCATGACAAGTAATCTGAAAACTGGCTCATAGGTCCCCAGTCTCCCCTACTTACTTCTCACTATTTTTGATGGCCGGGCCATGGACAAGCAGTGTGCATGGATTTAATTGGTTATATCAACTATAATGATAATATAAATTTAATAAACAGCATCAAGTTGAACTAATTCATTAAGATAGCACAATACATACAGATGGTCTATTTTGCATAATGGTGCATGTGCAAAGGAAGGCATACAAAGGAAGGTCAAACGGCATGCAAAGCAAGGTCAGAACCCAGCAAACACGTAACGTTTCCGTATCGTTAGCAGAAGGTTATAATTAGGTTACGCAGTAACATTACCTTATGTATCATTAAGGGAACGTAAAGAAAACTTTCCAAACAAACGTTAAGAGAACGTTACCAGCTAACGTTATCGTAACATAGAAATAACGTTCTGCTAATGTTCCGGTAACCTGATTTTGTTAGCTGGGTACATTAATTTTTATGTTTTTCTATAATTACAATCCTGTCTTTATTTTGTCTGCCAAGTGGAGCCAGTTGTCAGCAAAAGCATATTAACTACCGTATTCATCATATTCAAGCGCCATTCCCAAAGAGTACCTTAAAGGAACAGCATTATGCAGGTTTGAATTTCTGTGAAGACTAGTGTATAGTTGAAAGAATGAAAATTGCGTATATATGCAGCTTGATATCAGATGTATCAAATTATCAGTCCATTTCATATGTGCGTATTAATACAGCTGGCATTGCTAGCACATGGATTGAACAGTTGATCACTAGATGGCAGCATTGGCATAAAAATGGCGGACATGCACAATTTAAGTTAGTTGTTGGTAATAATGTCTGATTACAGTTACATTTTATTGAAAATTCAGTTTATAACATGACTTATGTGTTCATAGGTGACAGTGTTTACTCGGTTGATGGTTGATGCACATGACTTGTCCATGATGTAAGGATATTGAACTGTTCACACAACTGGCTGGACGATAATCAGGTAGGTACTGTCAGTTTAACTCAGTTGGCGATCGCATTCAGTTGAGACATTTTTAATAGTTATTTAAATGTTGTCCACATACCCTTAATTATAAAAATGGCACTTCCTCCCTCCTTCTCCCCCTCCCTCTTCCGCCCTCACTCTCTCTCCCACTCCCCCTCTCTCCCCCTCCCTCCCTCTTCATCTCCCCCTCTCTCTCTGTCTCTCTATCTCTCTCCCTCCCTCTTCATCTCCCCTCTCTCTCTGTCTCTCTATCTATCTCCCTCCCTCTTTATCTCCCCCTCTCTCCCCCCTCCCTCCCTCCCTCTCCCTCCCTGCCCCTCCCCCTCCCTCCCTCTGCCTCCCATCCCTCCCTTTTCATCTCCCCCTCCCCCTCCCCTCCCTCCCTCCCTCTGCCTTCCCCTCCCCCCTCTCTTTTCCCCCTCTCTCTCTCCCCCTCTCTCTCTCCTTCCCCTTCTCTCCCCATCTCTCTCCCTCCCCCCTCTCTTTCCCCCCTCTCTCTCTCCCCCTCTCTCTCTCCTTCCCCCTCTCTCCCCATCTCTCTCCCTCCCCCCTCTCTCTCTGTAACTCTGCTATTAACATAGCTAGAGAAACAATATATCATTGAAAAGCCAATAAACATGCACACATAACTATTGTAAAACTAGGACATTAGTGTAAATAAGAATATTGTATTTTTTTATTTTACTTCAGATACCCACAATATTTATCCTCTGAATTTGCTCATATTATGTATACAGTATCCTATTCTATTGTAGGAGTGTCCCTGAAAATATTAGACTGGGCAAATAATAATGTTCAGAGATAGATTAAATTAAGTACACCCATGGATGAAAAATTGCACCGGGATAGCACTGTATAACTGCAATGTAGTGGCATACAGATGGTTATTTCTGTAACCTACATAGTAAGATCTGCACACAGTTGCTTTCAAATAGCTGTCATGGTAAACAATTGTTTTGCTTTCTTTCAGGTTTTTGTAGTGAATTTGTCAGAAATTGAACAGAAAACTTTACATGGATATGGGTCAGTCCGGCCTTCCACAATAGGTGCTTACCTTTGTTACATATTACATTGTTGCATATACCATTTTCTTACTTAGATACAGCATTTTTTTTTTTTTAGTTGTAACTGAAGATGCATTTGTTTTGTAGCAATGTAATTAATCTGATGTCATATGTTCGATATGCAATACACAATGCATAAGTATTCATAGCATATTGCTGTTATGACTTGACAGTATGTATGCTAAAATACCATTATAAGTAATTTTCTGCATGTACAAACTAAGAATCAGTCATCATTAACAAAACATAAATTGTGTTTAATTCTGTTGTATTCAAGACTGTCCTTGTGTACCATTCAATACCACAGAATGGTACAAAGAATCTATAAAATATCATTCAAAAACCATTCAGATACCATTAATATACCTTTGGCCAGGACCAGTCAATGGTATCAATGGTAACATTAGCAGAAGGTTATAATTAGGCTATGCAGTAACATTCCCATATGTAACGTTAAGGGAACGTAAAGAAAACTTTCCAATAAAACGTTAGGAGAACGTTACCAGCTAACGTTTTTGTAACATAAAAATAACGTTGTGCTAACGTTCTGATAACCTGATTTTGTTAGCTGGGAAGGCATGCAAAGGAAGGCTAGAAGGCATAGAAAGGAAGGCCACAAGGCATGCAAAGCAAGGTCAGAAGGCATGCGAAGCAAGGCCAAAAGGCATACAAAGGAATGCCAGAAGGCATACAAAGGAAGGCCAGAAGGCATGCAAAGAAAGGCCAGAAGGCATGCAAAGGAAGGCCAGAACGCATGCAAAGGAAGGCCAGAAGGCATGAAAAGGAAGGCTAGAAGGCATGCAAATGAAAGTCAGAAGGCATGAAAAAGGAAGGCCAGAAGGCATGCAATTGAAGGCTAGAAGGCATGCAAAGAAAGGCTAGAAAGGTCAGAAGGCATGCAAAGGAAGGTTAGAAGGCATGCAAAGGAAGGCTAGAAGGCATACAAAGGAAGGCAAGAAGGCATACAAAGGAAGGCTAGAAGGCATGCAAAGGAAGGCCAGAAGGCATACAAAGGAAGGCTAGAAGGCATACAAAGGCAGGCTAGAAGGCATGCAAATGAAAGTCAGAAGGCATGCAAAGGAAGGCTAGAAGGTATGCAAAGGAAGGCCAGAAGGCATACAAAGGAAGGCCAGAAGGTATACAAAGGAAGGCTAGAATGCATACAAAGGAAGGCCAACAGGAAGGTGGGAAACTGAAAGATGGGGCAACCGATAGTGCACATCTAGGTAGAGGTAGAGGGTTTTGCAAACACAATAAAGCCTGAATGACAGAATATGTGACAATTAATACATACGAGTCTATGCAGGTCTTTATTTGAAAAATTCGCCGCTTCTTTCACAACAAGCAGAACGTCTACAAGACATAAACATTAAATGATATCAACATAATGTAAACAAAACCATTACAAAACAAAGTATTTACATAACTGATATGTAGCATGTTTTACTACGTCCATATGATACACTACTAGAAAATAATTATGTGGCTTAATTGAATATTTTTGTTTCGGTTTTTTAATTTTAGGCATTGCTAATTGGACATATCTCATTTGCAATTTCTTCAGATAAATATAAGAATTTGTTTTATTTATTTATACAGATTGAGCTAGTGTTGAAAGAAAAGATTACCTTTAGCTTTGTGATTATACATGGTTACAAAAAATAATGTATTATGTGTTTTGCTGTAATTTGCATGGTCAGCAGAATTTAACACAAAGTTGGTTGTGTAACATAATACACACATTCTTTTCTAACAATACAGCTGGATTCACAACCTACCCTCAATGTCTTTTTTGTCACTGGAATCTTCCGGCAAACGCTTTAGGTAGCCTGAAAAATACAACACAAACTAAGTATGATTTGAAATAAAAATCAAAGCCAAGAAAATTTGTAAACAAATGCAACATGCCTAGTATCTACATACAACAATAAATATTACTGTGTATGTTATAATTTGAAAGAGGACAGTCCTTTTGAATTAAATGCTAACTTCGTGTAATTTACTCAATGAAGCCTGCCTACTACATACATCAGTTAACAGCTACGATTCCCAGAGAAACCAAGATGGTGTTTGACTGAACAAGTTTGCCTGCGAGTAAAGCGTAAAGCGCTTTGAACAATCCTAAGAATTGCACACTGTGATATGTAAGAACTTATTTTTTATACTTTTTATTGTATTGACAAAATGCCTGTATATTCATGTTAGTCAATAAAACAAGTGTCCATTTGTAAATGTTATGCTGACAGTACCTTCAAGGAGCATTTCGTATCTCGGTATGCGCTGAACTGGCTCAAGCATGTGATGAAACAGCGTCAAACTTTGGCATGCTGGATCACTCTGGCAACAGAAACAAAGACTGTAGTGAATCTTACAATAAATGAAGACAAACGTTGACACGCTGGATCACTCTGGCAACAGAAACAAAGACTGTAGTGAATCTTACAATAAATGAAGACAAACGTTGACACGCTGGATCACTCTGGCAACAGAAACAAAGACTGTAGTGAACCTTACAATAAATGAAGACAAACGTTGATACACTGGATCACTCTGGCAACAGACACAAAGACTGCAATGAACCTTACAATAAATGAAGAATCACCATCAGCTCCATTAGCACTTCAGGTACTACACCAGTTTTTTGTACTTACATAAATACCACTTACACTAAAATTAAACAGTTGTCGTGACTTGATTTACTGCTATTATGATCATTCTAAAATAATGATTAATACTATAAATAATAACTGTCAAAAAATTGTTATTACTTATAAAATCATATTTTAGGTAATCAGAATTTGATACACTGTACACAATTAACTTTGTATTAAAATGACATACACAAAACAGTGGTTCTCATGTTAGCAGCCTGTATAATGTCTTAAAGGGAAAACAAAGGCAACGGTTTGGTGATATGGGCCTAATAGAGCTAAGAAAAACTAACAATTTCCAACCTCAATCACATTTTTAACGTCAGCGGTTTAGCAGAAAAAATTGTAGAACATATATCTATAGAAAGTCTATGGAAAACGCCATTTTAGAAAAACAGTGACGTATGAGACTCGCCGCCACTGATAGGCCAGTGGCTGTCGTACTACTTCTTGGCAACTCCGTCGGGTGGCGCTGTGACTTTGCGCTCACAAAAGAGCTTAAATAATAACTTTGTTTTTCTGATTCTTTGTCTAACGGAAATAGCACGGATTCAGAAGTGGCTGGATATAGATTTCAGCCACAAAGACAAAGGCCTGTGTTGTCAGACAGACCAGATGTGCGTGGTGGTGAAGACCCAAGGGAAACTGAAATGACGAGAAGAGAAACAACCAGTCCAGAGGCAGACACGGCATCGACTGGTGTCAATGATATGTACTGTCCGACCTAACCATGAAAACGACCGCCAGCAGCCGCCAAACTTCTCATCACTTGTCTTACATACATATACATACACTATGTTATAAAATAAAATCACTTGCATTCCTCTAACGAAGAAAATTCACAAAAGTAACTCGATCGCAGATCCCGATGGCAACTCAGGCTCTTCGGTTACCGTAACATCGCTATAAAAGTTAGATTTACACAAAATAACGTTAGGCGGCGCGGTGGTGCGCGCGAATATTTATAAACTGTATTTACTGCATTCGCACGCGCGAAATAGTTTAATTAATCAAGTAATAATTAATTATTATCATTACAAAGATCTTCAGAAAATTTTAAGTTTTCTTATAATATAATTATAATATTTTTTTTCTTATAGCGCCAAATCCATAATTGTTTGTGGCGCTTCACAATATGATGTTATTAAAATATATGCGATAAGAAGAATGCTACCCACAGGTAATATTAAAAAAAAAAAATGCATGTCACATTGTTAATTTTCAGAATATTTCTATAAACATCCCGCGTGTACTGCAAACATGCAAGCTTATATTATATAAACGATGTTTTTAACAATGATAACGAAACAATAACATATTATTATTTATTTTTGAATGCTCCAAAACCTTCTTTTTCTACCACCATATATTTCCCATATTATATTCATATTCTGCTTAGACTTCAGTGATTTATTGTCCCGATAATTAATAGTGTTTTGTCCAAAAATAATTATTATTACATATCTGGTGGTGGAAATATAATTCATGAGTAGAAAAATGTATAGCTTCAATAATATTTTCTTATGCATACTGTATGTGCTGAATGAAAATTATTGTTACGTCGTAATTATATTACCATCTTAATTATTTATTACCTTTACATTAATTTACCACTATTGTTGTTATGGAATTTGTATGGGTTCTTTTTAATACTGATAGGTCACTTAGTTAATTACATAGACACACATATTTTCATTATTTATTTTGAAATATTATCTGTGGGTAGTATTCTTCTTATTGTATTTTTAATAGCAGTATGTTGTGAAGCGCCACAACCAATTATGGATGTAACACTATATAAATAAAATACTATATTATAATAAAACTTATAATTTCCTGCAAATCATACTGATGATAATAATTAATGATTACTATATTATTTACAATTAATTAAACTATTTTGCGCGTGCGAATGCAGTAAGTAAAGTTTATCAATATTCGCGCGCACAAACGTGCCGTTTAATGGCATTTTGTGTAAGGCTAACTTATTTTTGCGATTTTACGGTACCGGCCAGCGGTCATCGAAATTGCCGTCGACATCAGCGCGTTTGTTTTATGGATTTTCTTCGTTAGAGGAATGCAAGTGATTTTATTTTATAACGTAGTGTATGTATATGTATGTAACATACGTTAGGATAAGTTTGGCGGCTGTTGGTGGTCGTTTTGATGGTTAGGTCAATCAAATTGGGTCGTCTTGGATCGGCGCTGTGTCTGTGACTGTCCCAACGAATCCACCGAAACACTGTTTCAGTTCTGCTCGATTCAAAGGTTAACAAGAAGACATCTTACTAAGATGTCTTCTTGTTAACCTTTGAATCACAGTAAGACGGGATTTAAATAGTTCCAATTCAGGTCATTGTTCAAATCATTGTCTGCACCGGCTAGCCCCTGGCGTTGTCTGTGAGCATTAGCTCAGTCTCAGACTCGATTGCAATTAGTTAACTGGCACTACATTGTGAGGTGACACAGAAAAGCACACACAACAATACCCAGCCAGAAATAAACCAATTATCCGCACCCAGTTAGGTAACTTAGGTCAAATTTGTTTGTTTTTGGTGTTGGAGTCTCCCGCAATTTTTTTCACTTACATTTCAGTGAAATTGCGGGATATTGGTTCTCCCGTGCGGGAGATCGGGAGATTTCCAGTAAATTGCGGGAGTCTCCCGCCGAATGCGGGAGACTTAGCATGTCTGTCTTAGTGATACTGTCTTTCACTGTACTGTTACCATAAGCGTATGAGGAACAGTGTGGCATATTGCTGCCGCGATTTCGTGGTAAACCGACGTAAGGCAACTTTTAGCGTACCGCTTGGCTCTCTGTTATGACAGCTGAACCAGCAGACGACTCTCTTTCCAAACTGCTGGGTTGTGATTGGTTGCAAGATCCAAGATGGGCCGGTTCATGGTGTCGGTGATTTAGCTAGATTTTCCCACTTTAAGACCACTTTCTGAGGTAACCACTAAGGTGAAAAATTGGATTGTAGATGCAAATGATTAGCTAGTGTGAACTCTTTTAGGTGCATAACACTAAACTGTTGCCTTTTTTTTCACTTTAATAAATCACAGACAATTTAAGTTGGGTGAATGTTAGTAAGAGTTAACAGATGTTCACCTGGAATTGCGTTTTAATCTGTGAATGTTTGGCACTGAGGATGCAGAGCACCGTAGAGTAGGAAAAATATTCACAGGAGACACATGGTAGGTGGGATATTGTAAGATCCTGTGAGGACAAGCTTGCATTACCTCAAGAGTTCATCCTTGTTTTGTGCCCTGTAGTAGTAGATTTCTTTCTGTCCAAGACGAACCAGCCTTTTTTTTTCCACTTTAATGATAGTCTCCCTGACCATATATTTAATTACATTTAATTGCAGTATATAATATATATTTTATGGTTGAATAAATCATTCTGAATGTACTAACCAAATAATATGCTCCCTAGTTAGAAAGTCTGAACACTATTTAGTATATCTTTATTAAACTGTGGCAAATGCATAGCCATGGTGCGTGTGCATACAGCTTTATAAAATTCAAGACTTGTGTCAGACATTTTTTAGGCTAACACTCTGAACTTTTAAATAATAAATTAAGTACAACGTATCACATAGAAATTGCTCAAATATCCTCTGCATGCCATTCATTTTAATGATTATTATTATAAAAAAATTATTAAACTACAGGTGTACAATATTTGATTAATAAAGCAATGATATTCCATCGGCACAACTTCATTAAATATAACAAACAATGAATAACAAAATATAATGCCATAATTCAACAAAATAAATTAATAGAAGATCATTCTTTAAAAATGCTAAGAAATTGTTCAGTCCTTAGGACTGAAAACCTTTCGTAACTCTTCAAGATTGCATAAATCATGATAACTGTAACTGTTCAACACTGCATATGTAACGATAACAGCAAACACATAGTTTTTCAATATAAGCCAAAATGCTCACCTCGACAGAACTGATAACTTTAGCGAACGTTGCCGATTTCTTCTGCCACTCAGTTATGGTATTGCGTGCATGTTCAAGGTTTATCACATATTCCGAGGTCAGTTTCAAAAATGATACCACAGGTTTCAGCACATCTCCAAGTTTCTGTTTCGAATCCCTGCAAATGGACAGAGCCACCCAATGGTGAACATACATGGCAACATTGTATTGTATTGTGACACCATGCTGACTGAGTGCCGAAAATTTTACAGCACAGCAGTGTTTATAATAACATTTTACAACACTTCCTTTACAGCACTTTTATGTTACAAACTGAATGGTAATAATATATACATACGTAAGTATGTACATACATAACTATGTATACACGCACGTGTCCAGAGTTCAGCTGAGGGTTTCTCTGGGCGCCGGGCGACACCAGCCGAACTATGTGACGTCTCAGGTTTTCGTCATGCTCCGAGATTTCCCGGTCGTTCGGTGACCTGGGCCGAAGGGGTCAACCTCTGGGTTTGGCTCTGGAGAACCAGTCGGGTATCTGGCTTCGGACCGGAGGAATGTCTCCGGTTTTCCGCCTGGAGCGGGCCTGCCGGCGTAAGTCCACTGACATGAACTGCCGGGTAAGTGCTTGGATTCCCTTGTAGGGAATCCAACTGCCCGGACTATTGTCCGGGCAGTTCCGTCAGGAATCGCCCAGGTCGAAAGTGGGCCTCCGGGAGCACAGGGCCGATTAGTCACGCTATGTACGATGTTAGGTAATAGTCGCTGTTCATGGAGAAGGTTGAGAATTTCTTCTAACATGTACTCACAGTTACGGTCCTGGACTATCTCCGGGGATGGCACTGGAGAAAACCCCAGGAAGCTGTCACTAGAAATGCTACATGTCTGTAGGCGAGCCCGCTTGTGGCTGCGTTCATCTCTCAGCGTGGGCTTCAGCTTTGTTGACTGTTTGTCAGATGCCTGTGTCTCTAAGATGGCGTGGCGTTTTATATTCAGTCGGGCTTGGGAACATTCCATTATACCGGCCCAAACTACATCTGTCCACTGTGAACAAGTGTCGCACTTGTTGTCAACTGTACAGCCGTGACAAGAGCGACACTTGTTTGGATGATTATCACTGCCGCTCATGAGTCTAGTGCAGACGGGGCATTTACTCCGGTGGCGTGGGCGTGAGTGATCGGCCATAACAATTAGTTAAAATTGAAAGGACAAAGTTGAACAAAGGTGGATGATAGAAAAATACAACTGAAAAGTGGTCTGAAATTAGTCCACTATATAACATAAGTGAAAAGACAAACGATAAACCGTAACTCAGTTTAAACACAAACGTGATATAGCTAAATAAACTAATAAAATACGGAGCTGCTTGAAGGTGAGACTTATACAATGGCGGCGCCAAGTGAGAAGAGAAGAAGCTCACTGATTGGATAAGGTAATGGGAGCTGTAGGGATTGGTCATTTTTTCATTTCATTAATTATGGCGAGCAACTTGGGCACAGCCAAGTCTATTGCACCTTGTGAAGCGATCGACGGAGCCAGGCTAAGTCTATGTTAGGTAATAAATGAATTGCATTTATTACTAACTTAATAATATTGAAAAAGTCATAGACCATAACTATGAGGCTGAAATCTAAAAGCTAAGTAATAACTTGCATAAAACATGGTCATGTAGCTGAATTTTCTAACTTCTTTATTCCAAAAGATAAAACCTAAAGACATCTACACTGAATACCACGGGTACACCCCAGCCAAGTTTATCAACAAATGCAACTGACAGTTCTGCAAAAACTCTGAGCCATTCCAGTAAGTAAATGAAACACCAAGTTGTCACGGAATTTGGACATGCTGCAAACGCACGAATGATCCCTGGCTTCCTGTTCGATCTCCGGCCATCGCCGCTAAGCTGTCACCTGCAGCAAATACTTCTACGCATGGCTGTGTGCTACGGGCAATAATCTGTAACTCCATTTGATATGCATCTTCCCTGCCGCCGTTGGGCATCACAGCCCCCATCGACATTGTCACCATCCATGCCAAGCTGTCGTCTACAGTGATTACGTATGGCTGCATTTCCGTCAAAAGTTGCCACTTTGCCGCAGAAAAATCCAGTTTCGCACATGCATCCCGCAGTTGTGTGGCCTTCCATTTCTTTCTCTGAGTAAATTCACGCCTCAAGGCAAATTTATAACGTTTGGCAGTGACAGGATCCAAACCAATGTCGTCAAAAATCTAGTTAGGTGCCATCTTATTTACGTTCGGAAATGGTAATATGGTGAATTATGGGATACGTGCCACACCTTATATGGAATTACCCAGGTCATGCGCATAGCGGAACTCCCAGCTGCTGATGTGTTACAAAGGTGAGCGCCAAGTAAGTAAATATTTCGTCGAATTGAGCTTGCATATTAAGGATTTCCCATAAATACAGGTAAAAGGGTGGGGATGCCGACTACGCAAGCTGTTAGAGGAAAGATTGGTGGTTCTATTCGTACCATACAACTTGCCGAACGGTGAAAGTACGGTGGCGTTACTAAGGTCTAAACATCGCACATTTTCCAACACATGCTGCATCTACAAAACTAAAATGGATTTAATAACTGATAGGGGTTCATTTTAATATTGTAAAAAAGTCACTTAGAGGTAGGTAATTGTTATAAAAGTGAATATTATTGATGGAAGACATACAAAAGTATTAGAAAATGGCAAAACAAATGATATTTAAAAAAAATCGTCATTTGAGCTGCTGTGTCCCGCCTTATGAAAACAGTGCCAAATGATACGGAAGTATTATGGCGATTTTCAGAGGATCTTATATTTTGTTTTAATATGAAAAAATTAAATAAATACTGTAGGTGTGGCTCACTCTTACATGTTGCGTGCAGTGCACTCTAACACTTATGGGTGCAACTCTCTCACATATTGTAGGTAAAGTGCACGCTTTCATGTTGTTGAGTACAGTGCACTCTTACACGCTGGGTGGACAGTGCACTCTTACACGCTGGGTGGACAGTGCACTCTTACACGCTGTGTGGACAGTGCACTCTTACAGGGTGTGTGGACAGTGCACTCTTACAGGCTGTGTGGACAGTGCACTCTTACACGCTGTGTGGACAGTGCACTCTTACAGGCTGTGTGGACAGTGCACTCTTACAGGCTGTATGGACAGTGCACTCTTACACGCTGGGGGGACAGTGCACTCTTACACGCTGTGTGGACAGTGCACTCTTACACGCTGTGTGGACAGTGCACTCTTACACACTGTGTGGACAGTGCACTCTTACACGCTGTGTGGACAGTGCACTCTTACACGCTGTGTGGACAGTGCACTCTTACACGCTGTGTGGACAGTGCACTCTTACACGCTGTGTGGACAGTGCACTCTTACACGCTGTGTGGACAGTGCACTCTTACAGGCTGTGTGGACAGTGCACTCTTACAGGCTGTATGGACAGTGCACTCTTACACGCTGGGGGGACAGTGCACTCTTACACGCTGTGTGGACAGTGCACTCTTACACGCTGTGTGGACAGTGCACTCTTACACGCTGTGTGGACAGTGCACTCTTACAGGCTGTGTGGACAGTGCACTCTTACAGGCTGTGTGAACAGTGCACTCTTACATGCTGTATGGACAGTGCACTCTTACACGCTGGGGGGACAGTGCACTGTTACACACTGTGTGGACAGTGCACTCTTACACGCTGTGTGGACAGTGCACTCTTACACGCTGTGTGGACAGTGCACTGTTACACGCTGTGTGGACAGTGCACTCTTACACGCTATGTGGACAGTGCACTCTTACAGGCTGGGGGGACAGTGCACTGTTACACGCTGTGTGGACAGTGTACTCTTACAGGCTGTGTGGACAGTGCACTCCTACACACTGTGTGGACAGTGCACTCTTACACGCTGTGTGGACAGTGCACTCGTACACACTGTGTGGACAGTGCACTCTTACATGCTGTGTGGACAGTGCACTCTTACACGCTGTGTGGACAGTGCACTCTTACACGCTGTGTGGACAGTGCACTCTTACACGCTGTGTGGACAGTGCACTCTTACAGGCTGTGTGGACAGTGCACTCTTACAGGCTGTGTGGACAGTGCACTCTTACACACTGTGTGGACAGTGCACTCTTACACGCTGTGTGGACAGTGCACTCTTACACGCTGTGTGGACAGTGCACTCGTACACACTGTGTGGACAGTGCACTCTTACACGCTGTGTGGACAGTGCACTCTTACACGCTGTGTGGACAGTGCACTCTTACACGCTGTGTGGACAGTGCACTCTTACACGCTGTGTGGACAGTGCACTCTTACAGGCTGGGGGGACAGTACACTCTTACACGCTGTGTGGACAGTGCACTCTTACAGGCTGGGGGACAGTGCACTCTTACACGCTGGGTGGACATTGCACTCTTACAGGCTGTGTGGACAGTGCACTCGTACACGCTGTGTGGACAGTGCACTCTTACACGCTGTGTGGACAGTGCACTCTTACACGCTGTGTGGACAGTGCACTCTTACACGCTGTGTGGACAGTGCACTCGTACACGCTGTGTGGACAGTGCACTCTTACACGCTGTGTGGACAGTGCACTCTTACACGCTGTGTGGACAGTGCACTCGTACACGCTGTGTGGACAGTGCACTCTTACACGCTGTGTGGACAGTGCACTCTTACACGCTGTGTGGACAGTGCACTCTTACACGCTGTGTGGACAGTGCACTCGTACACGCTGTGTGGACAGCATTTTAAAATTGACATAAGAGATATCTACAGAACAAGCAAATTTAGAATGCTTGCTCTGTCCTAGATGTGCCAAATTAAGGGTACGTCTCGTTTAAGACAGTCAATCCTTCACGTTTTAGCATTCAGAATGAGTTGAAATTTCACTGATAAGATTTGTCAACAATTAGTTCAGATGACATGAAATAAAACTCCGGTGGGTGTAAAATTTGAACCAGAAAGGTGTCACACTCCATAAGTGTGCAGTCTCAAAATATGCATTTCTGAAATAAACTTTGTTTCTGTACTCGCCTAATTAAATACTTTGCCCATAAACGGGTGGTAATAATTCAAGCATCACACCGCAATGAGGACATTGATTTGACATGGAACTCACCACTCTGTCAGCCTCCCTTGCAGTTCAGGCAACAGGCAGTCATGGTGAAAATCGTAGATGGTTCGGATGTTCAAGCACATCTTTTGGATGACATCGTCTGCGAACATCTTCGACTTCTGATTCTCCTCACGAACACGAGCTTCAAACTGACGCACAGAACACAGTGTTTTGGCTGTTGTCTTACGATTATTCACAGTTTATATGCTTCATGATCAATGAATCATAACAAATTAATGAGTACTCAGATAAAATAAGTTACAGTACAATCACACCATCATGAACATCATGGCTCAAAATTATTCAAATGATCTACTTTAACCATAAGTTCACATGTCCATACAACATTTCACTTGTCCCACGAACAACCCACTCCTCTGTGTTTTTTATTGTCCTAGATATAAACAGCTACGTTGTCCCAGACATTAGAAGCAATAGCTAATTCACTTGTCTGATGTCAAACCCAGTTGTCATGGGTCACCAGAAAAGTGTATATATAAAAAAACACAACCATTTATAATTTTACATAACCACTAACACACAACATACATCGACATCGGAACGGGGGCAAAGGGCAGCTGCACCCCTGGAATATCAGGAGGGCACTCACTCACTGATAAGATTTGTCAACAATTAGTTCAGATGACATGAAATAAAACTCCGGTGGGTGTAAAATTTGAACCAGAAAGGTGTCACACTCCATAAGTGTGCAGTCTCAAAATATGCATTTCTGAAATAAACTTTGTTTCTGTACTCGCCTAATTAAATACTTTGCCCATAAACGGGTGGTAATAATTCAAGCATCACACCGCAATGAGGACATTGATTTGACATGGAACTCACCACTCTGTCAGCCTCCCTTGCAGTTCAGGCAACAGGCAGTCATGGTGAAAATCGTAGATGGTTCGGATGTTCAAGCACATCTTTTGGATGACATCGTCTGCGAACATCTTCGACTTCTGATTCTCCTCACGAACACGAGCTTCAAACTGACGCACAGAACACAGTGTTTTGGCTGTTGTCTTACGATTATTCACAGTTTATATGCTTCATGATCAATGAATCATAACAAATTAATGAGTACTCAGATAAAATAAGTTACAGTACAATCACACCATCATGAACATCATGGCTCAAAATTATTCAAATGATCTACTTTAACCATAAGTTCACATGTCCATACAACATTTCACTTGTCCCACGAACAACCCACTCCTCTGTGTTTTTTATTGTCCTAGATATAAACAGCTACGTTGTCCCAGACATTAGAAGCAATAGCTAATTCACTTGTCTGATGTCAAACCCAGTTGTCATGGGTCACCAGAAAAGTGTATATATAAAAAAACACAACCATTTATAATTTTACATAACCACTAACACACAACATACATCGACATCGGAACGGGGGCAAAGGGCAGCTGCACCCCTGGAATATCAGGAGGGCACTCACTCACCCACCCACCCACCCACACGACACCAGTGCATGGTCATGGCCCTCAAGTGGTGGACCGGAATGTTGCATGCCTCTACTATTCTCCAAAGTAAGTTGATTTCTTACAATACTCACTTCAACAGATTTCATATTTGGAGTGATGTTTAAACCATTTCCGTAAGACATGCCCATCTAGCGGCCGCACACCTTGTGACACTTCTGTACAGTGAGGCTCCTATTCAGGCTTTGGCAATCTTTACCAAACCATTTTAATTCATAATTATCCACTATGTGGAGCCACTTGCTACATACAGTGGCCAAGCTGAATAAATTATCTATTCAATCATTGTTGTAGTTTATTATTGCTCAATAACAGTTCATGGAGATTTTCACAGTTTTTCATGATGGATTATCCAAATCTACAGTGGCCACAATGGCAGTAGACAGTAGTTCAAGGAGTGGTTTGTGATCATGTTTTGGATAGTTTATTTGATAATTTTGGCAAAGAAACTGTCATGATAATTACATTTGAAATTACGACGATGTTGGCGAACTTCAAGCAACGAAACCAACTATGACAATCAGGGGCGTAGCTAGGCATAAATACAAGTGGAAGCACTAATTAATGATATCAATCTAAATTTTAGCATCGGGTCTGGTGCTCCAAAATGTTGTGTAGCATGTGTGACGATCCAATCAGTTGACATAGAGTACATTTTAAGTCACAATATATCATAGGTAAATAGAACACGCTAAGCAATAAATAAAAATATGCATTATTTTTACTGCGTGAAACATGCTGAAAAGTCAGATGACTTGAATGATTAATATACCATATTATACATAGCATATGTTTGAATGTGCAACACATTCATTGTATGCTTTAAAATAAGCTATATACTATACTTATAATAATTAAAGAAAGTTGCAATAATTACAGCCTTTTAATAATAAGCCAAGATAAATACTGCAAATTGTACGTATCTAACAGTAAAAAAAGTTAAAACTGATATTTTAAAGAGTTCTCTATTATCTTCAACATTGTTTCAGTTACTACACCCGCCTTCATTATATGCTAAATAATAGGGCTATGCGCCTACTTTTCTGATGACTGAACTGATGCATGATGCATTCAGCATCCAACTCTATGTCCTTGTGGACATGCATCAAGGCCAGTCCCGGCATGCGCTCAGTTGTCATTGTAGCGCGCAGATAGTTCTTGAGACTCATAATTGCACTGTAAGGGCGATCTGCCGTGGCTGTCGATAATACAGATATCATCATCAGTACTATCACAGCAGTGGATATGCTGGGGTATACAGTAGGTCGGGGTTGATTTCTTGAATCGTCGAGTGTGTCTGGTTTCTCTGGGACATTCATCATTTCTCATATTGCTTTCCAGTTATCCACTTCGTTTTGTAGTTCACGCAGATGTCCAGGCCTGTCTTCTTTGAACACCTCGTACAGCTGGGCTATTCTGTCTGGTGTCAGACGCACCAATTGTTTCGGTGTAATGTAGGCCTACTGAGCCACGTAGTAATCTTGAGCCATTAATGCATGACTGGTTGGTACATCGCCCTCTTCTTGTACTGACAATGGGGTGTCAGCGGGAATATTTTCGCGGTGTCTTTGTTTTCCAGTACGGTTTGCTCGGTTGAACTTCGAATTTCGCTGCCAGTTCCACAGCGCCTTCACATAATTATAGAAATGTTGTCAGAGGAAGTAGACTTTGGAGTACATGCTCAATTGTTACCAATGTGATGATGAAGTCAAAACTTTGAATTGACAACAATTGACAACAGCTACGTGCTTTGCCATTCCCATCAGCCTCCAGATATTCCAGATCAGACACTACAACTGTGAAAGCGACTTGAATGTGTACAGTGCTTTGGCAGGTCTGGTCCATCGCGTCTCACAGAGCGACTTTAGTTTGGTTCTGTTGTTCATGCCAGTTTTAGCTTCTATAATCTTTTAATCTTAGCCCATAGACGTCAAAACATTGTTAAAGTGTTTCTAGTGAATTCATATTTACCCGGCTGCTGCGTTGCCAAGATAGCCTCCAGGCGGAGGCATCTATTTGTTATGTGCACACAGGTCTGGAAACTGAGCACAATGTTGTCAAAAGTTCGACAAATTGTTGTTACAAGTGAATGATGACGTTTTCATTGCCAAAGGCTATTAACATATCTGGGCATCCTCTGGCCACCGTTTGAAGTGAGCATTTTGTGGTTCCCTTAATGATGTGGAAGCACGTGCGTACGTGCTTATGGCTAGCTACGCCCCTGACAGTGTGAATATTTCTGATCGAAACTCAGACGCCAGAGATGATGAAACTGACTGTGTAAACCCGGAGGAACAGATGTATACTGTGTTATCAGTATAATATAGTACAGCTCATTTTACTCACTCATTACTTTCCCATAATATGACATTCTTATTCATAAAATGCATACTTGATCCTGAAATCTCGACTTCAAATGAGGTTTTCAATTTTGCTGCACATCTACTAGGAATGCCGTATTCAGTGGTCACAGGAGATCTGGGCTGTAGGACTGAACTGGTTAAGTACTGCACAAATGTCCTCACCTTAACCAACACACTCAGCTTCTCTACGTAGACTTTCTCTGTTGACACCAGCTCATGTACAAGATGTTCAAGTTTGCTCTTTGGCTTAGCGCCTTCAGTTTTGTTCAAGCTCTCCTGTCAAGAAGACAGCAAAGTGAATCATATTGGTGTTTTTTTTTCTTTCAGAGATGATTGGGCACAGACAACGTAACTTCACTGGAACACCTGAATACAGAAGGTACAGAGTTGAGTAGGAATTATGCATTTACCTGGAACATCACATAGCTACCTGGCTGGTGAGGTATTTACCTGGAACATCACATAGCTACCTGGCTGGTCAGGTATTTACCTGGAACATCACATAGCTACCAGGATGATCAGGCGTTAATATGGAACATCTCATAGCTACCTGGATGGTCAGGTATTTACTTGGAACATCACATAGCTACCAGGACGATCAGGCATTTACCTGGAACATTTCATAGTTACCTGGATAGTCAGGCATGTATATAGAATACAGGAATATACTACCTATGTTAGGCAGATAATTAGCGGGTGATGTAAATATATAATGTTAAGTGTATCATGTATTTATGAAGATGGTCAGGCATCTAACTGGAGTGAAAGTCCCCTTCTAGTATGACAGTCCCCTCCTAGTGACAGTCCCCTCCTAGTGACAGTCCCCTCCTAGTGACAGTCCCCTCCTAGTGACAGTCCCCTCCTAGTATGACAGTCCCCTCCTAGAGTGACAGTCCCCTCCTAGTGACAGTCCCCTCCTAGTGACAGTCCCCTCCTAGTGACAGTCCCCTCCTAGTGACAGTCCCCTCCTAGTGACAGTCCCCTCCTAGTATGACAGTCCCCTCCTAGAGTGACAGTCCCCTCCTAGTGACAGTCCCCTCCTAGTGACAGTCCCCTCCTAGTGACAGTCCCCTCCTAGTGACAGTCCCCTTCTAGTATGACAGTCCCCTCCTAGAGTGACAGTCCCCTCCTAGAGTGACAGTCCTCTCCTAGAGTGACAGTCCTCTCCTAGAGTGACAGTCCTCTCCTAGAGTGACAGTCCCCTCCTAGAGTGACAGTCCCTCCTAGAGTGACAGTCCTCTCCTAGAGTGACAGTCCCCTCCTAGAGTGACAGTCCTCTCCTAGAGTAACAGTCCTCTCCTAGAGTGACAGTCCCCTCCTAGGGTGACAGTCCCCTCCTAGAGTTACAGTCCTCTCCTAGAGTGACAGTCCTATCCTAGAGTGACAGTCCCCTCCTAGAGTGACAGTCCCCTCCTAGAGTGACAGTCCCCTCCTAGAGTGACAGTCCTCTCCTAGAGTGACAGTCCTATCCTAGAGTGACAGTCCCATCCTAGAGTGACAGTCCCCTCCTAGAGTGACAGTCCCCTCCTAGAGTGACAGTCCCCTCCTAGAGTGACAGTCCCCTCCTAGAGTGACAGTCCTAACCTAGAGTGACAGTCCTATCCTAGAGTGACAGTCCCCTCCTAGAATGACAGTCCCCTCCTAGAGTGACAGTCCCCTCCTAGAGTGACAGTCCCCTCCCAGAGTGACAGTCCCCTCCTAGAGTGACAGTCCTATCCTAGTGACAGTCCCCTCCTAGAGTGACAGTCCCCTCCTAGAGTGACAGTCTCCTCCTAGAGTGACAGTCCTATCCTAGTGACAGTCCCCTCCTAGAGTGACAGTCCCCTCCCAGATTGACAGTCCCCTCCTAGATTGACAGTCCTCTCCTAGAGTGACAGTCCCCTCCTAGAGTGACAGTCCCCTCCTAGAGTGACAGTCCCCTCCTAGAGTGACAGTCCCCTCCTAGAGTGACAGTCCCCTCCTAGAGTGACAGTCCCCTCCTAGAGTGACAGTCCTCTCCTAGAGTGACAGTCCTATCCTAGAGTGACAGTCCTATCCTAGAGTGACAGTCCCATCCTAGAGTGACAGTCCCCTCCTAGAGTGACAGTCCTATCCTAGAGTGACAGTCCCCTCCTAGAGTGACAGTCCCCTCCTAGAGTGACAGTCCCCTCCTAGAGTGACAGTCCTCTCCTAGAGTGACAGTCCTCTCCTAGAGTGACAGTCCCCTCCTAGAGTGACAGTCCCCTCCTAGAGTGACAGTCCCCTCCTAGAGTGACAGTCCCCTCCTAGTGACAGTCCCCTCCTAGATTGACAGTCCTCTCCTAGAGTGACAGTCCTATCCTAGAGTGACAGTCCTCTCCTAGAGTGACAGTCCCCTCCTAGAGTGACAGTCCCCTCCTAGAGTGACAGTACCCTCCTAGAGTGACAGTCCCCTCCTAGAGTGACAGTCCCCTCCTAGAGTGACAGTCCTATCCTAGTGACAGTCCCCTCCTAGAGTGACAGTCCCCTCCTAGAGTGACAGTCTCCTCCTAGAGTGACAGTCCTATCCTAGTGACAGTCCCCTCCTAGAGTGACAGTCCCCTCCCAGATTGACAGTCCCCTCCTAGATTGACAGTCCCCTCCTAGGGTGACAGACAAACATAGCTGTGATAGACTTGGAGGGTTGAAAATGGTGGATAGAGAGACAGACAGGTGTGCACTTTGGAATAAAGAAGCCATCGGGATTAAGAAGTGTGCAACAACTATGACCAGAGATGAGAGGGCTACATATTCAATCACGTGTAGGACAGTCTGCTCGCCATGCCATCTGGCAAGCTGTGAAGATATTACTGATGAAAGCCAGTGATGGTGGTCGATACGTCAACAATTATTAGTTGTGAAATAAGAAACCTTATTTGAACATGTTATTAGTCCAGTTTGGTGAACATTTTCATGAATCTAGGCCCATTTAATACACGTTTACCCGAATATTGACGACATCACAGTACCTGCTCCAGGGCCAAGGTACTGCTCCAGGAAACCTTGTCACTGGGATCGTTGACAGAGACATCCCAGTAGGAAGAATCCCAGTCGGAAGAATCCTCCTGATCATCGTCTGCATGGCTGTCATCATGCAGACTGTCGGTGTTCTGGTGCCAACAACAGACAACGCCAAAATATATTATTAACTAAAACATCCACTTCTCTTTCGAGCAAATTTCAAAGCTGATAATAAATGCAAAATATTCACCCCACCCCCATTTCTCAATGAACAGCCACTAACGAAAAAAAAATTCTTGAGACACTTCCATCGTAACGCTGACAGTTTGTAACTGTGAGCAGGAATGAGAACCTGCTTAGTTCCAATGCACTATTTTGCAAATGCTGCATATTTCGTGCCCTGAACATTCACCCACCTCCTTGTTTTCATACATTTGATCTGAGTCGCTGTCAACAACGTCGCTGTCTTCTTTGGGACTTGGCTCGAGGTTAACATACCAAGTAGTTCTGCTGCCTGGAGGATTGGTTTGTTCTGCAACTACACAAAAAGGTTACAAAAATTATAAACATTGAAGATCCAGTTCATAACTGTGAAGATATAGACTGCAGGGTTTAAATTGTTATTGTATTTACATTTCTCTGTCCATTTACCTATTTGTTGCGATATTTTAGTATCCATTTACCTATTTGTTGCGACATTTTAGTATCAGTGAGTGTTTTCAACCAACTACCACTAGGTGGTGCCACTGTGTTCAGTGACCCCTGACCAAGGTTGCGACCATGGAGTCACGCCAGTGAGCGCACTATCGAGTTAGTGCAGAATCTAGCGGTAGCTATGTGAAATAGTTTGCTACCATTTTGCGAGAAACAGTACACTGGCTGAGAAAAGGTCAAAGCAATAACAGGTAAATAAGAACACTTTATTGATCCTCGCAGGGATTTGTTACAAAATTTTTTAGACTTTTATTTTTATTGCCAGACATTAATTTACCTTGTGTATCAGTATAAATAACAACTCGTTATTGTTTTGATCTTGAAAAGATGAAAAATGAAGACGACACTGAAACAGGCCGCATCCTTAACTTCAGCAGAGAAGAAAACCAACACAAATATAGTGTTAGATTTCTCAGACACAAAAACAGTAAACACATAGTAGTAGGATGCTATCACACTTCCTGCAGGTTCACACCAACCCACGTCAAAGCATCCCCATTTAACATCACAATGTGGCCAAAGTTTGCGATGACAAACAAACTGATGACTCTAAAGCCAGCCTCAAAACATTATCGACACAATATCTGTAAGAACAATATATTATTCAACTGCATGAATAAGGAGACTGACATGTCAAGGTGGACGCTCATATAAAACAGATTGGCTTGGCTTGAGCATTTAATAAATATTATAACCTGTAATTACCATTGCGTTTAGGATTCTTTTTACCAGATTCTGGCAGTTTGCACCAATCTTGGTCAGCTGCTTTGGACTTTGGGAAAGTAGACATGTCTCTCTGGTCAAGTTCAAATGGGTGTGATAGTTTGGCTGGCAAGGTACTTGCAGCTGGCATTTGCTGTTGATCGTGTTTGTCACATGGTGGTGAGTCAAAACAACTGCTGTCCATATGCATAAGCTCGGTGTGACGTTGAGTGGCAACATCTGAAATAAAACATAACAAAATAATAAATAATTATCAAGAGAGAGTACATAATTACAAACGTCAATTCTGAGTGTTACCGGCTACACGTATGCATAAGGCATCCAATCCAGGGTTTTATTCTGCTACACTGGACAACCTCAACTTTTACAACTGCTTCAATATCTAATACTTCTCTTTGCCAGCCAGCCCAATCCCACTATGTCACTCCCTCAGCCTTTTATTATGCAAGGATCACAAGGCTGAGAAGTTCACCAAGCAGCTGATCCTGATAGCAGGATAGCAGCTCATCGTGACAGTAGGATGGTAGCTAATCCTGATAGCAGGATGGTAGCTGATCCTCACAGTAGGATTGTAGCTGATTCTAACAGCAACTGATCCTGACAGCAGGATGGTAGCTGATAGTAACAGCAACTGCTCCTGACAGCAGGACCATACCTGATCCTGACAGAAGGACGGTAGCTGATCTTAACAGCAAACTGATCCTGACAGCAGAACCATAGCTTATAGGACGGTAGCTGATCCTGACAGCAACTGATCGTGACGGCAGGACCATACCTGATCCTGACAGAAGGACAGTTGCTGATCCTAATAGCAATTGATCCTGACAGCAGGATGGCAGTTGATCCTGACAGCAGGATAGCAGCTGATCCTGACAGCAGGATGGCAGCTGATCCTGGGAGCAGGGTGACAGCTAATCCTGGCAGCAGTACTACAGCTGATCCTGACAGTAGAATGGCAGCTGATCCTGGCAGTGATTCCACCTCCACGCTGAAACATTGTGCTGATGAACTGGTTATTGTTTCTATGGAACTGTCTAACTTGTCAGTCCATCAACACTCTGTTCCTGTCTGTTTCACGGCAGTAACAATAATCTCTGTTCCGTAGAAGTCCAAGGTGAGAGCTACCACACTTGTGGTCCAGTTTCAGTGTTCATATTATGTTAACAATGTTAGTTTTCAGTTCAAATGTTCTGTGGTTTGGTCACATTCCAGTACAGGATTGTGGGAGTACTCCATAAGATTTTAAAAGATAGAATTACATAGGCATGGTTTTATCTGGATAATTTTTTTAACTCCAGTATAAAACCAAGCAACTCAGCTAGAACATTTATCCAGGTTAGTGCGGATGGGTTGTAAGGATCGTAATTTTCAAAACAACTTTAATCCTGGTGACTGCCTTTTTCTTCAAGCATATTGCCGAATTACTCAGCTAGCAGAATAAAATGTATATCTACAGAGTATCACAGTTTTATCATTGCTATACCTATTATCAAAAATAAGCTGTCTATTCATCCGCCCGCCCGCCCGCCCGCCCGCCCGCCCGCCCGCCCGCCCGCCCGCCCGTCCGTCCGTCCGTCCGTCCGTCCGTCCGTCTGTCTCAAAACAACAGCATTACTGCTGATGTTAGAGCTCTGAAAATTTTCCTCCTTGATCTAAAATTACAATTTCCATTACAGACAAATCATGAACCAGCCCTTGGTAAAGAGTATAAGTAACATACCATCATTTCCTGGATCTGAGTAATCAGAATATGTGCTGTCGGTTGGGTTCGGTTCTACTGATGCCAAGAGTGCTGATATCGATGGTTTTACTTTTGTAGGCAGCTGCGGAGGTTGTGAATGATTTCTGTTCTCGATTCCACCGATTTATTCATCAACATCTGAAGCTGAAGCTACTGTTCTCAAACTTTCTTTACAAAAAACTATTTACAGCACCTGTTAGCCCCAACCATTACAATTTGAAAAGTACGTAGTGTTTCCCATGCAATATGACAAGCGACGTCTGCCACCTGACCGTTTTTCTAATCCACCCCACCCAAAATACACATGCACCCAGGCCCATGTACGATGTAGCATATTTGGTGCATTACACGTCTCAAATAATATAAATCCAATGTAGTATAATTACCATTGCTTGTAGGGTTCTGCAAGAGTTGAGATGTTCCTTTCAACTTGCTGGTTGGCATCGATGGTTGTTTCCATGGTTCTGCCAGTGTTCGAAGCTTAGAGGATGTTCTAGGGACAGGTTTAGGCGGTCGACTACTGATGTCTTGGTAAGGGGTACACAACACAGGTGATGACACTGGTGATGACATTGGTGACAATGTTGACAAATAGGTGCTGCCTGTCGAGTCGCCCTTAGACATACAGGATCTTCGCGGAGCAGGCACTGGACGATGACCACACACGTCAGTCTGTCTACGTCTGACAGATACCTGAGATTTGGGGCATTTTTGGGTGTCTGTACCATGATGACCAGACACGTTAGTCTGTCTACGTCTGACAGATACCTGTGATTCGGGGCATTCTTGGGTGTCTGTACCATGATGACCAGACACATCACTCTGACTACGTTTCAGAGATACCTGTGATTCGGGGCATTCTTGGGTGTCTGAACCACTATGCTTTTGCAACTGTGCTCTAAATAGTGGTGATCCAAAGGGTTGAATATGTGGCTCCATGCTGTGAAATGGCGTCACAGTGACGGGAGTGAACAAAGATACTTCTCTTCACTCATCACTAGATCACCTCGCAGTCATTATCTGAAAATGAAACAAGTTGGATGTATGATTACAACTGATTTTATTATTTATGTGCATGTGCACATGTGTGTGTATGTGACCCATATTAACAAAATGAGTCACGTCATGTCAAAAATGTTCAATATTCAATTTTTGGTACCATTGGAAAGAGCAGTTTCAGCTTTCACATGATGTACCATGTAAGAAGATATGTCAATTATAAGTGAAACTATGGCTCGCCAAACATGTCTGGAGTAGAAACCTTCGAACTGAGAAAATTGCCTTTTGTCATGTTTCATGAAATGCACCTTAGTAACTTTGGACAGAGCTTACTGAACTTACAGTCTTAACAGTTTAATGACAGTACACATATCCCTGACAATCTTACAGTTTAATGGCAGTCCCACAGCCCCCTAACATTCTTACTAAGTTTACAGGCAGTCCCACAACTCCCTGACAGTCTTACAGATAAATGACAATCCACAGCTCCCTAACAGTCTTACTAAGTTCAATGGCAGTTCCACAGCTCCCTGACAGTCTTACATTGTAATCGGTCACATTGTTCAATGACAGTCTTACATTACAGTTCAAACACAATCCCACAGCTCCATGGCAGTCTTACAGTTAAATGACAGTCCCACAGCTCCCTAACAGTCTTACTAAGTTCAATGGCAGTCCCACAGCTCCCTGACAGTCTTACATTGTAATCGGTCACATTTTTCAATGACAGTCTTACAGTTCAAACACAATCCCACAGCTCCATGGCAATCTTATAGTTAAATGACAGTCCCACAGCTCCCCAACAGTCTTACAGTGTAATTGGTCACATTTTCCAATGACAGTCTTACAGTTCAAATACGGTCCCACAGGTCCCCTGAGAGTCCCACAATTTAGTGACAGTCCCACATTTCACCGACAGTCCTACAAGTCAAAGACAATCTCACAGTTCAGTGACAGTGCCACAGCTACTGGCAGTCATAGTAACATCCAGACATAGTTAAATTAATCCACAGCTGCCTAACACACCCATATTTCTTGATAGTGACATAGTCCACTTGACAGTTCTACAGTTCAGTAAGTCCACAGTTTAGTGACCATCCCACAACTCACTATTTAGGAAGTCAGGAAATATAGCTCACTAAACCTGAATTGAATTTACTAGATTTCCTTTTGCAATCTCATACATTAAGTTGCTTTTTTCTATTGAAAAGCAACTTAATGTGTGAGACTGGAAAGGAAAAGTAAACCAGAATCAGGTTTAGTGCTACATTTTACCCCACTTCTAACGTGACCAATATTTCTTTGCGCCGTAATTTCAAGCATTGTGCCATTCTTGCAATCTTTAAAAATCTATACCGTATTGTCCCTAATAGACGTGCAGGGCACCAGTGGGAAGGTCATTAATTTTTCAAAAGTGGGACAAATGTATTCATCCGTTATATTGGCTTCTAAACAGAGTAGACAACTAATCCACAATGTGTATGCCTATGTAGAGAGCCTCCAAGTGAATGACCCAAGACACTTCTTTTTAAATCAACATTTTTACTGCGTAATGCTTTCGGTACAAATCCTCCATAATGTCCTCTCTCTGATAATACCATAACAAAAAATAAAAGCCCTCTTTGTGGTAAGCATATACATTTACCATATATTTACTTATTAAAGTCTCACCAATAACAGTTCGGTTGCCCTACCCACAATTGTTATTTTTGAATGGCATTAGTCTAGGTGCCATCTTAGCTAATAATTGTAGCGTCTACTTTGTTGCATTTTTGCATCACTCAAATACATTTCCATGGACTGTTTCACATCTAAAAAAGGAGGTGGGCATCTATTAGGTAGTGCGCGTCTATTAGGGACAATACGGTATTACAGTGTGTGTGCCAGTAAAATTAGATTTTCACCATGTTAATGTTGTTGCTTGCACACTCCAGTCATTGTATGACTAATAGCACTGTGATTATTCTAAAGTTCTAAACATGCATAAAATTAACACAGTACAACTATGTTTACAATAAAACACATCATGACTAAAACAGGCACTTCTTTACAAATGTATAACAAACTATACATATGATTATGAGAACCACACAGCAGTGCTGACCTACCTGGGCGCTTTCCTTCACCTGGCAGTCACTGGACACAACACAGTCTTATGGCCTTATCAAGTATGTTCAAGGCACTGATCTGTATCATTACTCACTGAAGAGTGACAGCAGGCCAGGGTTATCTCTCTACTCAATGGCATGTTTTCTCAGTCATTACAAATAGCTGTGGGTTGTAGGTCAGTTTCATATATGCATTCTATAACCACATGCCTTAGGGGCATTCCATGACAAACCATTGCAAAATGTACAGGGCCGTCTTCGATTTCTAAAATTTGGTGTGTTGGTTTATGATCACGAGTCCCACCAACTGTTCATGTAACATGGACAGCGTGTACCAGAGCTATATTCTGACCCATTATATATATTGTATATTAAAGGAACTTGCAACCATAGTGTTGAAAATGCGTTAAAATCCTCCCAATTCCCACATACCATTCAAGATAGATCTATATATTCCAATATTGTAACACATGTAATTTTGGTCTAATTTTGTAAGAATGTTATGTACATCATAAAATTCATCTTGAAATGTACATTTTCACTGACCGTTGTTGCCCATTTCACGAGGAGTTCACGAAGAGTAACATGAGAGAATGAGTGAGTGTGACGTAGCCTATCCACAACTCTCAGCGATATACGCAGTGCACAACATGTAAACACTAGCACAGCGACATGATTTGAGTTGTTTTATGAGTCTTATGATAATGAAATGCTTGAATGTCAAGCATGCAGATGCCAAAATAGAGCAGGAGAAGGGTCAGTGAAAGGAAAGAGACTTTTCCAAATGCCAATGATTTCTCTGCGAAGCGCGAGTTGGCGATGAAACGGCTCCACAATATAGGTACGGGTCATACTGTGGAAAAATTTAATTTAAACCGGAAAATGGTTTGCAAGGATTATGTCACTGTTGATCTGGAACACAGGTTGCTGGGACTGCTGAATGAAGATACTGTCCCCGCTGAATTTGTGCAGAGAACGAAAAGTCCGGGGCCGAAGCGGCGAAGGGTCAGTGTTGCTATGGCACGAGAAGAGCGGTCTCGCAAAAGGGACGAACATAATATATGCAAATACTATAAATGGGGTACTAGAATATCATTCAATGTATTTCCTTTATAATAATAAAAGTCATTGATTAGTAAAATATTTAGAGCTCGACTGGAATAATTCACTTCCGAGGAACATTTGCGCATGGTGTGGCTAACCGGAGAAGAATGGGTTATACAGAAAACTACATAGATACTAATATGTAGTTAATAATTTTTTCCAAAAATGGGTCAACCCTTTAGGAAATATACGTTTTTGTGACCTTGATTTTACCTTCAAAGTTGACCAAGATATTATATCTGACCTAGATCTGACCCACAGTTTGGTATTAATTCCCACTAATGGTATAATTTAGGTGAAATTGTTTTAGGAAATGAGCCTTGTTAACATTTAAATATCAAAACTGTCAATATAACAACTTTATGGACACTTTAAGCGGTTATTATAACTTGACCTAATTATTTGACCTATATTTCACATCTGACCTACATACTGGAATTTATTGCACAATTAATTCATGAATTCACCTTGAATCTTGATAAACCCTTTGACATGTGATTTATTTTGTGACCTTGACTTGACCTTCACAGTTGACCTACATTCCCATGTTTTTCTATATTTGGCCAACTGCATTTGCATTAACTTTTTATTGATGACATAATTTTGCTTTAAAGTGTGCACTGTTAACATTTGAAGTATGAAGACTGCCAATGTAATGGCTTTATTACTATGTAATCTGTAAAACCGGTTTACAACTTGACCTATATTTCACAGTAGACCTATATAACGGAAGAACTTGCATATAAGTGATTCATACATGACCATGAATCTTGATACAAATATAGGGCTAGGATTTAGGAAATGTAATCATTTTTGATAACTTTGCCTTGACTTTTGCAGTTGACCTGCATTCAAATTTTGACCTAGATTTAACTTACATAATGGTATTAATTCCTATTAATTATATCATTTACCTGAAAATGAATTAGGAACTTGGCAGTTGTAGTTCGGAGGCAAACTCACTAATAAATTGACTTATATGCTATGTAAACTTTTTGTACGTGGTTATGACAGCATAACTTATTTATTTGGCCTACATTTCGCACTTCACCTATTAATAGAATAATTTATTAATAAAATTGCACACTGGCCTTTAGAGGGATTACAAATATCAGATACATTTATTGACATTAATGTGACCTAGCATCAGGTTTTGGTACAACCTACAGTTTGACCTACTATTTTACTTCTGAATTAGATTTGGAAAATTATTGCGTTACTTGCGGATTGCTAATAAAATTGGCATACCGTCTGCGTGTGATAAATCATAATGTCACAACATTTGTAACTTTATTACTTTAAACAACTATAGTTTGCTTAATATTTCACTTAAATACATGAAACAACTACCATTATACTTCTTATAGTGACTACACTACTATCAGGGAACATTAAAAAAATCGAAAGAAAAATTTCGTCCGGCCACCCTATATGTACATATAACATAGAGATGATAGACATAGTCATAGATTAGCAGTAGTACGTGACATATTTATTGTTCGATTGCTTCGAGTCCGACGCAGAACACTAAATTTTATATATCGTGGCGATTTTTCCCGATTCTATTTATGATTGTTGTCCATTAGACTACTTACATCTAAATTTGCACCCTTCAGTTGCAGCATGGCGATTATGTCAACTATTAAGTAAATATTATGACGGACGCGAAATAAAATCAACGCTGTGGAGGGTAGCGAGCAAGTAGCCAGACATGCGAAGAAACAGTCCATTTGATTGGCGAGTGGCCAGACATGCAATAACAGAGAGCGCGTCTTATTGGCACACGTATTAGAGTGGCGACATCAAGCGATTGTGTGCGTTACTAGTTTATGTACCATCTACTGAATCGTGTTACGGTATTCTGTATTCGCAAAATAATACTATAATTATATCCTCGCCGTTTCGCCGTTAGCGGATGCTTGATGCTCATGAAACTTTTCAAGAACATTCAGTGAAATTGAAAAACATTCGAGGGTACACAAACGAAAAATCCAACAATATTCAAGACTTTCGCCGTAGTTTCGGTAACCAGTGGCAGTGCAGTGGGCGTGGCGGCTTATTTCATCGATCCAAGAACTAAAACACACACGCACACACACTATATACAGAGAAGATCTATATAATATCGTCAACAAAACGTTGTTTGCTAGATTTGTGCTGATTGGCTTATCATGACGTAACATATATTGGATAGACTATCACCTGGCAATGGCTGGCATCACGCGTTCCAGATTCCGACCTCATGACTGGGAATGCAAATTTCTGACGTAGAGCGTAGTAAAATTGGCCTTATTTGGTTATCTACTATAGTCCTAGCTGGCTCTGCCATATAGGCCCGTAAAAATGTCGAAGTAAACGCAGTTTTTCTTTTGATTTGTATTTTACATACCATGCCTTTCAACAATCCAGGAGGTGCTTTTTGAAAATCCGTTGCATAAGGTCACTGGAGCGTGAAATCCAAAATGGCCGCCACTGACCAGGTTTTTATCTATAACTTTGTATCTAAAAGGGCTAGATAGCAAAACTTGGTATTAATTTCGCCTAAAATTGACATTCCCGACACGCCTGACCTATCCGTTTTACGATTTGACGCCACATTTGATGATAAATCCAACATGGCCGCTCATCCACGATCGACGACTGTCGACTGCAGAAACACAATAAGCCGTAACTCTCGATCGAAATGAGCTAGAATCTGGATTTTTATGTCCCGCTCGATGATTGTTATTATTCCCAATCAAATACATATTATTTCATGACCTTTCAGGTTGACCATATAGGTCAAAGGTCAAGTTAATGGGTAAAAATCAACATATTAAAAGCATATCTGGTCACAAAACGGGATATAACTGGTATATATACATGAGCCAAAGGTCGCATCTCAGTTGCTATCACCATAGCTGTGCTGAGATAAAGTCAAATTGATGAGATTATATTAACTTTTAAAGGTTGTATACGCTCTGTCAAGGTCAAATGTGCCTAAACATATGCATAAATCGTGTCCTCCTTTTAATATAGAAAACCAAGAATTGAAATTGATGGTCAATTCATGATATCTGACATCGGTCACACTGTTTATTTTAACATATTATGACAAACAAAAACTATTGTAACCTTTCAAGTAATTTATAACATTAAGCACCTGTAATATGTTCTATATATCTAGCTAGCATGTATACACGTACAACAAACTTTCCATCCCACTTTTAGCTAACAACGATTCTGACAGTTTCGAACTTGTGATTTGTGGCAATAAATGACACACATCACCACACATTTCCTGCACGGGCACTGCACATTGGATAGGATATTAGTAGATAGGAAGCTATGACGTGTCAACGGTTTGTGAGTGCCTCCGTCACTTTCCCACCCACTCTGATAAATCTCTAGGCGCCTTCATTCACTGGCTATAACCCCTTGAAAAATAATATAATACTCTGGTGATGTGTCTACGCACAACACTCGATGCGGGGGCATTTTGGTTATGGCATTGGGAACATTGACAATGGTGTGGACCTGGAGATGCAATTGATAAAAACGTCTTTGCCTATGGCTTACATCTTGCACCCGTTCAACCCAGCAAAAGGTACTCTTCCACTTGCGAGTTCACCGTTTCCGGTAGCTCTGCTCTATCGACAAACTCAGTCAGACATACATTGGGATTGCAATGCATCACTGCATGCTAGGTGCCAATTCTGCTGGTGACATATTTTCCAGTGAATGCGTGAACCTTCTCCAGAACAAGGCCGCGATGCTCGCCCACAAGGCCGCGATGCTCGCCCACTCGCGATGTAGGGGAAGGCGCTCTCTCTCTCTCTCTCTCTCTCTCTCTCTCTCTCTCTCTCTCTCTCTCTCTCTCTCTCCCTCTCCCTCTCTCTCTCTCTCTCTCCCTCTCTCTCTCTCTATCTCTCTCTCTCTCTCTATCTCTCTATCTCTCTTCTCACTTGTCCCAAACTTGACCTAGAGGTTTTTCAGATTATCACGGACTAGCGTATGGGTGAAGTGCAGCAGGCGCATGCCTGTGCCTGTATCATTTAACATAACGACTACACGTTGGCAGCCATGTTGGACTGCCCAGATGGCATGAGGCACGATCCTTTAATCTGCATCTTTCAATACTTTTGCAGGCTCTGGAAAATCACTATTGGCTGTCGACTCTGTACTGTGGAGGGGAGCTGGAACTTGTTCTTGGTTTACTACCATGACACTCAACACAATCGATACTATAGAAAGACTGACCAACCACTATTTTCTTAATAAGTTGCAGCAACGTTTTCCTTTTTCTCTCCGATAATACCCAACATTTCTCGATCTGCGTTGTGGACTCATCCGGGATAGAGCTCTCCTGAGACTATATTGCTAACACCATGACTCAGCAATGTAGCTATCACAAATAACCTGGATGGCTTCACAAGATGAAGATACAACTATCCGACCGACAGGACTTTGTTTACAACTCGACCGAAATGGTCGAAGCATGATTGGTTGGCGTACTGCCAAACCATTGGCATAAATTCCGGCAGGGTCACTGTTTCAACCCTTCATGAGATAGGTCTCCAGTAGTTGTATTATTGTGTATCGGCAAACACTACAGAACTACGTTATAATTATATTCAATCCCAACACCAACATCATCGATGAGATATGCCTCCAATTGAGCCACGGGTGACAGAGGTAAACTCGCCATCAAACAGGTGGCTGGTGAGGAGGTGGTCGTCATGCGAAAAGACTTCCGCGAGTGTTATTCCACGTACCCGGGCGATCTCAATGTCCCGCTCTGCAGATCCACACAGTTTAGATATGGTGGTGTAGGATGCTCTATTAGATTTGGTGTCAATTACCGACAGTATCACACTTCGGCAGGTTACACCTGTGTATTGTTACTGCAAGCTTCTTTGTCTTCAAAACCAGCTCTCTCGTCTGCATCTTTTTTCCATTCTCGAACACATCCATTACTTCAGCATTGATTAAATGTTCGGTAGCGAAGTTATGCAATCTGACGCCAGAGGCTTTGATAATAACGGGATTTGCTACAGCTCGCACAAAGTCAAGAAGACGGGAGATGTTGGCATCAAAAATAACGGCCGTGATGCTCCTGAGTTCCTGGTATATGATGGCCTTATGATGCTCCATCATCCGCTCATCAGTGAGCTTACGGCAGTTGTTCTGTATGATCAGGATCTCATGGGAGATCAGCTCAAACTCCGCTACAACTGCGAACATTAGTGTCTGGCTCTTTGATGCCCGCTGGATGAACTGCTCCAACTTTATATCTAATACGACGTCGTTGAAGCTGTCACACATATAGAGTTCTGAGGCTTCCGCCTCTAACAAGTAAGTTTTTCTAACGTAGAACGACCCCTAGCAATTGACACCATCGAACTCCTGAATAACTACCGCAACATATTTACATGCAGGATACATGTATTGGCCATCTCTCCCGATCTGAAATGGTGATATACATGAATAGGTTGAACATATTCTTGATGTTTATGTTGAATGCAGCCATATCAAACTTAGCTTGATACTCAATCGGTAAAGTGTTGTACTTGATAAGCAAGGTCTATATGAGTGAAAAGACACGTGGAACGTGCTACTTCGGTATTCTTCCCGCCCATAAGCACCTGCAGGTGTATTAGATCATCAACCTCTCAACTGAAAATATAAGTCAACTTGAAAATCATCAGCATGATTGGCATTGATCTTTAGTAGTGACTTCCGGTGAGAATTGAAATCAGGACTCGCTTCACGAAGAGCTCTGCTTCGAATATGGCATCGTCCAGGTCACTACCTCTGATGTAACAACCAATGCATCGTGGTAGAATCTTCGCATAGTGAAACACTCCAAACATGCCATAGATGTCCAACACCAATGTGACTGACTCAGAATATCTGCAACCGTGTGAAACACGCCATCATCTCAGAAAACGGGCATCACCGTCTGAGACAGCTGCATGCGGACATTATGACGTTTTCGCAAGGGTATAATCTGTCACAGGGTTTGGGCGGGCTGGCGGGAACCCCCCACACATCAAAAGAACATATGCAGTGGTGATAAATGCCATCACATGGACGTAAGCCTCCATGGGGCACATAGGGAAGACACGTAAACCAACTGCGCAGTATTGCGGGCTCCATGAAGGGATGAGCGACCTTTTGACCTTGACATAGCGCTTACAACCTTTAAAAGTTAACATAATCTCATCAATTTGACTTTATCTCAGCAGAACTATGATGGTAGCAACTGAGATACGACATCTGGCTCATGTATATACCAGTTATATCGCGTTTTGTGACCAGATATGGTTTTAATATGTTGATTTTAACCCATTAACTTGACCTTTGACCTATATGGTCAACCTGAAAGGTCATGAAATAATATGTATTTGATTGGGAATAATTACAATCATCGAGACGGACATAAAAATCCAGTTTCTAGCTCATTTCGATCGAGAGTTACGGCTTATTGTGTTTCTGCAGTCGACAGTCGTCGTGGATGAGCGGCCATGTTGGATTTATCATCAAATATGGCGTCAAATCGTAAAATGGATAGGTCAGGCGTGTCGGGAATATCAATTTTAGGCGGAACTTTGATACCATGTTTGGCTATCTAGCCCTTCTAGATCCAAAGTTATAGTCTTATAGATGAAAACCTGGTCAGCGGCGGCCATTTTGGATTTCACGATCCAGTGACCTTATGCAACGGATTTTCAAAAAGCACCTCCTGGATTGTTGAAAGACATGGTATGTAGAATACAAATCAAAAGAGAAACTGCGTTTACCTCGAAATTTTTACGGGCCTATATTCGCAGTTCCTAGGTAATCTCAGGAGCGTTTTTAAAAGGGGGGGGGGTGACGGGGGACCAATTGATATATATATATATATATATATATATATATATATGCATATAATATTTATATTATATAATATTATATATATATTATAATATGTATATATATATAAGTATATTGGACATGTATAATATATATGTATATATATATACATGTATACATATATATGACCTGAAATACATATAACTATTTTTAGTAAATATAAAACATCAGTCTTTGTTGGTCTGGTGCTAATTCTCAAATAAACAAAGGCCTTGATGTTATGCTATTTAAAATAGCTATGTTAGCTACATATATTTGAAGAAGGGCCATGGCCCACCCCAATCAATGAACATTTGGAGGGTAGAGTGTGGCCCCATAACTGCTTCCTGATTCACAGAGTGACAAGATGCAGAGGTTACACAGGGTGCCTGCTTAGGATTTCCCAATCCACCTTTTGGCAAATAAATCCGTCAACACTCAAATGGGATCAAATTACACAAAGCGCAATAATCCGCTAGTTCCGCCTTAGGCGATATAAGTATCCACCAGAGCGACCAGGCTGCAATCCAAGGGGTGACAGGGCAAACACAAAAATGCATAATGAATATTTACTGGACTAAGATCAAGTTGAGGGCTGCGGCCAACCAAGCAATGTATCTAATAATTTTCCACTGGGTAGTCGGAAATTTATATCTGAACTCGTATATTAATTTTACTACTAGACCAATATAGGATTTTAAAGAGAGGGGCGGGATCAGTCTCGCTGTGGGGGGACATTTCCTATGCTGTCCCCCTCATGCTGAAAAATGGGGGGACACGTCACGCTCGTCCTTCACCCATGCTGTGTAGAACTTCCCAATCCTACATTTCGGCAAAGAAATTTGTCATCACTCAAATGGGAATAAGTTACACACATTGCAGGAATTCGCCGCTTCTTCCATAGGCGATAAGCATCAAGCAGGCGGAGGGGTGCGAGTTTATTGTCCAGCTACTAGTCCTATGTAGCAGCAGTTAAGAGAGAGAGGAGTGGTGTCAGGCTACATTCCGCGCAATATTTCAGATCTGAAAAGTGTGTGGGGGGGGGAACAATTCCTATGCTGTCCTCCCACGCTGAAAAGTGGGGGACGCGTCCCCCCGCCCCCACCGATCGACGCCCGTGGATAATCTAAATGGAGATTAATCTAAATGCGGCTTACCTTTAAAAGGACAACGGCCGCAAATGGAATCTACGCCAGAAATCGACATAAAGTTTAATTTATTATCAATTTTTGACCAGTTTTGCCCCCCATATTAATTTAAAAAAATCGGATTTGGACCGATCACAGAAATGGCCAAATCCGGTTTACAAACCGCGGATATTTTCACGCCTCGTTGTATCTGAATCTGAATGGTTGTAGTGCAAAACCCCTACTGGGGCATCACGCACTAGTGAAGGTGGTCGGTTTCAGGATGGCTGGCTTCATGTTATCTGGAAGTGGAATAAGAGTATTTGTGCATGGGAATGTGGAATTAGGATGGGTGGGTGGGGAAAAGTACAATTCAATATTGGGGGATGGTGGTGTGGGTGTGGTAGGGGGCTGGGGGTGGTGGGATATATTGTCTATTAGAGGTGCCTCAAGGGTGCAGTTGTTAGGTTAATATCTTGCAATGCACCCTTGAAGGCGTCGAGACTGTTGTGGGTAAATACATTAGGTGGAAGTCTATTCCACTGGGCTATTGTTCGGGGGAAAAAGCTGTATTTATAATAGTTGTGGGAGGTGGATATTTGTCTGCATTTGTGTGGGTGGTTGGATCATGTTTGGCTGTGTCCGGGTATCAGGTATTGATGTCTATACGATTGTTGGTTATTTTGTACATGGTACAAAATCTGGCCTCAGCCCTCCTCTGTTCTAGGGTTGGCCAGGAGAGAGCAGAGGCCAAGGTGGATCCGGACGTCTCCCTGGCGTAATTATGGGCCACGAATCTTGCTGCCCGGTGCTGGACCCCCTAAAGGTATCATAATCTTGTTTATCATTATTTAATAATGTGGTTAGTATAAATATTGGTAAATGATCAGAAATATCTGAATACAATATTCCTTGAAGTTGAATGTCATTACAGCTGTACTATAAATGCTATCTATTAATATACGTGGTTGCTGTTGCTGCAATTCTAGTAATTGGGCTTCGTAATTTGAGTAAGGAATTTGAAAATATTGCATTTAATCATGCGTTTCCATATGGTGATCATAGTTTAACAAATTTAAGTTGAAATCGCCCATTATATAACATTGTTTGTTTTCAATTTTTAATGTACATGTACAATATTAGTGTTATGTAAATGCACTAATGCTTGTATTTCGGGGTCTATAGACAATACCGACCAATGTTTCTTTTGCGTGTTCTGGTTTGAGACATCACCTCAGCAGAAAGACAACCTATATATATATATATGGTGTCATAATATTAATTTTAAACTTTGCTATGTAATCAAAATTTTGTGTGAATGTACAGCTGTATAAAAGATACTCTTCCTCCATTTCTGGAGGGTCTAGTAAGATAAATACTTTTGTATTCTGGAAGTTCATAACTCTGAAGTTTCCTCCTTAAGCCACGTTTCCATTAGACCAATTAATAACGTCAAAATCATAACGGTGGTGTCCAGAGACATTATATTTCTTGTAACCTAGCAGTAGCAGCAAGTGTGCTATTGTGTGCTTTAATGTGTCTATCCTCGGTAAATATTATATTTATATGTATTATAATTTTTACCAAATAAACTCACTCACTCACATACTAGCCACTCCTTGCATGTATTTTGAAATAAATTGAAAACAGTTTATTTCCAAGTGGATAATACAAATATAAGTACAATCAATGTACAATATAAATAAATAATGGCACATGGAAATGGAGAAAGACAGAAGTTCTGTACTTCTTAGTATCTTCCCCCAACACTATCACAATGTAAAATAAAACACCTTATTGAAATGCATCTTTAGACAGTAATACCATTCACATTTTAAAGTAGTCTTAGATGTGCTGCCCCAGACTTTACAACAGTGATATATAAGGGAGACATATTGTAAGCTATAAGATAAACAGCGAACATTTCTCAAGCACAAGCATGTCTTGCTCTGTAACAAATGTTGACACGGGATTATATCATAGTAACGTGCTCCTTCCAGTTGAGTTTATGATCAATCAAAATTCCTAAAAGGTTACCAACATATATTCTAGCAATACTCTTATTGTCATTTTGTTATACTTCAATGCCATATATTCTCAGAAGACCTCTCAGAGGCTACTTTTCACTTGGTGTGGCTTGGTGTTGATCCATGTAGCAACTCTGGCTAACGTAATCAATTACACATACCATGTACACCTTCATATGAGGTAGATGTTTGTATCGAAAACGTCCAGAGGCTTGTGACCTCATGCAGCTGAACCAGGTCAAGGGAATTTGCCAACGTTTCATAGAAACCAACTTTCTGCCATGAGACTGCATTGAATTCCACAAGTGAGTAACAGCTTATGGATTTGATGAGCTTCAATCAAGTGGTAAGCATATGATGTGTGAACTATTCTTGTCAGTCGTCTCCACAGTCAAGTTTGTTACAATGACGTAGTGAACTGATTAAGTTCATCAAAGGTGAAGAATTAATAGAACGAATACATTATTTGTTTTAAGGACTGCAACATTTTAAATTGTTAGTCTTTTTATTATATATTATATTACAACCCTCACCATTAAGATAATACAGTGTTTTGTAGAAAGAAAGAAGCTATCCACTGCATGCATTGGATGTCCAATGAACATGACAGGATGTGAGGCTTTTCATTTAACCCACACTGACTATGTAAACATGTATAAACATACGAGGTATCATTGCAAAAGTACATGGTGTACATCAGTAAATGTTTTATACACAATTACGTTGTGTCACAAACATCCTTCACACCAATTGTCTGTTAGGTGTAGTGTGTACTACATTGCCACTAATGACACCTCTACAGTGTATTGCATGTGTTGTCTTAGTTTTGTGAATTATGCACTCTAAGTCTCTAATTGTCTTTTTCTTCACATCACACATTACAACTATGTTTATTCTGACATCTTCACTTTCAAAATTCACTTCAACATTAACAATATACTTTGACTATCACCGGTTTTGAATGTGTTTGAGTGTATATCACATTTATCATGCGTAGTGAGGGAATGTAAATTGCACAGCAACGGTTAAATTATTTGTGAAAGCTGAAACTGCACTGAATGATTTTCAGCATTCAAAAACATTTTTAGAATTGCACTATATCATTTTGTGAAGAAAATGACCGGACTTTTTCCTACGATCCAGACAATAAATCCCTAACAACGCGTGTCATCCAACATGCTGCTTTGGCTCCTGTCTCTGCACAACAGAACCTTCCCTTGAATGGCGCACTGAAGTGTGTCGGTCCACCTGCCAACAATCACGTTTCACATTTACCACTTTCCTGATCACACATACTTTACCACTACTAGGAAATATGCTGCCTTTTACCCGTGGTGGACAGTTTACAATCACATAATACTGTGCACAATCACCATACAGACCATCAAATATAATTTTGAACAACTGTAACTTAATAATTCACAGAAAATATAAGTTGGATGAATTTTACTCAGAGTTACACGAAGTTGCAAATGAATCTGTGAATGTTTGGCACTGAAGATACAAAGCACCTTAGAGTAACACAGGAAATGTTCACAGGATACACATGGTAGCTGGACTACTGTCAGATCCTCTGAGGACAAGCTTGTATTACCGCATAAGTTCTCTCTTGTCTTCTGCCTTGTAGTAGTAGATTTCTTTCTGTCCGACATGAACCAGTCTGAAGACATTGTCTCCAGTCAGTGTGCCTCTATCTGAGTCCATGTCCACCTTGCAACCAGCCAATGGCATAGAGTTCATCACATACGAATCCTGCAAACAAATTAATACATTTGCTATTTGTTGCCAATTGAGTCGTTCACAGTGGCTATGATGAGTGAACCATTAGAAGGAACTGGAAGTGGGAAACGAGATACATGGAAGAGAAGAGAGTGTGATCTAGCTTGTTGTGCTCTAGGCAACCCTGTCATCTGGGGTGAGAATGAAAAGAACGACAAGTTTAAATGTTGGAATCTTGATATGCCAGGGGCTCCTTTTAAATTTGTGTGTTAGCCATTTGGGGTTTGCTATGGAGTGACATGTCTTAAATCTGATTAAACTGCATAGATTCTGAACAGTTCTCTGACTAAAAAACACCTGTAAAACTGGTAATTACTTCAGTTTATGCAATGAAAGATAACAGCACGATTTGTAAAAATATCACAGGCTACCCCTGGGGTACTCGTCGTTACATGATAACATGCCTAAACAACACTACCAAGTTAAAGAAACAACCTCAGTATTAACTAATTTGAAACATTTTGTCAGGAAGACTTGGAATATGCTCTACAAAACCTAAGCATTTATAACTTTGTCCATTCCTCATCTGATTAATATATAATGTTCAGAACAAAACAATAAATATGTTGATGACCTACTGACATTACTGTTGGCAAAGCTGTGCTTTAATAAGAACTGTTTGCAATTTGAATGCATAAAATGTTCAAATTCAGGCATGACAAAGAGCAACTTCCCAAAAATACCCTTTTAAGTTGGCCGCATGGGTCTGCAGGGGGTCCCACCATTGTAACTAAAAGTGGGCCTAAGCACACCTAGCTCAATGAGTGTCTGGATCACCCTGCAGACAAGTATAGTTCTCATTATGTTTATTATCATATCCTACCTTGTCATCATAGAAGGAGTACAACACAAAGTTGTCGTGAATGGCAAAGTATCGTCTCTGCCACGATATCTTGTCACTTGAAGTATGTAGGAAACCGTTGAAGAGAGAATCGTCTGTGGCCTTGACCTGTGAGCATCAAACAAGGTCAACTGAATACGGATGCTTCCAAGAGAAATTGAGACGGTGCTTTTATTAACGTTATACACAATATGCCACTACGGAAAACAAATAATTCAGAATAAAAAGTCTCGTGCACCTGCAATGTCATATTGTTCAGAATTTCAAGATTAAAACAGCCCATTCAGCTTTAAGGGGTTCAGAAACAAAATAGTGTTTATTTGGAAATCTAATGGCTTTATTTGTTAACATAGAAGCGTGCAAGCTTAGGTATTGCTTAATCCCTCCTACCTGGGGAAGGAAATTACAAAGCAAAAAACCTGTGGTGGAGTCTTAAGCTGTAGAGCTCTCTAAATAACTCACTGTTACGTTATAAGCCCACATAGAGCTGTTTAGAGTAACACAGTCACAACTCTTGTGATTATTCATGCGTACCGAGACCCCTTGTTGCAGCATACAGCAACAGTTGTCACAGACTTGGTTCATGTGATTGTCATCATACAACAGCGGCATCTTTTGTTTCGAACACTGCCCGCAAACCACCTACAATTATGAAGATAATTTATTTATTTATTAAGATTTGTTTCGTTACCTTCCAGCATTAGTGTAAAAAACAAAATTGTTACTCAATTTCTTGTTAAAATTAATTTTAAGGTAATCCTATTTACAAAATGTACACTGTATAAACAACAGTAGACATATCTAATGCAACTATCACTGTTTTGTGTGGAGGAGTGTTATGTACAGTAAGCATTACACCTAAACACATTAGTAACATTTTGGTAGCTTACATGTCCGCAAGCTTGGCAGTTATATGGCTGGCGTGTGATCCCAAATGTTCTGCCACACCGCATGCATTTTGTCACTTCTTGCAGCTTCATCAATGTAGGTGCTTCTAAGCCCAGACCTTTTGCTCTTTTCTGTAATACAGATCACAACATATGACAACTGTCATCTGTATTGAAAGGACAACAACAAATGACATATCTCGTCTGTAATGTGGAGACCACAACATAAGAATTTCTGTCACCACAACATAAGAACCCTGTCACCACAACATAAGAACTCCTGTCACCACAACAAAAGAACTTCTGTCACCACAACATAAGAACCCTGTCACCACAACATAAGAACCCTGTCACCACAACACAAGAACTCCTGTCACCACAACATAAGAACTCCTGTCACCACAACAAAAGAACTCCTGTCACCACAACATAAGAACCCTGTCACCACAACATAAGAACTCCTGTCACCACAACATAAGAACTCCTGTCACCACAACAAAAGAACTCCTGTCACCACAACATAAGAACTCCTGTCACCACGGCATAAGAACTCCTGTCACCACAACATAAGAACCCTGTCACTACAACATAAGAACTCCTGTTACCACAACATAAGAGAACTTCTGTCACCACAACATAAGAACTCCTGTCACCACAACGTAAGAACTCCTGTCACCACAACGTAAGAACTCCTGTCACCACAACATAAGAACTTCTGTCACCACAACATAAGAACTCCTGTCACCACAACATAAGAACTCCTGTCACCACAACAAAAGAACTCCTGTCACCACAACATAAGAACTCCTGTCACCACAACATAAGAACCCTGTCACTACAACATAAGAACTCCTGTCACCACAACATAAGAACTTCTGTCACAACAACATAAGAACCCTGTCACCACAACATAAGAACCCTGTCACCACAACATAAGAACTCCTGTCACCACAACATAAGAACTCCTGTTACCACAACACAAGAACTCCTGTCACCACAACATAAGAACCCTGTCACCACAACATAAGAACTCCTGTCACCACAACACGAGAACCCTGTCACCACAACAAAAGAACTACTGTCACCACAGCATAAGAACTCCTGTCACCACAACACAAGAACCCTGTCACCACAACATAAGAACTCCTGTCACCACAACATAAGAACCCTGTCAACACAACCTAAGAACTCCTGTCACCACAACATAAGAACTCCTGTCACCCTAACAAAAGAAGTCCTGTCAGCAAATTATCAATATACTTACATGTGATGTTGGTGCATCAGATCTCTGCTGCTTTGCGAGGATGTATACTGCCTTTCTGATTGTCTGTCAAAAATGAAGATATGGAATCATATCAAAAAGGGACAGGCCCATTATTATACATTTAATAGCATATGTTATCTAATTATTGATGGTCTAAATCACAGAAACCTGTCACCTCATTGCAAACTGATCACTGGCACCATCTGTTGAACCATCTAAGATAAACAGATACAAGGGCGTCTAGCAAGGCACAACTCACTACAAACATGTGCCTCTAAGTCACTCTTGTTGTGTTTTTGAAATATCATTTTATCTTTGGTTTGTAGATCAGAGGTCAATGTAGCAAGGAAGTAATAGACATAGAAAGAGGTGAATGGACATGAGCACTTGGCAGGAGTTTCACTTGCAAGGTGCCAAAGTTAGCATATAAATATATGGACAAAAATGACAAAGTTGATGAAACAAAATATCGTTAATATGTATTATAAATCAGGCATCTCAGCATATCAGGGCCATCCATTAATTTTCCACCCAAACACTAAGCATAGAGCACAGTGGCTCATGGTTAGAACTACAGACTCGTGACTAAGAGATCCTTGGTTCAAATACTGTGCAGTGGTGTTAAACCTTCGGCAATTCTTTTCACTCTACATTGCTCCAGTTCACTCAGCTGTATGAATGAATATTTGGCTATATTGTTTGGCTGCCAGAGAAGTAAAGAGTAAAGTGCTTTGAGCAGTCTTGAGAATTGGATACTGCGCCATGTAAGAACTTACCTGTTCAATATGCCCTGTATTATGTGGAAATGTTTAAAGTTGTACACAGTGGACATCCAGTTATTGTTGTATAGATTGTTCTGAACGCCTGAAATAAAGTAACATCTGAAATGATATAACTGTAGATGTATGAAGTGACCCACCTTTATCCAGACTTCCCTCAGCTCAGGGTTACACGTGAATAGTTCAATGACTTTCTGTTTGCACTTCACTTGGAAACGTCCCGGCGATTCTCTTTCTCTTACCTTAAAAAGAAACATATTACAAATCACAAAGGATAATCTTACTGTAGTTATCGTCAAGCAAACCGATTAAGTCCATCTCACCTTTTTTCATACAGATGTAATATTAATGTTATCAAGATATGATAACTGCTGAGTACTTTCAAATATGTAGGTTATTAAAATGTGTTTTGCTATGGCAAGTCAGTGTCTTAAGAATGTACCTTCCTATCTACCATAAAAGCTTCTAGGGTCAGTGAAATTTAACCGTGTGGCCGGATACCATAAAAAACAAATAGTATTCTATGAGATTTTACCCAAATCAAAACTCCTACCTGCATGCCTTCCAAGCTGAGAGTCGCCATCAATCTGTACTTGGAGGATTTTGAAGCACCCAGTAGAAGGACATCATTGAACTGAAAGTAAGTCATTATTTCTATTAGAAACAGTTTAAATTCAACATTTTGTTACTTAGATTTTTCAATGTTTGTTAAAAATAAAAGCTACCTTGTCTCCACTACAATATGCGAGATTATTTTTTTTAACTATGCCATTCAGTGCTGACAAAACAGCAGAAAAACTACTAAATTGTAGCATAATTTCATGACAGAACAATGGATTTTACTTATTGCAGAGCCTTTCACAAAATTCTTAGTGATTTGTGTCTATAGATAGGTGTAAATTAAGCCATGGATCATAGTATCTATAAGTTTACACAATAATTATTTTATAAGGAATCTGTGTTTACAAAAATTAATAATACAAGCACAATTAGTCTGACGTTGTTACCGAGTCACTATCTACATATAATGGAAAGTAAAATGCACTGTGACCATACACAATAGCCAGGACTACCCAGGATGTCCACAATTGCAAGGTGGTTGTATTACCCAAGTGGCTGTAAAGCAAGGATTCCCCACTTAAACATGTAGCAATGCTAGAAGTGATGATAACAAATGAAAAAAAGAGACCAGAAACATGAAGCAAGCGAGACGTTTGCCGTTCGTTGGTGAGATCTCGTAGATGCGGCCCTCCTTTATGAACTCACTCTTGGCACTGATCACACTGTTGATGTCGTTCCCGTAGAACATATTAATGATATCCATAACTTTCCTCACATTCTCCTGAAGCAGATGCCAAAGACATATTAATGGTGACCTCTTTAACAACAGTGTCCAGTCCTTATGGATTTGTAATTTACTTACACATTTTGTTTTATGTTTTGCGTAGTTTTAAAAAATACCGCATTTAACAGTTTAATATCTAAGACTAATTGCAATGATCTTCTATGTTTCCTATCAGTATTTGGGACTTGTTTTAATGGTTGAACCTGTAAAGAGCCTTTGGGCAGTTTAAGCTGAAAAGGTGCTACATAAATTCCTATATTATTATTATGGTGGCTCAAAACGAGATGTCTGTTCTTTCCAGTACAATCTTGAATTATCTGGGAAGAATTCAGCCTGCAACATTACACACAGCCTATTTGTTCACACACTACCACCCACTGTCAGTAGTTAGCCAGATGCTACTTTACACTGCTGCTGCTGAGTAAGCAGAAGCAATGTTTGATTATTCCAGATGGCAGCAAGACGACTCACAACAAGTTTTGAGCCATGTGTTCTATGCAATACTCTGACATGTCCTGAGTACACAGCAAGATTGTTAAAGCTGCCATGCCACAAGACTGTCACCCCCCCTAAGACTGCCACCCCTACATGTATGGTAATCAGGCTCCATCCTTGTTATCAGGGTTGAATAGTTAACCACTGGGCAAAGCAATTGTAAAAACCTGGATAAAACTGTGATTTTACACCTACATGAAGTCTGAACCACGAAAAAAATCAGTCAAAACCTCATTTGGTGATTGCTTAATAAATTTATTTTCGCTCAGTGACATACTTACATTACACTATTTTCGGACCATGGACAAGCAGTGTGCATGGATATAATTGGATATATCAACTATATTGATAATATAAATTTAATAAACTGCATCAAGTTGAACTAATTCATTAAGATAGCACAATACATACATATGGTATATGTGCAAAGGAAGGCATACAAAGGAAGGTCAGAATGCATGCAAAGCAAGGCCAGAAATCATGCAAAGCAAGGTCAGAAGGTATGCAAAGCAAGCTCAGAAGACATGCAAAGGAAGGCCAGAAATCATGCAAATGAAGGCCTGAATGTATGCAAAGCAAGGCCAGAAGGCATACAAAGGAAGGCCAGAGGGCATAAGAAGGAAGGCAGAAGGTATACAATTGAAGGCTAGAAAGTCTGAAAAGGAAGGCCAGAAGGCATACACAGAAAGTCTAGAAGGCATGCAAATGAACGCCATAAGGCATTCAAGGGAAGGCCAGGAGGTATACAAAGACAGCCAGAAGGCATACTAAGGAAGGCCAGGATGTATATGAAGGAAGAAAGGCTAAAAGTCATGCAAATGAAGATTAGAAGGAATGCAAAAGACGGCCAGAAAGTATGCAAAGGAAGGGCAGAAGGCATGCAAAGAAAGGCTAGAAGGCATACAAAGAATGATAGAAGGCATGCAAAGGAATGATAGAAGGCATACAAAGAAAGGCCAGAAGGCATGCAAAGGAAGGTCGGAAGGCATGCAAAGGAAGGCCAGAAGGCATGCAAAGGAAGGCCAGAAGGCATGCAAAGGAAGGCCAGAAGGCACACAAAGGAAGCCTAGAAGGTATGCAAAGGAAGGCGAGAAGGCATGCACAGGAAGGCCAGAAGGCATGCAAAATAAGGCCAGAAGGAAGGCATAGGAAGGCCAGAAGGCATGCAAAGGAAGGATAGAAGGCATACAAAGGAAGGATAGAAGGCATGCAAAGGAAGGCCAGAAGGCATGCAAAGGAAGGTCAGAAGGGATGCAAAGAAAGGATAGAAGGCATGCAAAGGAAGGATAGAAGGCATGCAAAGGAAGGACAGAAGGCATGCAAAGGAAGGCCAGAAGGCATGCAAAGGAAGGTCAGAAGGGATGCAAAGAAAGGATAGAAGGCATGCAAAGAAAGGATAGAAGGTATGCAAAGGAAGGATAGAAGGCATGCAAAGGAAGGATAGAAGGCAGGCAAAGGAAGGTCAGAAAGCATGCAAACGAAGGTCAAAAGGGATGCAAAGAAAGGATAGAAGGCATGCAAAGGAAGGATAGAAGGCATGCAAAGAAAGGATAGAAGGCATGCAAAGGAAGGATAGAAGGCATGCAAAGGAAGGACAGAAGGCATGCAAAGGAAGGCCAGAAGGCATGCAAACGAAGGTCAGAAGGGATGCAAAGAAAGGATAGAAGGCATGCAAAGGAAGGACAGAAGGCATGCAAAGGAAGGCCAGAAGGCATGCAAAGGAAGGTCAGAAGGCATGCAAAGGAAGGTCAAAAGGCATGCAAAGGCAGGCCAGAAGGCATGCAAAGGAAGGCCAGAAGGCATGCAAAGGAAGGCTATAAGGCATGCAAAGGAAGGCCAGAAGGCATGCAAAGGAAGGCCAGAAGGCATACAAAGGAAGGATAGAAGGCATGCAAAGGAAGGATAGAAGGCATACCAAGGAAGGCCAGAAGGCATGCAAAGGAATGATAGAAGGCATGCAAAGGAAGGCTAGAAGGCATGCAAAGATACCTAGAATGATTCGCACCTATCACAACACCAAATATTGATAAAGGTGTGTTAGACTGGTCCTAAGTAAACAGTTTTGTGCAGGAATGTTGTTATTCTAATGCATTCCTCTCAAATAATTTCTGGTTCAAACAGGAAAGACACAGTGTTTTAATACTCACATTATAGTGCATAACAACACCACAATTTTGACTATTACCAAATGGTACTACACCATGTCTGGCAGAAAAATGACAAGGAATGACACAAGACAAAATTGAGTGTAAACAGGTAACACGTGTTTACCGGGCACATACTAGCACACATTATTTAGGCCCATATGTTCAAACAAGATTTCTTATTTCACAAGTAATTATTTTCTACTCACATCTATGTTTCATTAAAGCAATCACCATTGGTGGCCTTCATCAGGAACTGTACCTTCACTGCATGCCGACAGGCATAACTGTGATAGACTGATGGGGGTGAAAGTGGTGGATAGAGAGACAGACAGGTGTGTGCGTTGGAATAAAGAAGCCATCTGGATTAAGAAGTGTGCAACAACTATGAACAGAGACGAGGGGGCTACAGGTTCAATCACGTGTAGGACAGTCTGCTCGCCATGCCATCTGGCAAGCTGTGAAGATATTACTGATGAAGGCCAGTGATGGTGGTCGATGCGTCAAAAATTATTAGTTGTGAAATAAGAAAACTTGTTTGAACATGTTATTCTTCCAACTTGGTGAACAGCATATTTCGTGTCCTGAACATTCACCCACCTCCTTGTTTTCATACATTTGATCTGAGTCGTTGTCAACAACGTCGCTGTCTTCTTTGGGACTTGGCTCGGGGTCAACATACCAAGTAGTTTTGCTGCCAGGAGGATTGGTTTGTTCTGCAACTACACAAACAGGATACAAAAATTATAAATGTTGAAGATACAGTTATTCATAACATAGACTGCATGGTTCAAATTGTTACTGTATTTACATTTCTCAGTCCATTTACTTTTTATGTTGCGACATATCAGTATCAGTGAATGTTTTCAATCAACTACCACTAGATGGTACCACTGTGTTCAGTGACCCCTGACCCAGGATGAGACCGTGGAGTCACGTCAGTGAGCGCACTATCGAGTGAGTGCAGAACTAGCACATCGCCATCTAGTGGTAGCTGTTTGAGGTAGTTTATTACCTTTTGTGAGAAAAAAGTATAGCTTATAACATGTAATTACCATTGCGTTTAGGGTTCTTTGTACCAGATTCAGGCAGTTTGCACCAATCTTGGTCAGCTGCTTTCGACCTTGAGAAAGTAGATATGTCTCTCTGGTCGAGTTCAAATGGGTGTGATAGTTTGGCTGGCAAGGTGTTTGCAGCTGGCATTTGCTGTTGATCATGTTTGTCACATGGTTGTGAGTCAATATGACTGCTGTCCATATCCATAAACTCAGTATGACGTCGAGAGGCAACATCTGAAATAAAACATAACAAAATAAAAGAATATTATCAAGAGAGAGTACATAATTACAAACGTCAATTCTGAGTGTTACCGGCTACACGTATGTAGAAGACGTCCAATCCAGGCTTTGATTCTCCTACATTTGACAACCTCAACTTTTACAACTGCTTCAAAATCTTATACTTCTCATTGCCAGCCAGCCCAATCCCACTATCCCAGTATCGTCTCCAAATTGATGCGTTAGCTTCTCAGTTTACCTCCACTTTCTTAAACTGAATACAACGAAACCTAAAGAGTTGGTGTTTGGAGGAGGAAGGATTATTCAGACACCGGAACCCATATTGATAAATAATCAAGAAGTTGAAATAGTCAAGAGCTTCTAGTATCTAGGTACTGTGCTTGATGAGAGGTTGACATTCTGTGAACATGTCGATTTTGTATACAACAGAGCCCAACAACGACTTTTTCTACTGAGAAAGCAGAAAAGCTTTGATGTTAGCCAGCACATTCTCCAACTTGTCTACAGAAGTTTGATAGAGAGCGTTCTTTCTTTTAATGTAATTACATGGTATAGCAATGTCAGTGGAAAAAATAAAGTAAAGCTTGCTCGCGTAGTTAAAACAGCAAGCAAGTTAATTGGCAATGATCAAAAACAGCTGTCCAGCATATATAAAGATGCACTGAAAAGGAAATCCACACACATTCTCTATGATCCTGCCCATCCTCTGAATCAAGCCTTTCAGAAACTGCCATCAGGGAGACGTCTAAAAGTTCCATTAGCAAAAAAGAACCTCTTCAAACAATCGTTTGTACCCTCTGCCATTTTAATTTTAAATGCTAAATGATAATGCTCTGTTTTCAATGAGTCATTAGTTTTTACATTTGATGTGTCTCATATTCTTATGCTAACTCTTTATTTAATGTTATTTATTTATCAATTTTAGTTTTATGTTATTACTAATGCTATTGTCTCCTATCAGAGACCCATTTTAAGAAATTATACATGCTTATTTATTTATTTATCTTAGTAGCTATTTTTATACGTAATTTATTATTATACTTTACCTATTTTAGTGATGACTATATTTACTATCATTTTATTGTGTATTGACAACTGTAGGCCCTATAAGATTCACCAATGTTTATATTACTGTCATTTTAAGTGTGACTGAAGAAAAATTTCCGTTTTTAATATGTTTTTAAACGGACAATAAAGTTTTTTAATCTTTGAATCTTTATGTCACTCCCTCAGCCTTTTATTATGCAAGGAACATGAGGCTGAGAAGTTCCACAAGCAGCCGATCCTGACAGTAGGATGGTAGCTGATCATAACAGCAACAAATCCTGTCAGCAGGACCATGCCTGATCCTGACAGAAGGACGGTAGCTGATCCTGACAGCAACTGATCCTGACAGTAGGATGGTTGCTGATCCTGACAGTTTGATGGTTGCTGATCCTGACAGTAGAATGGTAGCTGATCCTGACAGTAGGATGGTTGCTGATCCTGACAGTAGGATGGTAGCTGATCCTGATAGTGGGATGGTTGCTGATCCTGACAGTAGGATGGTAGCTAATCCTGACAGTAGGATGGTAGATAATCCTGATAGTAGGATGGCTGCTGATCCTGACAGTAGGATGGTTGCTGATCCTGACAGTAGGATGGTTGCTGATCGTGACAGTAGGATGGTTGCTGATCGTGACAGCAGGATGGTAGCTGATCATGACAGTAGGATGGTTGCTGATCCATGACAGCAGGATGGTAGCTGATCATGACAGTAGGATGGTAGGTAATCGTGAGAGCAGAATCGTACCTGATCCTCACAGCAGGATTGTAGCTGATCACAACAGGAAGTTATCCTGACAGCAAGACCATACCTGATCCTGAATGAAGGACAGTAGCTGATCCTAACAGCAACTGATCCTGACAGCAGGACGGTAGCTGATCCTCGCAAGAGTGGATTTTGTCAGCAGGTTGGCAACTGATCCTGACAGCAGGACAACAGTTGATCCTGCAACCTGCAGAATGGCAGCTGATCCCAACAGTAGAATGACAGCTGATCTTGGCAGTGTTTCCACCCCCGCACTGATACATTGTGCTTATGAAGGATGACAGGATGGTAGCAGACCCTAACACCAATTGATCCTGATGGCAGGACCGTAACCGATCCTGACAGAAGGACAGTAGCTGATCCTGACAGGACAGTAGCTGTAATTTTCAAAACAATTTTAATGCTGGTGGCTGCCTTTATCCTCAGACATTTCCGGATAACTGGCAAAATAAAATATATACCTACAGGGTATCACAGTTTTATCATTACACGATTTATTACAAGTATTATATTATACACTATCTGTCTGTTCAGTCTATCTGTCTGTCTATCTCAAAACAATACCATCACTGCTGCTGTTTGAGCTATGAAAACTTCCTATTTCATCTAAAATTACAATTCTCATTACACACAAATCATGAACCGGCCCTTGGTAAAGAGTGTAAGCAACGTACCATCATTTCCTGGATCTGAGTAATCAGAATTTGTGCTGTCGGTTGGGTTGGGTTCCACCGGTGCCAAGAGTGCTGATATCGATGGTTTTACACTCGTAGCCTGAGGCGGAGGTTGCGAATGATTTCGATTCTCGACTACACCAATTTCTTCATCAACATCTTTCCAGTCTGTAAGTTGTGTTTGTGGTGAATGTGACAGACATGTGACGTCTTCCACCACTTCGTCAATGACTGCTGCGGATGGCAGAGTTAGATCAGCATCGTCTGGATGAGCAACTTCTTCATTTTCTTCGTTGCTCATGGTGGAATCTGAAATGACAATACACCAGTGAGCGCATTATCGAGTGAATGCAGAACTAGCACATCGCCATCTAGCGGTAGCTGTGTGAAATACTTTATTAACATTTTGCGACAAAAAGATACACAGGCTGAGAAAAGGTCAAAGTCAAAACCCAAACACAACAAACACATAGTACTGGGATGCTATTGCACTTCCTGCAGGCTCACATCAACCACCTCAAAGCATCCCCATTTAACATCACTGTGTTGCCCAAGTTTGCGATGAAAACAAACTGATGACTCTAAAGCCAGCCTCAGAACATTACAAACGTCAATGCTGAGTGTTACCCGCTACACGTATGCAGAAGGCGTCCAATCCAGGCTTTGATTCTGCTACTTTGGACAACCTCAACTTTTACAACTCCTTCAAAATGTCATACTTCTCTTTGACAGCCAGCCCAATCCCACTATGTCACTCCCTTAGCCTTTTATGCAAGGATCACCAGGCTGAGAAGTTCACCAAGCAGCTGATCCTGACAGTAGGATGGTAGCTGATTAGGCAGTAAGGATGGTAGCTGATGCTAACAGTAGGATGGTAGCTGATCATAACAGCAACTGATCCTGAGAGCAGGACCACACCTGCTCCTGACATAAGGACAGTTGCTGATCTTGATAACAACTGATCCTGACAGCAGGACCTTACCTGATCCTGTGAGAAGGCCAGTAGCTGATCCTAACAACAACTGATCCTGACAGCAGGACGGTAATTGATCCAAACAGCAACTAATCCTGTCAGCAGGACCATACCTGATTGTGACAGAAGGATGGCAGCTGATCCTGACAGCACGATGGCAGCAGATCCTGAAGCAGGATGGCAGCTGTTCCTGAAGCAGGATGGCAGCTGTTCCTGAAGCAGGATGGCAGCTGGTCCTGACAGCAGGACGGCAGCTGGTCCTGACAGCAGGATGGCAGCTGATCCTGACAGTAGGATGGCAGCTGTTCCTGAGGCAGGATGGCAGCTGTTCCTGAAGCAGGATGGCAGCTGTTCCTGAAGCAGGATGGCAGCTGATCCTGAAGCAGGATGGCAGCTGTTCCTGAAGCAGGATGGCAGCTGTTCCTGAAGCAGGATGGCAGCTGTTCCTGACAGCAGGATGGCAGCTGATCCTGACAGCAGGATGGCAGCTGTTCCTGAAGCAGGATGGCAGCTGATCCTGAAGCAGGATGGCAGCTGTTCCTGACAACAGGATGGCAGCTGTTCCTGAAGCAGGATGGCAGCTGATCCTGAAGCAGGATGGTAGCTATTCCTGAAGCAGGGTGGCAGCTGTTCCTGACAGCAGGATGGCAGCTGGTCCTGACAGCAGGATGGCAGCTGGTCCTGACAGCAGGATGGCAGCTGGTCCTGACAGCAGGATGGCAGCTGTTCCTGAAGCAGGATGGCAGCTGATCCTGAAGCAGTATGGCAGCTGTTCCTGAAGCAGGATGGCAGCTGTTCCTGACAGCAGGATGGCAGCTGTTCCTGAAGCAGGATGGCAGCTGATCCTGACAGCAGGAAGGTAGCTGGTCCTGACAGCAGGATGGCAGCAGATCCTGACAGCAGGATGGCAGCTGATCCTGACAGTAGGATGGCAGCTGTTCCTGAAGCAGGATGGCAGCTGTTCCTGAAGCAGGATGGCAGCTGATCCTGAAGCAGGATGGCAGCTGTTCCTGAAGCAGGATGGCAGCTGTTCCTGACAGCAGGATGGCAGCTGGTCCTGACAGCAGGATGGCAGCTGGTCCTGACAGCAGGATGGCAGCTGGTCCTGACAGCAGGATGGCAGCTGTTCCTGAAGCAGGATGGCAGCTGATCCTGAAGCAGTATGGCAGCTGTTCCTGAAGCAGGATGGCAGCTGTTCCTGACAGCAGGATGGCAGCTGTTCCTGAAGCAGGATGGCAGCTGATCCTGAAGCAGGATGGCAGCTGATCCTGACAGCAGGAAGGTAGCTGGTCCTGACAGCAGGATGGCAGCAGATCCTGACAGCAGGATGGCAGCTGATCCTGACAGTAGGATGGCAGCTGTTCCTGAAGCAGGATGGCAGCTGTTCCTGAAGCAGGATGGCAGCTGATCCTGAAGCAGGATGGCAGCTGTTCCTGAAGCAGGATGGCAGCTGTTCCTGACAGCAGGATGGCAGCTGGTCCTGACAGCAGGATGGCAGCTGGTCCTGACAGCAGGATGGCAGCTGGTCCTGACAGCAGGATGGCAGCTGTTCCTGAAGCAGGATGGCAGCTGATCCTGAAGCAGTATGGCAGCTGTTCCTGAAGCAGGATGGCAGCTGTTCCTGAAGCAGGATGGCAGCTGTTCCTGACAACAGGATGGCAGCTGTTCCTGAAGCAGGATGGCAGCTGATCCTGAAGCAGGATGGTAGCTATTCCTGAAGCAGGGTGGCAGCTGTTCCTGACAGCAGGATGGCAGCTGGTCCTGACAGCAGGATGGCAGCTGGTCCTGACAGCAGGATGGCAGCTGGTCCTGACAGCAGGATGGCAGCTGTTCCTGAAGCAGGATGGCAGCTGATCCTGAAGCAGTATGGCAGCTGTTCCTGAAGCAGGATGGCAGCTGTTCCTGACAGCAGGATGGCAGCTGTTCCTGAAGCAGGATGGCAGCTGATCCTGAAGCAGTATGGCAGCTGTTCCTGAAGCAGGATGGCAGCTGTTCCTGAAGCAGGATGGCAGCTGTTCCTGACAACAGGATGGCAGCTGTTCCTGAAGCAGGATGGCAGCTGATCCTGAAGCAGGATGGTAGCTATTCCTGAAGCAGGGTGGCAGCTGTTCCTGACAGCAGGATGGCAGCTGGTCCTGACAGCAGGATGGCAGCTGGTCCTGACAGCAGGATGGCAGCTGTTCCTGAAGCAGGATGGCAGCTGATCCTGAAGCAGTATGGCAGCTGTTCCTGAAGCAGGATGGCAGCTGTTCCTGACAGCAGGATGGCAGCTGTTCCTGAAGCAGGATGGCAGCTGATCCTGACAGCAGGAAGGTAGCTGGTCCTGACAGCAGGATGGCAGCTGATCCTGACAGTAGGATGGCAGCTGTTCCTGAAGCAGGATGGCAGCTGTTCCTGAAGCAGGATGGCAGCTGATCCTGAAGCAGGATGGCAGCTGTTCCTGAAGCAGGATGGCAGCTGTTCCTGACAGCAGGATGGCAGCTGGTCCTGACAGCAGGATGGCAGCTGGTCCTGACAGCAGGATGGCAGCTGGTCCTGACAGCAGGATGGCAGCTGTTCCTGAAGCAGGATGGCAGCTGATCCTGAAGCAGTATGGCAGCTGTTCCTGAAGCAGGATGGCAGCTGTTCCTGACAGCAGGATGGCAGCTGTTCCTGAAGCAGGATGGCAGCTGATCCTGACAGCAGGAAGGTAGCTGGTCCTGACAGCAGGATGGCAGCAGATCCTGACAGCAGGATGGCAGCTGATCCTGACAGTAGGATGGCAGCTGTTCCTGAAGCAGGATGGCAGCTGTTCCTGAAGCAGGATGGCAGCTGATCCTGAAGCAGGATGGCAGCTGTTCCTGAAGCAGGATGGCAGCTGTTCCTGACAGCAGGATGGCAGCTGGTCCTGACAGCAGGATGGCAGCTGGTCCTGACAGCAGGATGGCAGCTGGTCCTGACAGCAGGATGGCAGCTGTTCCTGAAGCAGGATGGCAGCTGATCCTGAAGCAGTATGGCAGCTGTTCCTGAAGCAGGATGGCAGCTGTTCCTGAAGCAGGATGGCAGCTGTTCCTGACAACAGGATGGCAGCTGTTCCTGAAGCAGGATGGCAGCTGATCCTGAAGCAGGATGGTAGCTATTCCTGAAGCAGGGTGGCAGCTGTTCCTGACAGCAGGATGGCAGCTGGTCCTGACAGCAGGATGGCAGCTGGTCCTGACAGCAGGATGGCAGCTGGTCCTGACAGCAGGATGGCAGCTGTTCCTGAAGCAGGATGGCAGCTGATCCTGAAGCAGTATGGCAGCTGTTCCTGAAGCAGGATGGCAGCTGTTCCTGACAGCAGGATGGCAGCTGTTCCTGAAGCAGGATGGCAGCTGATCCTGACAGCAGGAAGGTAGCTGGTCCTGACAGCAGGATGGCAGCAGATCCTGACAGCAGGATGGCAGCTGATCCTGACAGTAGGATGGCAGCTGTTCCTGAAGCAGGATGGCAGCTGTTCCTGAAGCAGGATGGCAGCTGATCCTGAAGCAGGATGGCAGCTGTTCCTGAAGCAGGATGGCAGCTGTTCCTGACAGCAGGATGGCAGCTGGTCCTGACAGCAGGATGGCAGCTGGTCCTGACAGCAGGATGGCAGCTGGTCCTGACAGCAGGATGGCAGCTGTTCCTGAAGCAGGATGGCAGCTGATCCTGAAGCAGTATGGCAGCTGTTCCTGAAGCAGGATGGCAGCTGATCCTGACAGCAGGAAGGTAGCTGGTCCTGACAGCAGGATGGCAGCTGATCCTGACAGTAGGATGGCAGCTGTTCCTGAAGCAGGATGGCAGCTGTTCCTGAAGCAGGATGGCAGCTGATCCTGAAGCAGGATGGCAGCTGTTCCTGAAGCAGGATGGCAGCTGTTCCTGACAGCAGGATGGCAGCTGGTCCTGACAGCAGGATGGCAGCTGGTCCTGACAGCAGGATGGCAGCTGGTCCTGACAGCAGGATGGCAGCTGTTCCTGAAGCAGGATGGCAGCTGATCCTGAAGCAGTATGGCAGCTGTTCCTGAAGCAGGATGGCAGCTGTTCCTGACAGCAGGATGGCAGCTGTTCCTGAAGCAGGATGGCAGCTGATCCTGACAGCAGGAAGGTAGCTGGTCCTGACAGCAGGATGGCAGCAGATCCTGACAGCAGGATGGCAGCTGATCCTGACAGTAGGATGGCAGCTGTTCCTGAAGCAGGATGGCAGCTGTTCCTGAAGCAGGATGGCAGCTGATCCTGAAGCAGGATGGCAGCTGTTCCTGAAGCAGGATGGCAGCTGTTCCTGACAGCAGGATGGCAGCTGGTCCTGACAGCAGGATGGCAGCTGGTCCTGACAGCAGGATGGCAGCTGGTCCTGACAGCAGGATGGCAGCTGTTCCTGAAGCAGGATGGCAGCTGATCCTGAAGCAGTATGGCAGCTGTTCCTGAAGCAGGATGGCAGCTGTTCCTGAAGCAGGATGGCAGCTGATCCTGACAGCAGGAAGGTAGCTGGTCCTGACAGCAGGATGGCAGCAGATCCTGACAGCAGGATGGCAGCTGATCCTGACAGTAGAATGGCAGCTGATCCTGACAGCAGGATGGCAGCTGATCCTGACAGCAGGATGGCAGCTGATCTTGACAGTAGAATGGCAGCTGATCCTGACAGCAGGACTACAGATGATGCTGACAGCAGAATGGCAGCTGATCCTGACAGTAGAATGGCAGCTGATCCGGGCAGTGTTTCCACCCCGTGCTGAAACATTGTGCTGATGAACTGGTTACTGTTTCTACGGAACTGTTTCACTCGTCAATCCATCAACACACTGTTCCTGTCTATTTCACGACAGTAACTGTAATCTCTGTTCCGTAGAAGTCCAAGGTGACAGCTACCACACTTGTGGTCCAGTTTCAGTGTTCATATTGTGTTAACAATGTCAGCTCCAAGTGGAAATGTTCTGTGGTTTGGTCACATTCCAGAGCACAGCATTGTGGGAGTACTCCATAAGATTTAAAAAGATAGAATTGCATAAACATGGTTTTATCTCGATAATTTCTATTAACTCCAATATAAAAAAACCAAGCAACTCAGCTAGAACATTTATCCAGGTTAGTGGGGATAGGTTCTCAGGGATTGTACTTTTCAAAACAATTTTAATACTGGTACGTGGCTGCCTTTTTCTTCAACCATTGCTGAATAACTCAGCTACTAGAATAAAATGTATACCTACCATCACTGAGTTTTATCATTATTACACCTATTATAAAATATAAGCTGTCTGACCGTCCGTCCGTCAATATATTTCAAAATGACAGCATTACTGCTGCTGTTAGAGCTCTGAATATTTCCTGCTTGATCTAACATTACAATTCCCATTACACATATATCATGATCCGGCCCTTGGTAAAGAGTGTAAGTAACATACCATTTCCCGGATACGAGTAATCAGAATCTGTGCTGTCGGTTGGGTTGGGTTCTACTGATGCCAAGAGTGCTGATATCATAGGCAGTGGCGGAGGTTGCGAAAGATTTTTGTTCTCAATTCCACCGATGTCTTCATGAACATCTTTCCAGTCTGTAAGTTGTGTTTGTGGTGAATGTGACAGACATGTGACGTCTTCCACCACTTCGTCAATGACTGCTGCGGATGGCAGAGTTAGATCAGCATCGTCTGGATGAGCAACATCTTCATTTTCTTCGCTGCTAATGGTGGAATCTGAAATGACAATATATGTCATCCAGACAACCTTACCAATAACGCTCATACAAGTAATATGATTGTTATGTGAAGCATTGGTCATTTTATAACTCGTTCCTTCGATAAGTTTCTGAACACCTAATATAACAATCCGAGAGATTGGGTAGTAGTGCTGAAGCTACTGTTTTCAAACTTTTTGTACTAAAAACTGGTTACAGCACCGGTTAGCCCCAACCATTATAATTTGAACTGTACGTAGTGTTTCCGATGCTATATGACAAGCGACGTGGGCCATCTCACTCATTTTCTATCCACTTCGCCCAAAATATGGCAAAATTGCCACCTCATAAATATTTCCTGTGACCATGCTGACTATTTACTCATAATGCTATCAACATGTATACAATCTAATTTGCAGATTTATATATTTCTCTAGTGTATGTTATAGTACAGTTTAAAACACATTTCATAATGCACCATTTAGAAGCTATAGTCTTTAAAGTAGTTCCGGGGGATATGCCCCCCGGCCTATGTACGATGTAGTGTATTTGGTGCATAAGAATATAAATAATAATATAAATCCTATGTAGTATAATTACCATTGCTTGTATGATTCTGCAAGAGTTGAGATGTTCTTGGGGGAGGTATAGGCGGTCGACTACTGATGTCTTTATAAGGGGTACGCAACACTGGTGATGACACTGGTGATGACATTGGTGACAATGTTGACAAACAGGTGCTGCCTGTCGAGTTGCTCGTAGACATACAGGATCTTCTCGGAGCAGGCACTGGACGCTGACCACACACATCAGTATGTCTACGTCTGACAGATACCTGTGATTTGGGGCATTTTTGGGTGTCTAAACCACGATGACCAGACACGTTAGTCTGTCTACGTTTGACAGATACCTGTGATTCCGGGCATTCTTGGGTGTCTGAACCACTGTCGTTTTGCACCAGAGCTGTATATAGTGGTGATTCAAGGAGAAGATCTTTTGACTCCAATGTAGTATAATTACCATTGCTTGTAGGGTTCTGCAAGAGTTGAGATGTTCCTTTCAACTTGCTGGTTGGCATCGATGGTTGTTTCCATGGTTCTTCCAGTATTTGGAGCATAGAGGATGTTCTTGGGACAGGTATAGGCGGTCGACTACTGATGTCTTTGTAAGGGGTACGCAACACAGGTGATGACACTGGTGATGACATTGGTGACAATGCTGACAAAGAGGTGCTCTCTGTCGAGTAGCTCGTAGACACACAGGATCTTCTCGGAGGAGGCACTGGACGCTGACCACACACATCAGTCTGTCTATGTCTGACAGATTCCTGAGATTCAGGGCATTTGTTGGTGTCTGAACAACCGTGGTTTTGCACCTCTGCTCTGGTTTGTTCTGCAACTACACAAAGAGAATACACAAAAATGATAAATGTTGAAGATACAGTTATTCATAACATAGACTACATGGTTCAAAATGTTACTGCATTTACATTTCTCACTCCATTTACCTTTTATGTTGCGACATATCAGTATCAGTGAATGTTTTCAATCAACTACCACAAGACACACTTTTTTACATTTATTGCCATACATTAATTTACCTTGTGTATTAGTATAAATAACAACTCGTTACTGCTTTGATCTTGAAAAGATGAAAAGTGAAGACGACCCTGAAACAGGCCGCATCCTCTACTTCAGTAGAGAAAAAAACCAACACAATTATAGTGTTAGATTTCTCAGACACAAGAACAATAAATACATAGTACTAGGATGCCATAACACTTCCTGCAGGCTCACATCAACCCACCTCAAAACATCCCCATTTAACATCACTGGAGTGTATGCTCCAAAATGAGTCTTGATGACAAAACAAACTCCATGCACACCATGAGATTTATATTACAGATATAATTGGTTTAACAAGGTTTAACAAGGTTTAACAAGTTGCCGTCCAGAACCAAGCTCCAGACGGCATGTGAACAAGGAAGCCTATGGCTTATCGAGTGTTCACTTAAAAAAAAAAAAAAAAAAAAATTCATATAGTTATTATAAAATGCACTAAAATGCTGCTAATTAAAATGCGTTGTCTCTAAAAATACATAAGTAAAATAAAATGTATACGTTGTCTCTAAAAAAATATACAAGTAAAATAAATAAATACATAAAATATCCTACAATAACACCATTTTTTATAATAATAAATTTATTAAAATAATTATATGAATAAATAATTTAATCAGTATTAAAATAATTTCTAAAACATTTAAGTATTCAACCTAGGTATAGCCCGCCCTTGCCAGATAATTGTCAATTTTATTTTTAAACATATTTACACTGCTGGCATTTACACAATCATGACTTAAATTATTCCAATCAGTTATTGTTCTCTGGGAGAAGGAGAATTTTCTTTTATCTAATCTAGAGTATGGCTTGACTAACGCTGCCTTATGCCCCCTTGTCACACTACCTTCTTTTAGTTTGAAAAAAATGTTGCTCTCAATATCTTCATATCCATTCAATATCTTAAAAACTTCTATTAGATCTCCTCTTAATCTTCTAGTTTCTAATGTTGTCAATCTACATTCTAACAGGCGTCTTTCATAGGATAAATGTTTAAGTTCTGGAATTAGTTTAGTAGCCCTCCTTTGAATTCTTTCAAGTTTATCAATGTCTTTCTTTTGATATGGCCTCCATGCCTGAATGCAATATTCTAAGTGTGGCCTAACTATTGCCTTGTACAATGGTATTATTAAAGTCTTATCCATATATGTGATGTTTCTTCTAATTAATCCTAAAATTTGATTTCCTTTTGCAGCAGCAAGTCCACATTGCTCTGAAACTGTCATGTCGGCACTAACTGTAACTCCCAAGTCCTTTTCTTTTACACTTGTGCCTAATATAGTATTGCCCATAAAGTATTCTTTGCTCATATTACCATGTCCAATGTGGATGCATTTACATTTACCAAAATTAAATAACATCTGCCATTTTTCAGACCATTTTACTAACTTGGTTAGATCATCTTGTAAAGTTTCTTTATCTGTATCAGTTTTTACAGTTCTGAACACTTTTGTGTCGTCTGCAAATTTAAGTACTTTACTTGATAAATCATCATCCAAATCATTTATAAATATCAAGAACAGTATTGGTCCCAACACCGACCCCTGTGGAACTCCACTCAAAACTGGTTTCCAGTTTGATATCTCTCCCTCTACTATTACTCTCTGTCTTCTCTCTGTCAACCATGCTTGTATCCAATTTATCATACTTTCCCCTATACCATAGGCTTTTAATTTAGTTAACAGTCTTTGATGTGGCACTTTATCGAATGCTTTTTGAAAATCTAAGTATACTACATCCACCGGTGAACCATCATCTACCCACTTAGTAATATCTTCTAAAAAACATAAGAGATTGGTTAGACAAGACCTAGCTTTTAGGAACCCATGTTGAGATTTAGTTATTAATTTGTTTTTTACAAGAAAGTCTACCATGTGGTCTCTAATAAAGGTTTCTAATAATTTGCATAATACTGATGTTAAGCTCACTGGTCTATAATTTTCTGTCTTACTCCTCGACCCCTTTTTAAATAACGGTGTTACATTTGCCTCCTTCCATTCTGCTGGAACAATTCCCTCTTTAAGTGATATATTAAAAAAATTAGCAAGTGGTGTACTTATTTCGTTTACAATTTCCTTAAGTAATTTAGGTGTTATTCCATCAACTCCTGGTGATTTATTTGTTTTCATCATTTTAATTTTTTTGGATATCATTTCAGGAGTGACAAACAACTGCCCAAAATTTTGTGATTCATCACCCACAAATTTCCTAGCAGGTAACGGCAGTGAACTTATATCTTCTTTAGTGAATACAGAGCTGAAATATTCATTCAGATCCTCTGCCATTTGAAACCCATCAGATATTACATTACCTGCACTGTTTTTTAGTGGTCCTACTTTATCTCGAACCTTCTGTTTACTCCTTACGTAAGCGTAGAAACTCTTACTATCATTTTTTATGTCGTTCGCTAATTTCTGCTCAAAAGACCGTTTTGACTTTCTCATTTCAGCTGTAGCTAAATTTAGGGCCTTTTTGTAATTGTTATAGTCTTCTATATTTCCAGTGTTTCTGTATATTCTCCACATTATTTGTTTGTAGGCAATCTTTCGTATAGCTTCTTTTGACAGGTGTTTCTTCCTAGATCGTTTCCCTTGATTTTGTATAGGAACAAATGTTTCAATAATGCCCTCAATCTCATCTTTCAAAATTATCCAACATTCTGTTGCTGTCTTGTCCTTCATTAAGTCAGTCCAATTTATGCTTGCTAAGTAGGTTCTCATTTGTTTATATTTGCCTTTATTGAAATTTCTCCTCCCTCGCTTTTTGCCAGTAATCTCTGTTTGTATTTTTATACTAAAATGGATCTGATTATGGTCACTAGATCCCAAAGGCTCACATATTTTAACATTATCAACTAATTCGTTTTGAGAGGAGAATACTAAATCCAACACATTTCCACCTCTCGTTGGGTCTAAAACGTGTTGTGTAAGGAAACAGTCCTGTATTAGAAGTAAAAACTGCTGGTCATCTCTTCCAACACTCTCTAGTGATTTCCACTGAATATGACCATGATTAAAATCACCCATTATAACACATTCTCTTTTACTAATCTCCTTTATGGCATTGTGCAATTTTTCATCATCCTCTTGTCGTATGTTAGGACTACGATAAATTAGCCCTATCGTTAATGTTGAGTTTTTTGTGGCTATATTGCACCAAATAGCTTCTTCGCATTCTGCTTCCTTTTCCATCTGTAATTCATATGCTTGTATAGAATCCTTAATATACATAATGACCCCACCTCCCATTCTCTCTTGTCTGTCTTTTCGAAACATTACATAACCTGGGAGCATTAGTTCGGCATCAACCATGTCTTTATGTGCCCATGATTCTGTGATGCCTATTATATCGGGTTCTATATCCGCTACCATGAAGTCTAAGTCACTTTTCTTTTTAATTATGCTTCTGGCATTTAAGCATACACATCTAAGTTCATTTTTATTGATATTTTGTGATTTTTTCCTTGTAGATTTGTTTGTACAGTTTTCTTGAAGTGGCTCTATGTATCCCCCCTGGGCACCTAGTTTAAACACTCAACTGTGCCTGTGCCTTCATTTATTGAGACATGGTTTTATCTGCAAGTCAGCTAAAACATTTATCCAGTTAAGTGGTTCGCAGGTATCGGAATTTTAAACAAAACAATACAAATGCCTGTGGCCACCTTTTTTCAAGCATTGCCAAATAACTCAGCTATAGGGCGTGTAAGTCTCGCGCGTGAAAACGAGGCTGGGGGCAGTTGGGGGCAGGAAGTGCATATTCTCCATGTTAAAGTATAGGACTTCGTTTTGTTTTTGGTTGTAATAATCCAGTGTAATTATTTCAGTTACACTGTCCGAAGGATTATTACAAGCAGAAGCAGTGGAACACTTTGCCGGTGACAATGCTCACGGAAATCATGACTTTTAATCGATTGTTATGGTGGTTGCCATGGCATCGCCGGCTTGTACTTGTGTTTGGTGATGTTGACTAATAATGAAAAGTGCCATTTTTCGAGTAGTAGAACCTGTTTGGGGCAAACGTATACATGTGCTATGATTATGTGCATTTAGACAACTTGTCAGATATAAGTCCTTATCGAAACCACAACGTACAGCAATGTAAAATGCGAATCCCGCAAAAGACACACACGGCCTAAAATTGTGGTAAAATTGTGGGGAGTGTCTATTATCTGCACTACGCAAATCGCTATACGTCTATGATAGTGGGGTAAACTCAATATTAAATCGGGCATTTAATATAAGAAAGGTATAATACAAGATATTTATGACCTGATTTTCCTTGCATTCATCAGTCGGAAGTTACAACTGTCATCCATGGAATATTATTCTTAATGTCCAGTCCCCAATCAGCTCCAGTCGCGCGGAGTCTCGCCATGTATCGTGACACACTTACGGCAGAGGTGTCAACTTGTACGGTTTTCCCATAAGCCTTACGGATTTTTGCGATCTGCACGGGCTTACGGGCGTACGATACAATCCTTACGTAAATTTATGATTTTGCTGAAACAAATATTTTTGCAATATCCATGAAATATTTCAAAACAGCGCTGAATTTTACCACGAAATATTTTATTTACAAAATGGCGGCGGACAGAGCAGCAAATCACCCCGTTTCCAATTAACCAAACGCAAACAAATTCTACCTAATTTACCCAACTGGGAGTGGATAATTAGTTTTATTTCTGGCTGGCTATTGTCTTGCGTGTTTTTCTGTGTCACCGGACAATGGGAATGCCTGTTAACTAATTGCAATCGTCGAATCAAGTCTGAGGCTGAGCTCATCCTAGCTCAGACACCAGCAGCACAGACAACAAACTGAACAATACCCTGAATTGCAGTTATTTAAATCACTTCTTACTTAGATGATTGAGCATTGAAAGCAGTCTAATAAATACCTAGGTGTAATGCATACCTCTTGCCTGTCGTTGAAATTGTTTATAAGCTTTATTGGAGCTCCCGCGAACAGCTGCGGTACCATATTATCGCCCATCGCATACGTTCCAATCTTGTAGAATGAAGTGCAATCCATTCACATCTATACAAATAATGTCCATCCACGCATCTACACTACATGTGTATGTTTTTAAATGTATGTACTTTTTGGTTAAGCATTATTATTTGAGTATATTAGACATGTAAATTAAAAACATTCTTGTTATAATCAACAGACGAAAGCATGGTGATTTAAATATATCCCATCATGCCTCTGTCACCATGGCTTAGTTTGGCTCACACAAAAAATAAATGCCATGTTCAAATTTGACATGTAGAGATTATGTTAGTTGTGTAATAAAATATCATATAGATGCTGCTGCTTTTCATGCAAGGTATTCTTTGCAACTTATGATACATATCAGAAGTTGAAAACAATATTATGCTAATATACCTAGAACACAAGTAAAATTACTGAACAGTATTTATTGAACTATAACCATGTTTTCTTTCTAAAACAAATTTTTTTTTATATGAGATTAACATGGAAATTTTTGTTTTTGGGGTATTAAGACTGGTAAATAATTTTTTTTTTAATGTCTTCTTTTTTTGTAACATTATTCACATTTACGGTTAAAAACTTCTCTGTCATAAATGGCACATTTAGCGTCTAGAGCCAAAAACAGTCACTCAAAAATTCTGTCCCTCCGATGAGGGGACACCTGCAATGTAGGGACACTTGCTTGGATACCGGAGTGTCCGCTGAAGAGAGGGACTACTGTATTTACAAACAGCTTGGGTACTGTTATTAATTTAAAATAATTCAGTGCAATTGATGAATTTATTTGTCACTAGGTATTTGATTGCAGTTGTCTTTATTGTTTTAATATTACAGTTAGCTTTTAGTTTTACCGCTGCTTACAACAGAGAGCACGAGAATAAATGATCTGTGCCAAAACAAGTTGTGTTTTGTTTGTTATTCCATATGGGGGTGTATTATAGCGGGATCCTATGCCAAGATTGTGCTTTGTAATGGGTGTTGACAATTTGTAAGGATTTTTTGCAGATCGTAAGGATTTTTTGTCATGATCTTACAGATATGAGTTGTCCCAAGTTGACAGGTCTGACTTACGGGCCCTATTACAATAAAATATATACCTACAGGGTAGCATAGCTTTATCATTATTACACCTATTATCAAATATAAGCTGTCTGTCCGTCCATCCGTCCATCCGTCCATCCGTCCATCCGTCCATCCATCCATCCGTCCATCAGTCCATCCGTCCGTCCGTCCTACCGTCCGTCCATCTCAAAACAACAGCATTACTGCTGCTGTTAGAGCTTTGAAAATGTCCTCCTTGATCTAAAATTACAATTCTCATTACACACAAATCATGAAGCAGCACCTGGTAAAGAGTGTAAGCAACATACCGTCATTTCCTGGATCTGAGTAATCAGAATCTGTGCTGTCTGTTGGGTTGGGTTCTACCGATGCCAACAGTGGTGATATCAATTGTTTTACACTCGTAGGAAGAGGTAGAGGTTGTGAATGATTTCTGTTCTCAATTCCACCGATTTCTTCAACATCTTTCCAGTCTGTAAGTTGTGTTTGTGGTGAATGTGACAGACATGTGACGTCTTCCACCACTTCGTCAATGACTGCTGTGGATGGCAGAGTTAGATCAGCATCGTCTGGATGAGCAACTTCTTCATTTTCTTCGTTGCTCATGGTGGAATCTGAAATGACAATACACCAGTGAGCGCTCTATTGAGTGAATGCAGAACTAGCACATTGCCACCTGGCGGTGGCTATGTAAAATAGTTTGTTACCGTTTTGTGAGAAACAAGTACACTGGCTGAGAAAGGGTCAAAGCAATAACAGGTAAATAAGAACACATTGTTGATCCCCCTGCCGGGATTTGTTACAAAATTGTTTAGACTTTTAGTTTTATTGCCAGACATTAATTTACTGTGTGTATCAGTATAAATAACAACTCGTCATTGTTTTGATCTTAAAAAGATGAAAAGTGAAGAAGACACTGAAATAGGTCGCATCCTTTATTTAAGTATAGAAGAAAACCAACACAAATTTAGTGTTACATTTCTGGGACCCAAACACAACAAACACATAGTACTAGGATGCCATGACACTTCCTGCAGGTTCACATCAACCACCTCAATGCATCCCTCATCACCATGTTGCCCAAGTTTGCGATGACACACAAACTGATGACTCTAAAGCCAGCCTCAGAATATCATTGACATAATATTTGTAAGAACAAGATTGTGGGAGCACTCCATGATATTTATATTATAGATAGAATTGACATAGACATATTTTTATCTGGATAATTTCTTTAACGCCAGTATAAAACCAAGAAACTCAGCTAGAACATTTATTCAGGTAAGTGGAGATATATTTTCAGGTATTGTAATTTTCAAAACATTTTTATGCTTTTTTCCTCTAGCATTGCAGAATAAAATGTATACCTACAGGGTATCACAGTTTTATCATGATTACAACTAGTATAAAAAATAAACTGTCCATCTGTCCGTCCATCTCAAAACAATAGCATTACTGCTGCTGTTAGAGCTCTGAAAATTTCCTCCTTGATCTAAAATTACAATTCCCATTAAACATAAATCATGAACCGGGCCTTGGTAAAGAGTATAAGCAACGTACCATCATTTCCTTGATCTGAGTAATCAGAATCTGTGCTGTCGGTTGGGTTGGGTTCTACCGATGCCAAGAGTGCTGATATCAATGGTTTTACACTCGTAGGCAGAGGGGGAGGTTGCGAATGATTTTTGTTCTCAATTCCACCGATGTCTTCATGAACATCTTTCCAGTCTGTAAGTTGTGTTTGTGGTGAATGTGACAGACATGTGACGTCTTCCACCACTTCGTCAATGACTGCTGCGGATGGCAGAGTTAGATCAGCATCGTCTGGATGAGCAACATCTTCATTTTCTTCGTTGCTAAAGTTGCAATCTGAAATGACAATACACCAGTGAGCGCTCTATCGAGTGAATGCAGAACTAGCGCATTGCCACCTAGTGGTAGCTATGTAAAATAGATTTTTACCGTTTTGTGAGAAAAAAGTACACTGGCTGAGTAAAGATCAAAGCAATTTGTTAATAAGAACACTTTATAGATCCCCGCAGGGAATTGTTACAAAATTGTTTAGACTGTTTTACATTTATTGCCAGACATTAATTTACCTTGTGTATCAGTATAAATAACAACTAGTTATTATTTTGATCTTAAAAAGATGAAAACTGAAGAAGACCCTAAAACAGACAGCATCCTCTACTTAAATAGAGAAGAAAAAAACACAAATTTAGTGTTACATTTCTCTAACACAAAAACAATCAACACATAACGACATTAAGCTCCAAAGTAAGTTAAATTATTCTACAACAAACCATTCTTGGAGCCATGAACAATATGTTCAATATAATAAACACATAGCACTATGATGCTATTGCGCTTCCTGCAGGCTCACATCAACCCACCTCAAAGCATCCCCATTTAACATCACTGTGTTGCCCGAGTTTGTGATGACAAACAAAGTGATGACTCTAAAGCCAGCCTCAGAACATTATTGACACAATATTTGTAAGAACAGGATCGTGGGAGTACTCCATGATATTTATATTATAGATAGAATTGACATAGATATGGTTTTATCTTAATAATTTCTTTAACTCCAGTATAAAACCAAGCAACTCAGCTAGAACATTTATCCAATTAATAAGGGATCATAATTTTCTAAATAATTTGAATGCTGGTGGCTGCCTTTTTGTTCAAGCGTTGCAGAATAACTCAGCTACTAGAATCAAATGTAAACCTACCATCAGTTTTATATCATTATTACACCTAATATCAAAAATAAGCCATCCGTCCGTCCGTCCGTCCGTCCGTCCGTCCGTCCGTCCGTCCGTCCGTCCGTCCGTCCGTCCGTCCGTCCGTCCGTCCATCTCAAAACACCAGCATTTTTTCTGCTGTTAGAGCTCTGAAAATGTACTCCTTGATCTAAAATTACAATTCCCATTACCCACAAATCATGAACCAGCCCTTGGTCAAGAGTATAAGCAACGTACCATCATTTCCCGAATACGGGTAATCAGAATCTGTGCTGTCGGTTGGGTTGGGTTCTACCGATGCCAAGAGTGCTGATATCATAGGCAGTGGCGGAGGTTGCGAATGATTTTTGTTCTCAGTTCCACCAATTTCTTCATCAACATCTTTCCAGTCTGTAAGTTGTGTTTGTGGTGAATGTGACAGACATGTGACGTCTTCCACCACTTCGTCAATGACTGCTGCGGATGGCAGAGTTAGATCAGCATCGTCTGGATGAGCAACATCTTCATTTTCTTCGCTGCTAATGGTGGAATCTGAAATGACAATATATGTCATCCAGATATGGAATGACAACCTTACCAATAACGCTCATAGGAGTAATATGATTGTTATGTCAAACATTGGCCAACTTATAACTCGTTCCTTCGATGAGATTCTCAACACCGGATATAACAATCCGAGAGATTGGGTAGTAGTGCTGAAGCTACTGTTTTCAAACTTTTTGTACTAAAAACTGGTTACAGCACCGGTTAGCCCCAACCATTATAATTTGAACTGTACGTAGTGTTTTCGATGCTATCTGACAAGCGACATGGGCCATCTCACTCATTTTCTAATCCACTTCGCCCAAAATATGGCAAAATTGCCACCTCATAAATATTTCCTGTGACCATGCTGACTATTTACTCATAATGCTATCAACATGTATACATGCTAATTTGCAGATTTATATATTTCTCCACTGTACGTTACAGTATACAGGTTAAAACACATTTCATAATGCACCATTTAGAAGCTATAGTTTTTAAAGTAGTTCCAGGGCTCCCCAAGACTCATATATGATGTAGCATATTTGGTCATTACACATCTAAAATAATATAAATCCTATGTAGTATAATTACCATTGTTTGTAGGGTTCTGCAAGAGTTGAGATGTTCTTGGGGGAGGTGTAGGCGGTCGACTACTGATGTCTTTGTAAGAGGTACGCAACATAGGTGATGATACTGGTGATGACATTGGTGACAATGTTGACAAACAGGTGCTGTCTGTCGAGTTGCTCGTAGACACACAGGATCTTCTCGGAGGAGGCACTGGACGATAACTACACACGCCAGTCTGTCTACGTCTGCCAGATACCTGTGATTTGGGGCATTTTTTGGTGTCTGAACCACGATGACCAGACACATCACTCTGACTACGTCTAACAGTAACTTGTGATTCGGGGCATTCTTGGGATTCGAGGCATTCTTGGGTGTCTGAATCACTGTGCTTTTGTACCTGTGCTCTAAATAGTGGTGATCCAAAGAGAAGATCTTTTGGCTCCATGCTGTGAAAAGGCGTCAGTGACTTCTCTTGACTCATCACCAGATCACATCGCAGTCATTATCTGAAAATAAAACAAGCATATTTTATTATTCGTGTGTGTGTGTGCATGTGCGTGTGTGTGGGTGTGTGTGTGTGCATGTGTGCATGTGTGCATGCCTGCATGGTGCGTGCGTGCGTAGAAATGTTCAAACTGACAAAACTGCCTTCAACGTTTAAGCAACCTTTTGTCATGTTTTATGAAATGTACCTTAGTTACATTGGACAGAACTTACTGAACTTACAGTCTTAGTCTAAACACAGTCCCACGGTTCCATGACAGTCTTACAGTTCAAACATAATCATACTGCTCCCTGACAGTCTTAACATTTTAATGACAGTACACAGATCCTTGATAATCTTACAGATAAATGACATTCCCAGTTCCCTAACAGTCTTACAGTTCAATGGCAGTCCCACACTTCCCTGACAGTCTTACAGTTCAATTACTGTCCCACAGGTGCTAACAGTCTTACAGTTAAATGGCAGTCCTACAGATGCCTGACAGTCTTACAGTTCAATGACCATCCCGTAGCTCCCCAACAGTCTTACAGTTAAATGATAGTCCCACAGCTCCCTGACAGTGTTACATTGTAATCGGTCACATTTTTCAATGACAGTCTTACAGTTCAAACATAGTCCCACACCTCCATGGCAGTCTTACAGTTCAATGACCACCCCACAGCTCCCTGACAGTCTTACATTGTAATCTGTCACATTTTTTAATGACAGTCTTTCAGTTCAAATACAGTCCCACAGGTCCCTAAGAAGCTCACAATTTAGTAACAGCTAGTGCCATATTTCTCTGACAGTCCTACAATTCAAGGACAATCTCACAGTTCAGTGACAGTCCCACAGCTACTGGCAGTCATAGTAACACGCAGGCACAGTTCACTAATTCCACAGCTGTCTAACAAACCCACATTTCCATGATAGTGACACAGTCCACAGATCCTTGACAGTTCTACAGTTCAGTAAGTCACAGGTTAGGAAAATATAGCACTAACCCTGAATTGGGTTTAATTACTAGATTTCCTTTTGCAGTCTCATAAGTTGTTTCTATTGAAAAGCAACTTAATGTGTGAGACTGGAAAAGAAGTAAACCAAATTCAGGCTTAGTGCTACATTCCCCCCCCCCCCCCCCTTCTAACTTGACCAATATGTCTTTGTGTCATAATTTCAAGCATTGTGTCATTTTTGCAATCTTTAAAAACCTATGTTTACTAGTAAAATTAGATATTTATCATGTTAATGTTGTTGCTTGCACACTCGGGTCATTGTATGACTAATAGCACTGTGATTATTTATGAGTTCTAAACATGCATGACATTAACACAGTACAACAATTATGTTTACAATGAAACATTTCATGAATAAAACACTTCTTTACAAATGTATAACAAACAAACATTATGATTATAAGAACCACACAGCAGTGCTGACCTACCTGGGTCCTTCCCTTCACCTGGCAGTCACTGCACAGAACAGTCTTATGGCCTTATAATAAGTTCAAGTTCCAGTTACTTTTCCTTATTACTCACTGAAGCGTGACAGCAAGCTAGACTGCGCTGAGTGCACTGCCCTTATCTGTTTATTCAGTGGCATATTTTCTAGGTCATAAGAAATAGCCGTGGGTTGTAGGTCAGATTCATATATGCATTCCATAACCACATGCCATAGCGTTCCATGTCAAATCAATCAAAAATTTACATGGCTGTCTTCAAAAGTATTTAATCACTTTCAAATACAAATGTATTTGACCCCATGTTTGCAGGTAATACACATACACACCAATAGACACGACCATCTCTGTCTTGCATCAATGCTACCCACTTCCTTCCACCACGCCTGTCTCCCGAGTTCATGAGCCATAGCATCGTCTCTTTCTGGGTGTTTGATTCTGATCACTGAAGAAATGGATTCCTCATAATTAGTGCTGGTTCGATACCAGGTTTTGTTCGATACCGATCGATACCTGAATTCTGTTCGATACTCGATACTCGATACTTACGTTGTAAGTCTAATATTCACATAGAATACAGTTCCCAGTAGAAACAGTATGCAACAGAAGTAGTGTTGGTTTGATACCAGAATTCTTTGATACCGATCGATATATTGCTGGTTCGATACCAGAATTCTTCGATATCAATCGATACCAGATTTTTATTTGATACTAAAAATTTACCTTGTAAGTGTAATTCAGTACAGTAGAGATCTCCAAAGAAACTCACTACTATCCACTTAGACTAATGCCACAGAAACACACACCATTTTTCACTTACAAGTAGGGAAACATGTGATAATTTTATAGTCATGCAAACAATGATTAAAATGCAATTTTCATTTTATGTATGTCAACAAACAACAGTTTCAATATAATTGATTACTGTTGTAAAACTAAAAGGTAACTGTAATATAAATATGAAACAATAAAGACAACTGCAATAAAATACCTAGTGACAAATAAATTCATCAATTGCACTGAATTATTTTAAATTAATAACAGTACTTCACCCCAGCTGTTTGTAAATACACTATAATATAGCAGCTTAATTTCAATTCAATGTGTCTCCTAAAGTGACCATCAACAAATACAGCTGAAACATAACATACAAATAATATGTTATTATTATATTAAATATAAATACACCTATCACTTACAATAGTGCCACTGCCAGCACAGCTGCACACTCACTGTTATAACTGTTTTATAATTAATTGTATCGTAAAGATAATTGTGATTTAACATCAAAACTGTATAGACGATTACAATAAAATAATACTAATTAATAATAGAAAAAATATTAATAAAAATTACAATTGCACTTCCCAGTTCACACCAATTTTTTTTAAATATAAAACTTAAATTACCATGTTATCAAGTACACATAACAAGCCCCATAATGTTTTTGCAACTGTTTTCAAGAACCAGTCAGTTTCTTCCTCTACGTCTGGCTCTGCCAGTGGTGAACCTGTTTGGCCAGTGCCTGTGACTGGCAGCGTCACAGTGACAGTGAATTGAATTGAACTTTATTTCGGTCACAACAACAACAACATACAAACATAAGCATAAACATGATTATAAAATGTAACCGTGGAGATCCTCTAGAAACCCCTAGGGGCTTATATCGAGGACCACCAAGAACATAAAACTTTATGGACATTATTATAAAAGTAAACTAAACATATAATCATTCTGTAATATCTTTATTTTTTTTAAATGAATTGTGTATGTATTTGACCACAACAGGACACAATATTGCAGATGAGGTAATATTAATGAATAGTATAAAGTCTTCATGGTGTACAATGGGAGAAAATATTTTAATTTATTTAGCATTCCTACATTTCGTGCAATTTTTTTGGCTAAATTATTAATATGGATTTTCCAGCTCAAATGTTCATCTATGTATATTCCTAGAAATTTTGTAAACTTGACTTGTTTTATTTTGTTACCATTTATTATTATTTCAGCATTGTCTGTGTTATAAATTTTCCCTTTTGGTGTGAATATTATGAAATTTGATTTTTTAACATTTAATGTTAGTTTATTAGTATTAAACTAAGTAGATGCAGTAAGCACATCGTCATCGTTAATCAGTCACGTCGTGTATGTCACTTCTTGGCGATGTTTGCCGCAGTTACTTAGTAGATTCGGCAACCGATGGCGATTCGCTTCAACTGTAACTAGATGTCCATTGCTCGCTCACTGTCGAATATTTCGATAGAATACGTTCTCGAGTCAATGGCCAATGGCAATGCGACGTTGTCCACGACGTCGACGACGCCATACGATGAAAGTCGATCATCACGTTTTGGTAGCTTCTTGAATGGTGACATGTTTCGTCAAATTCGATGTATTTCCCCCGCTATCTTTGAGACGCCTCTAGCACAGCAGACACTCTTTGTTGGAAAACTGCCAAATTATTAGCGATGAACGTTGCGACTTGTTGTCGTTCGCCTTGGTTGTGGGCATCGGGGTAGATACCACCATTAATTTACCATAGGCGGCCATTGAAACGTTTCTTTGATTTCCCGCCAGGTTTTTATATCAATGTTATTGAAAAGTTCACACACTAAGTAGCCTCCATTCACACATATCATATATAAAATTCGTGAAAATGACATATCTTTTTCTCCTACAATCCAATCTCTAACCTGACACCCCTCCATTTCTGCTCCAATCAGCCGGCGATTGCCCATGTTGACACCTCTAGGCCGAACTACAACTGTATACATACGCGCGTGGTCACTGTCTGACAAATGTCATTATTTCACAGCTCTGATGCCATGCTGCACAAAAAAATTATTTCTACTCAACCAGTCCTACATTCATTGCTTCCAGGAATTTACAAAAACTGCACAATGCAGTTCTTTTAAGCAGGACTACTATGGGTAATGGCGTAGGACTCCATTTGGTGGTATGTCCCCAAATAGATTGCCCGAATAGAGCAAATCTTCACGAAAAATATATTACATTGAAGCAATGCATATATTAAAGAAATTCATCTAAGGATTTTTTCCGTATAGCCGCACACATTAACTGACATGTCTTTGAAGGTCACACCCGTCCGTTGTGGAGAAATATCTACTGTGTCATGAATGATGTATATATACGAGAAGTGGGACAATACATTAATTATAGTAGTTGATATTATATGAATTCTGACCCCAGTGTCACATTGGTTACACTAAGACGACCTTGAAGACACTGAATTTAATCACTATAGTGCGATGTTGGTATTTTTTTTTAATATTCTGCATTATGCTTGTTTTTTTGCAAAAAATATTGAACATTTGCCTTTTAAAAGATCCCATGTGTTAAAAAAAAGGGTGTAAACTTCACGAATTATAGCCAGCTCCAAAGACACATGTGTATTAGTGCTGATATGGGGTATGAAAAAAAGCCACATCAAACACTCACACAGCAGCCTCATTTCCTGTCGTGCACAGGTACATGTCAACGACATGCGGGCAGAATGCAGGCCTGATGCACAAGTGGGCTGTTCCAGCTTTGATGCCACCTGGTAGAAACAAAATATTTGACATATCACTTCCAGGGAGGGTTGTAAATCACAAATCAATTGTACATGGGACTACTGGTGTAAACAATCGCTTGATTGGAGGAAATTATGTACCCCACCCCACTAAAGTTGCAGCAGCCATGTGAGCTTAGTGTCAGCTGGTCACTAGGTTGGATTACTCTGGTGTGTCACATTTGGAATTTTTTGTGTGTGTATTTCAATTGTCAACATGTCTCCGCGAAAGAATGAAAGGGCCTGTGGTTTTAGGAAGGGTCATCCTGCATACGCGTCCAAGAAAGAGGACAGCATTGAAGAGCAGACTGGAGATGGAGAAAGTTTAGCCCGATGGATGCCCAGACTTACCCAAGCTGAGTTTACGCGCGTCACAAAAGTGACGCCAGCTGGCCTCATCGAGGTGCCAGATGCAGAAGGGCACTCTGGCGAGGCGAAGATCCTGCGGCCACGCCGCGATGATCACGACAATGACGACTTGACATCGGTGTATCTACAAGGAGGAGGAGAAGATACACGTGAGGAAATGCGGCTGTACGACAAAGGCTGGATGGAAACGATGTACAACGAGTGCATCGAGGAGCATTCAGTGACGGAAGGCGAGTGTGGCAATCCTAGCTTTACTGTTGCCAGAGAAATCAAAGTAGGATTGTGTTGGCAGTGTTGTCTACGATGCAAGAAATGTGGATACACATCAAGGATGTATAAACTGTACCATGAAGTGGAGACAGGAAGGCGAGGCCGTAAGCCAGCGGCGCCTAACATTGGACTGCAAGTCGGATTACAGGAGAGTACAACAGGCATAGTAAAGAGCCGAGTAATTTTTGCTAGTATGAATGTGCCATCACCATGCATCAGCGCCATGCAAAAAACTGCCAACAAGGTTGGTGACACAACGTCGACGATGACATTGGCAGACCTGGCAAAGAAACGCGAAGACGTGAAGCAAATAAATCGGCTGCGTGGTCTACCCGAGAATGCGCCCATAAATATCGCGATTGATAGTCGCTATAACACCACGTGCATCACTGGAGCGTATCACGCAGGACAGAATGCCAGCCAGGCGATCACTGTTGCTGTCGAGAAGCAGACAGCACAGAATGAGATAGTTGGGATAAGCATCCAGAACAAGCTATGCACACTGGGTGCTTCACTGAGGAGGCGAGGAGTGAATGTGACATGTCCAGGCCATGCAAACTGTACGGCAACGCTGCCAGCCAGTGAGCCTCTCTCCGAGTATACAGCAGGGGCTGAGATAGGGCGACAGTTTGCGGCACAAGATGTCGGACTGCGATACATCGTCACCGATGGAGATGCACACGGTGCCGAAGGCGTGAAGGCAGGGATGTCAGGAACAACGTCAAATGTCGAGCGACAAGCTGACACTACACACTTAGGGTCGTCGTTGTTTAGGAAAATGATCAAGGCACAGTTTAGTGAGCGCATGTTTCCGGGGACGACAGCAGTAATACGAAAAGAGCAGAAAAAAATGTTTTCACTTGACGTGAAGACCAGGTGCCATCAAATACACAGTGTGATGAATGACCTATATGCTGGTGACACCAAAAAGGTGGCCTCACTGATGCCTCGCGTCATTGAGACGACACTAGACTGCTACAGTGGGGAGTGTGAGAAGTGCCGGTACTACTCTGTTGTCTGTGCTGGTGGCAAACGCAAGAACTGGTGGAAGAAATCAGTGCACTTACACTCAGGGCGTATATCACATCTGAACATGACGGACACAGACAGAGCGACTCTACGAAGTCTGATTAACATCAGACTCGGTGTTCGCGCTCTGGAGATGACGAAGTTATGCATGAACACGAACCGAAATGAAGGCTTGAACCGATCGCTATCGGCATCGCTTCCCAAGAATGTGAACTTCTCACGCAATGTCACGGGCAGGGCGTGTGCAGCCATAGATAGGCTGAATTATGGCACTGGAGCCTCACTACTGAGGAAGCTGGAAAGTAACAGGGCACCCATAACTAGAGGTGGCAGGGTAGCACGGGTTGCTGCGCAAATACAACGCGAAGCATTGTATCACAGAATGTACATGCACCGACGCGCAGTGAGGAGACGTTTGTTAGTAAACAAGAGGAAACGGTTTGATGCCGTTCGCGCAGCAAAGCGACAGAGGGAGGCCTCAGCTGAGACGAGAGTGGCTGCACAGAAGGCAGTCTATCGCAAGGGCCAACTGGACCAAGAAATGACAACAACAAACAAGAGTAAGGTCAATGTGAAAAAAACCAAGGTCAAGGTCAAGGTGAATAAGAGCACTGTGGTAGAACACCCCTACTGTCTTCGTGACAGATCTGTAGACGACCACACCTATCCAGCTCACACATAATTAGTAGAACTCTGAGTTGTCACACCCCAGTGATTTACTTACAATAGAGAATACACAGAGGGTACACAGACAATTAGACAATACACAATAAGCCAGACCCGGATCAACAGAAGAAAGACTACTCTGTCTGACACAACCTGCAAACACAATGCTGTATGGGCCAACAAAAGGACGCACAGACAGACAGATCTGATCAAAAGAAATGGAGACTGATGAACGACTTATGCAATGGTAAGTACATGCTAATTGCAATTAATTTAATTACCTCGTATTCTTGAAAGGTATGTGTATTTAAAAAAAAATGCATGGTGGGGCTTGATCATGGCCTAAGCATATGTTTTCTCTGGCACACTGCCTCCTGTTACCATTCACAAATGGAGTCTCGAGTATTAAATGATTGACATTTATACATAGAGAATTGTGACACAAGTGGCTACAGTGCATATCTGGCGGAAGTTCCCATTCCTTGTGGTGCAACATGTATGCTAAACGATGAACTCTCATCAGTTTCCAGCGCAAACCACCACCACGAAGTTGCCGACATTTAACGCAAATCACCCCATAATTCCCAACCACCCCTGCCCGTACACAACATCTACTTCCAGTCCACAACAAACACTCTCCATTTGTTGCCACAACTGTTTTCTCCCTCAATTTCCCCTTGTAATGCAGTACAAACGCGTCGTCCATGTTGTCTGTTGCTCAATGTTGTCACGGAAACAGACTAGTCCAAATTCAATTAGGGTAGATACCACCATTAATTTACCATAGGCGGCCATTGAAACGTTTCTTTGATTTCCCGCCAGGTTTTTATATCAATGTTATTGAAAAGTTCACACACTAAGTAGCCTCCATTCACACATATCATATATAAAATTCGTGAAAATGACATATCTTTTTCTCCTACAATCCAATCTCTAACCTGACACCCCTCCATTTCTGCTCCAATCAGCCGGCGATTGCCCATGTTGACACCTCTAGGCCGAACTACAACTGTATACATACGCGCGTGGTCACTGTCTGACAAATGTCATTATTTCACAGCTCTGATGCCATGCTGCACAAAAAAATTATTTCTACTCAACCAGTCCTACATTCATTGCTTCCAGGAATTTACAAAAACTGCACAATGCAGTTCTTTTAAGCAGGACTACTATGGGTAATGGCGTAGGACTCCATTTGGTGGTATGTCCCCATCGTGTACGGCAAATGAAATGGTGGCGCCACCAAACGGAACCCGGATAAACATACCCTCCACATCGCGCTCGAATAAATATTTATATTAATAATATTATTATTAAACTAGTTTCATAAATACTAGTGCGTGCAATAAACACTCTATACAAATACTATAGGATGTGTGTTTGTGTACGCGTAACCGTAAACAAAGTAGGGAGAAAGATGGCATGGTACTGCCACCAAACGAGAGCGTCACATACGAACCTTGGTTTGGGTAACGAGGCTAAGCGAAGCCTGACCTACGCGAAGATAGCACACAGAAAACTGTTATTATAGAGACTAATTCTACAATAAAGTTTGAGAAAACAATTAACATTTTATGTTATATTCTTTTTTAAACAACCACGCCTAAGTCAATTTAGGCTGCAAAGCGCTGTAGTGATAGCTCCCGTAAACAACGTCGTCATCAACAGCGATGTTGCGCCTTCGGCTTCGCATCGACTTCGTCGAATGGACTCGATGTCGAGTATCGAAGGTATCGAAGGTATCGAAGGTATCGAAGGTATCGAAGGTATCGAAGGTATCGAAGGTATCGAAGGTATCGAAGGTATCGAAGGTATCGAAGGTATCGAAGGTATCGAATAGTGGGCGTTCGATACCAAAAATATCGAAGTATCGCGATACCACTAAATATCGGTATCGAACTTTCGCAAGTATCGCGATACTTCGATATTTTTTGTATCGAACCAGCACTACTCATAATGGCCCATGAAACATTTATATATCTGTACATAATATATCATTATGTAAAGCATCAATGCAGTGTTTCCCCAGCCTGTTTTTTTAAGCCACCTCGCTTGAAATATGTAAGAATTGCCCTCTCAGCCTCAGAGCTATTTCTTGCTTTTTAACTTCTTCAAGAATTTCTGATGGCCGCAACACCATGATGAGGCATGTGATCACATAATGAACTGTATTGTAAAAACTGTTCATCACAATTATATAAAAGGGTACATTATCTGAACCAGAATGAAATTATCTATAGTACTGGTGTACACATCATTTACTAATTGAAACTAATTAATATATAATTTACACATAAAAGAAATCCAAGGTGGCCAACCATAAATATGAAAATCAGTTGTTTTGTTGATTCCTCCATAATTATTTTATAAGTTATTATATCATTGCAAAATAAGGTATCTTCTATGAGTAACACAAAAACTCATACATCAATTGGGATTCTATGATGTCACTCAGGAAGTTGCTCTAGTCTATCTGAAATCAAGATTGACATAGGACATACAGCAAATGGCACAGCCATCACATGTGCTATGTGGAATATAGCACATGTAAGTACAAAACTAAATTATATTGTATATATCAGAATAAACGTGCCTACCCGGTACACTGTGTCATTAAAATCACTGTCGCGTGACTACCAAACATAATGAAAATAATCAGAATATTATTTATATCAACAATCCACACAAGAAACATGATGGACAATAAGATACATGAAAATCAGTTTTATTCTGTGGCTAATGCACAATTATTTGACAACTCAGAACAGACTGAAATATCGCTGATGTCAAACACAGCTGACAACATTGCTGCTGCTTTCACATTTTCATCCAAATCATCGGATATACTAACTAAACAACTGCAATTCTTGCTCATAATCATTGCTACCACGAATAGTGAAACACCTACAATCGACTGCTGACTTAAATTTGCCAGAAAGAAGATAAATATATGTCAAACTGTCAGTAAATCTATCTGCATCCGCGTAGACTTACTGAGTTGGTATGAAAAACTAGCAATATCTAGCGATTATTGTACATACCAGTGTAAAACCCAGACAGATCAAGGTTCAGGATACATGAGGTTAACATGTTTACATGCTTATACCTTGTAGTTATGCATTGGTTTCCTCTCTATTTCCCAGGGAGTATGTTAAGATACCTTTCAGAATGCACCGTTTTGAAGGTAGTTTTTAAAATAGTTGTATGTGACCATGCCCCAAGACCCACATAGTGTGCATCACACATCCAGTGCTCGCTCACCCCATCCTACCATCTCGCCCAGCATTTTAGTCACGGGGAAACACTGCAATGTATTTTTTAAACTGATTTACATTTATCTATACCAACTGGTTATGCAATCAAGAATTTACTATATAATACCACACCCCTTCATTTTCTAGTTTGATCTCAAAATTAACAGGTTTTTGTTGAGAACACAGCTCCAGCGGGACATGTTTCAACTACATTTACACAAGATCAGGAAGACACTCAATATCACCTTAAAATTAGAATTTCAGCTCCTAGGTTTTATATTTTGTTTACTATCATGGTCTTAAGCTCAAGATTTACTGCCTGACATTTTGTGTTTATAGTTACTATATTAAGCTGTTGAACAATGTTTGCAATTTGAAAAATTCCACCCGCAACATATGGCAAACAAATACCCGGGTACTCCAGATAAAAGATTGTCTGTAAAGTGGCCCACACACTGAGGAGACTCGCTCAAGACACGGTCGAGATGCATTTTCGATTCATCATGACCACAATTGTCTAACATTCTTGTGGCCTGTTCCTGCACACCATTTCAGATTAGACTAGAACCGCTACCCTCAACGCATTGTTTCACCTCATTCATTATTGTCCTTCTTGGAATTTATGAATTATAATTTAAGGCTACGGAAATTATATTGTAAATTTTACACATAGGCTACATGTCATAGATAATTCTTCGCTAATCTCGCGAAATGCTCTCTCCGTCAAAACATTATTTAAGTAATCTATGTCAGCTTTGTACACAGCATCATGTGACTCCATGCTTGCTGCTCAGTGGCAAATGGAGTTTTTGCTTCTCGTCTCGACCGTGTCTTGCTCTAGTTCAGGGCAAGACACGGTCGAAAATGTTGATACAAAACGAGATCGACTCGAGATGAGGTCAAAACGACACGCAGAATTCGGACCCACCTCAATTTTGCCAACTGTATGTATCTTTGCCAACATTTGATACTTGATTTTGTTAATTCAGTCATTTAACATCATCTTGCGCTTATTTATGTTTTATAAGCAGCCCGTCTTAGTAGACTTTTGAGGTCATAAAGACAGCGCGGTCGGCATTAACAAACTGTTTATCACTCATTCCATGTGCACGGCGCAGTGTAGTCTCGCTTAACCGACTGTCGGTCGGCTGCGGAACTACGCCGAGAAGACATTCTGGCCACATTTGCCAGCTTTTGTTTGGTATCTGCGTGATCTATACAATGCTGCCACCTCACGGACACTGCCGTTATATATATTTTATAAACAACTGCAAATTTGTATATCTATTTAATTTGTGTTAACATAAGTTTAATTTTTTTTAGTTTTTATGAAATAATAAAAAGGTATCCTTATTTAATTGGTATGCTATGTGTGTGGACTAGACAATGCTGCCACCTCATGGATACTGGTTAATCCTGCTGTAATTCTTATTTTATAAACAACTGTAAATTTGAATTTTTACTTACTTTTGTGTTAATATAAGTTCAATGTTGAATACTTTTCATTAGGGATGGGACGATACATATTTTTAATTTTCGGTTCGATTTTCGATATTTGACCCACGGTTCGATATATTCACGATACTTTTCACAACCACGCCACCTATCACACACAATTTTTAATGAACAATTTTAAGTGCAGTACAGTGGAACCCCTCATTTAAGACCGTCCCCCCAGATCAGAGTGGGGCGGTCTTAAAAGAGGGGTGGTCTCTCATGAGTGGTTTGCAACATTCAACACTAGGGGGCGCTTACAACGACTAACATCAACACTAGGGGCGTTTACAACCACTAAGTAGTAAAATACACAAAATAAAAAGGAAAAAATAATAAATGAGACAACATAAAAATAAAACAAATAAAAAATATTTATACTGTTTATTTGACACGTTTCAGTATAAGTTTACTTTTGAATGTTTTTTTTTATAAATAATATCTGATAAAGAGTATCCTCATTTTGAATTGTTTTTTTAATAATATGTGATATAAATACTATTCTCATTTAATTTATTCGGTCTGAGGGGCTAAAAAGTGCTGCCACCTCACGGCATCTGGGTAATCGCACCGCGGTCGCCATTTTGATTTTCTTTCCAGTGCCGCAAAACGATCTTTTACTTTCTGATCTAATCATGAAAACGACCTCCTACAGCCTCGAAACTTCCTCTCTAATAACTCATATTACATATACATACGCTAGATCATAAAATTAAATCATTTAAATTGCTGTGACGAATAATATTTACAAAACAAAATCTTGCTAAACTAAAGTCGACATCGCCGGCGACTGTTATGCGAAGGCCGTAGCCATAGATTACCGTGGCGTTACGTCAATATTTTATCGCGGTGTCGCTAAATCTGGATTCTGGTTTTATCCTAAACTAACCTAATACTTAGCCTAAGTTTCTAAACTTTAATCGTACACAAGTTTCTCAGTGGTGGTCATGTTCGCCATGTACGGAAACACCGATTAGGCGATGACGATGTGCCATTTATAAAAATCGGAAAAAACCGCGGTACGCAAACTGACGACGGTGCACCGAACCGTGAGCCTTAAAACCGCGAATACCTTGAACCGCGATTAATCGTCCCATCCCTACTTTTCATATGGTATTATTATCTTGTAAAAGTATATCGTTATTTTAATTTCATAGTTGGCCTGAGAGCCAATCAGCATCTCCACCCTAATCTGGGGTAAGGCTACCCGGATGTAGAAACTTAAGCCCATATAGTGTCCCAGGCGGAGTTGAGGGGCTTAAAAGTGCTGCCACCTCACGGAGTCTGGGTATCCGAGGCTAACTTTTCATATGGTATTATTATCTTGTAAAAGTATATCGTTATTTTAATTTCATAGTTGGCCTGAGAGCCAATCAGCATCTCTACCCTAATCTGGGGTAAGGCTACCCGGATGTAGGTCTAAACTTAAGACCCATTATTGGCATTAATATCCCAGGCGAAGTTGAGGGGCTTAAAAGTGCTGCCACCTCACGGAGTCTGGGTAACCGAGGCTAGGCGCACTGACGCATGCACCGCTGGCCGCTGCGCTTGCGACTGGCACAAATCCGAGCGCTATAATTTGGAGCTCAAAATGCAATATTTTTGAAATATAGACATACCTGTAAATGCAGATTGATCATGTTTAGGATTAGAGTTTGTGTGAGGTATCCAATATAGGCAAATATGCAGTCTTAAAGGCAAAACTGAGGTGGGTCCCAATTCTGCGTAAGTACAGTCAACACACCTCGAGACGCCGGAGACGCGTCAGCAAAATCTGACGAGCTCACGACCATTGCTTCGTACAAAACACTAAATTTTGCATGTTGTGGCGATCTTTCCCGATCCTGTTTTATGATCATTGTCCTCTAGACTACTTACATCTAAATTTGCAGTCACCCTTCAGTTGCAGCGTGGCGATTATGTCAACTACAACGTAAATACTACGACGGACGCGAAATAAAAATTAACACTGGACGGTAGCGAGCGCGTAGCCAGACATGCGAAGAAAGAGTCCATTTAATTGGCTAGTGGCCAGACAGCAATGACAGAGCGCGTCTTATTGGCTCACGTATTCGAGTGGCGACATCGAGCTCGTTATTAGTTGATGTGCCATCTACTGAATCGTGTTACGCCTTATACTTACGCCGTTACGGTCATGTTGTATTCGAAAAATAATACTGTAATTCTTTCCTCGCCGTTTCGCCGCTCTTGTGCTTGATGTTCATGAAACTTTCCAAGAACATTGAGTGAAACAAAATTGGCTGCGGCAATCTCAGACAGTCAAAATGCTCTGTTAGCATGCAAATTTTGGCTAACGACGTTCTAGAATTTATTTTTGCTGTTATCACCATCGCTGTCCATAAATTTATGTCATTATTATGTGGTGGTGTACTTTGTGTGTGTGTGTGTGTGTGTGTGTGTGTGTGTGTGTGTGTGTGTGTGTGTGTGTGTGTGTGTGTGTGTGTGTGTGTGTGTGTGTGTGTGTGTGTGTGTGTGTGTGTGTGTGTGTGTGTGTGTGTGTGTGTGTGTGTGTGTATATATGCGTGCGTGCGTGCGTGCGTGCGTGCGTGCGTGCGTGCGTGCGTGCGTGCGTGCATGCGGGATGTGTGCGCGCGCGCGTGTGTACATATGCTTCAAAATAGAAAGTCACGAAAGTTAGACCTTACTTGATTTTTGCAATGTCATGTCAAAATCAAGCTAGTTTTGCTAAATGTTTCAGAATTATAATTTGGTTTTGGTTGGGTACAAAGGAAGACAGAACTTTATTATAGATTTTAAATGACGCCAACGTGTAGGTTACTTTGGAGACAAGAGTAAGATCTGGAAAGTTGCCAGATATTTATTGTCATGCCAACTTTTGATGGCACGATTTGACCATGACAAAATGGATGGTGACATTGACATAAAACATGGTTTGCAACTATAAGCAAGCCAGTTTTTTCTTAAAAGTTAATAATTTCACCCATTTTTTGGCATATGGGTCAGAACGCAATATTGGTACACAAAAACGGTACATCTCATTACTATGTGCAAATGTATGATTGATATTCAAAATGTGTACATTCTGAAGCAGGGGGTAACTGGCATAACGGCAATGGATGCTGGGACAACATTCCCCATGGCTAAGAGATGACAACTTGAAGTTAATGTATAAGATAGTAGGTAACATGAACACAAAATGAGCTAAATATGACCATGACATACTGGACTTTACTTGAGAACCAGTAACATCTATGTATTAGATATGCAGGAATGCAGTTGGGTGGCTGTAAGGGTTGGGGGTCATATTTCTATGGTATAGTATATTGACCCGTGGCTTGATATACATAGAAAACTATAAAACTTTCCCAATTTGGATAGTTACGGGCTTGTAGTTTTATTATGCAAACATTACATATAAATTTCTACCTGATAATAGCAAAAAGTTTGTTTTGGATGGCTCTAGGGGTGGGGGGTCACATTTCTATGGTACAGTATATTGACCTGTGGCTCGATATACATAGAAAACAATAAAACTTTGCCAGTTGGGTGGCTGTAAGGGTTGGGGGTCCTATTTCTATAGTATAGTATATTGACCCGTGGCTTGTTATACACGTGTACATAGAAAATTGTAAAACTTTGCCAATTTGGATAGTTACAAACCCGTAACCATCCAAATTGGCAAAGCTTTACAGTTTTCTATGTATAACAAGTCACAGGTCTATATACTATACCATACTATACCATAGGAATATGACCTCCCCACCACCTTTCATTTGCCTAAGGCAGTTAGCAGAACGTGGACCAAGCAGAATGTTTTCCATGAAATTGGACATGAAATAAAATACTGGTGTTGGTGCAAGTGTCAAAAAAATATGCCCCTTGAGCAGTTTGAAAAAGCAGATCTTTCACTGAAAAAAGTATTATGGCATAACAATAATATTATTAATGTATCAAAGTGCAATGTTGCATAAATATAAACAAAACATTACCCTCAATTTAATACTCAAATACATATAAAAAGAAATATTCATTAAGAAACAAGGTGTGGGTCATTTTTCTATAGGGGAGGTCAATTTCTATTATAGTATTTTGACGCGCAGGTCACTTTTCTATGTGAGTCAATATTCTATCTGGAGTCAGACCACATTGGCATTTTCCGTAGGTGACCATTATAATGTTTCCTTCATTTCGTACTAATCTTAATGTGCTCTGTTATTGACAATTTTACGGCATATTTACCCTCCATAGACAGAAGTTCTGTGGAAAATTCATGAACATCTCATACCTCAGGCTCCCATAAACTTCTTTCAAACCTTACACCCCTCCATTTCTGCTTCAACCCCCACAGATTGCCCTTGATTACACCACCAAGCAAAATGACTTTTTGTATAGCAGAAAATGCACCAACTGACAGCTGTCATAATTTGACATCTCTGATGCCACGCTGCACAAAAACATAATTTCTACTTACTCCACAGTGCTCACAGAAATTCAGCCAACCTGCGTAATGCTGTTTCTATAGGGTACTCTTTGTCCGGGTAATGGCAGACGAGCACCTTATTGTGGTCTTACATCGTCTGACACCCCATATCGTTATGAAATGCATATATGAATCTGGACTATGACCCAAGACTATTTATAATGACCTACAAAAGATGTCATTGCGTAAACAGATAAGGGGGGCAGTTCACTCAGAAAAGTGTGGCTTGCTGTCACGCTTCAGTGAGTAATAATACATAACAGGGACTTGAACAGTGACTGTCAAGGAGAAGGGAAGCATCCAGGTAGGTCACCACTGCTGTACGGTTCTCAGAATCATATTTGTTTGTTATACATTTGTAAAGAAGTGTTTTATTCATGATATGTTTTATTGTATACATAATTGTTGTACTGTGTTAATTTCATGCATGCATGTTTAGAACTCAGAAATAATCACAGTGCTATCAGTCACACAAAGACTTGAGTGTGCAAGCAACAACATTAACATGGTAAAAATCCAATTTTACTAGTTATGTAGGTTTTTAAAGATTGCAAAAATGACACAATGCTTGAAATTACAGTGAAAAGAAATATTGGTAATGTTAGAAGTGGAGAAAATGTAGCACTAAACCTGAATCTGGTTTTCTTTTTTTTCCAGTCTCACACATTAAGTTGCTTTTCAATAGAAACAACTTAATTTATGAGACTGCAAAAGGTAATCTAGCAATTAAACCAAATTCAGGCTTAGTGCTTCCTAACTTCCTCACCTGTGAGTTGTGTACTGTGTCGCTATCATGGAAATGTGGGTTTGTTAGGCAGCTGTGGACTAATTGAACTGTGCCTGGATGTTACTATCACTGCCAGTAGCTGTGGGACTGTCACTGAACTGTGAGATTGTCCTTGAATTGTAGGACTGTCACGGAAATGTGGGACTGTCACTAAATTGTGGGACTCTCAGGGGACCTGTGGGACTGTTTTTAAACTAAGATTGTCATTGGAAAATGTGACTGATTACAATGTAAGACTGCCAGTGAGCTGTGGGATTCATTTAAGTGTAAGACTGTTGGGGAGCTGTGTGACTGTCATTGAACTATGAGACTGTCAGGCATAGCTTTATGTAGAGACTCGTCCACCCGTCATTAGGACGGGTAAAAACGAATATGGACGGGTAGAAATATGGGTGGGCGGGTAAAAAAATGATGGAGCAAAAAAAAAACATTCTTCCAAAACCATAGATATTGTTAGTTATGCTTTGAAAGCGAGTGTAAATGGTGTCATATGATCAGATGTGTGTTTGTAGCCCATTTCAGGTCATCAGGCACATCTGAAAGTTCGTAAACTAGCTTAACAGTTAACATCCATGTATCCACCAAGACATGTGTGACTGGCAATACTTTTATCCTGCATAAAGCCCTGCTGTCAGGGGGCTGTGGGACAGTAACTGAACTGTAAGATTGTCAGGGGGCTGTGGGACTGTCTCTGAAGCGTACGACTATTAGGGGGCTGTGGGACTGTCATTGAACTGTAAGACTGTCAGGGAGCTGTGGGACTATCATTGAACTGTAAGACTGTCAGGGGGCTGTGGAACTGTCATTGAACTGTGAGACTGTCAGGAGGCTATGGGACTGTCATTGAACTGTATGACTGTAAGGGGGCTGTGGGACTGTCACTGAACTGTACAACTGTCAGGGGGCTGTGGGACTGTCATTGAACAGTACAATTGTCAGGGGGCTGTGGGACTGTCATTGAACTGTAAGACTGTCAGGGGGCTGTGGGACTGTCATTGAACTGTATGACTGTCAGGGGGCTGTGGGACTGTCATTGAACTGTAAGACTCATGGGGCTCTGGGACTGTCATTGAACTGTAAGACTGTCAGGGGGCTGTGGAACTGTCATTGAACTGTAAGACTGTCAGGGGGCTATGGGACTATCATTGAACTGTAAGACTGTCAGGGGGCTGTGGGACTGTCACTGAACTGTAAGACTGTCAGGGGGCTGTGGGACTGTCATTGAACTGTAAGACTGGCAGGGGGCTGTGGGACTGTCATTGAACTGTAAGACTGTCAGGGGGCTGTGGGACTGTCACTAAACTGTAAGACTGTGAACTGTAAGACTGTTAGGGGGCCATGGAACTGTCACTGAACTGTAAGACTATCAGGGGGATGTGGGACTGTCACTGAACTGTAAGACTGTGAACTGTAAGACTGTCAGGGGGGCTGTGGGACTGTCACTGAACTGTAAGACTGTGAACTGTAAGACTGTCAGGGGGATTGTGGGAATGTCATTGAATTGTTAAGACCCCGGGAGTAGTGAGACTGTGTTTGAACTGTAAGACTGTCAGGGGGCTTCAGTAAGATCTGTCTAAGGTAACTGAGGTACATTTCATGAAATATGACAACAATTTGCTTAAACTTTGAAGGCAGTTTTCTCAGTTTCTCAGTTTGAAAGTTTCTACTCCAGACATGTATGACGAGCCGTAGTGTCACTTATAATTGATGATATCGAGTTGCCGGCGACTTTTGCGTGAGTTCGTTTTGTGCATTTTATTTGTTCCAACAAGTGTCAGTTTTTTTTAAAGACGGGAAATCCTCCCAGATTGCCACAAGTTTGTCTTCAGATATTGTCTCACACATAAATACGTTTGTCGCTGCCGTTTTGTGATCGCCATCATCGCGACACGTGATCGCAATACGTGATATCATTGGCTGCATTACTTTCGCAGCTGAGCCGATAGCTCATGTTACCCGCCGTTGAGAGATTCTGGCCTACGCGATGCTGATAATATCAAACCCGTTGGATAATCTTTTCCCGCCTCGCGAGACCAACTGCTGAGCTAAATCACACGCACGCGAGAAAATCGGCCTCAGAAACGCGCCGCGCGGCTGATCCGCTCGCGTGTAATAATAATAATTTAATATTAATAATTGTATTTGTAAAGCGCCGTATATCCGGAAATATTTCCGCCCATAGGCGCATAAAATACATTGTAACACATGCATATTTAAAATATTCATAATACGCGTTACTTACACGTAAAGACGAAATGTTAAATAAATAATAATATATAATTAAATAAAACTTCTAAAAGTCCTAGTTCATGAGCTAAAGTTATCAGCTATAAATAGATAAAATAATAAATAAATAATAAAATATATTAATAACTTAATAATAAAGTGCCATCACTGAAAGGCCACGCCAACCATAGCGTTCTAAAACTCGCAGGAGACGACTTCCGGCGGAGCGAAGCTGGCGACCCGGCGTATATTCCGTAATCATGTCAGCGATGTATTCGGGCGCTATACATATAGGTAGTATATCGCTCGGAAGATCAAAACCAGTATCTTGTATGTTATGCGCCATGGAACCGTCAGCCAGTGTAGCGCTATCACCACTGGCGTGATGTGGAGGTGGTCTCGGCGCCGCTGCTGCGTAATTACACGCGCCGCCGAATTTTCCACTCGTTGCAGTTTCTGCAGTAGTCTCGCTTGATGCCACATAACACAACATTTCCGTAGTGTAGCTTCGATGTCACTAGACCGTGGATGATTGTTTTGCACGCATCAGTAGTTAGGCAGTGACGTATCTTGGCGATGTTGCGCAGTTGGAAGTAGGCAGCCAAGAGTAATATGACACCCACTCACGTCGACTGAGTGATATGACACCCACACACTGCCGTTCGGGCCACAACGCGGCAACCCTGGAGCGCCAATGTCAGTGGCAGTTGACGTTTGCGCGCAAACGTGACAGCCAATTAAGAGTCATGTAGCTATGAATCGCAGGTTGAACCAATGAACAGTAGTAGTATAGTAGGGAGATATCAAGGATACCTTTTCGCGTTTGCCGCGGAGGAAAAGAAATTTCTCCGGAGAAAGAAAATTACATCTCCCATCATAGTCATAACGTTAAAAACTAGTAGCATTTAAAATGTCCACGCAATAACCTTGCCAAGTTTTCTTATTTGCTTGAGTCAGTGTGCTAACTACATACCATTTCGTAACGTTTCACCGTTTCATTGTGTTAGACAGGTGGTGTTTTAACAAATTTAACTAAGTTAGTCTTGTAACTTGAAGTAAATAGAATATTTTTCTATTCTACGCGATAACCTTTTCAAATGCTTACATTTTACCAAGTCGGTGCTACAACTTGGTATCATTTCCCAACTTCACACTCAATTCAACTTGGCAGCTCTGTGTGTGTGTGTGTGTGTGTGTGTGTGTGTGTGTGTGTGTGTGTGTGTGTGTGTGTGTGTGTGTGTGTGTGTCTTTGTGTGTCTTTGTGTGTCTTTGTGTGTCTTTGTGTGTCTTTGTGTGTCTTTGTGTGTGTATGTGCGTGTGCGTGTGTGTGTAACCTAGATTCTGAACATGGTGGCGACGCGTGAGCTATAATTTCTTATTGGTGGAAGAAATGCTATGTGTCCTGCATACGGAACAACACGCATGCGCATTGCACGACACATGTAAGTTGCCTACATGCAGAACTTGACCTGTGTGTCCTACGTACTGGACATGGTGGCGACGCGTGAGCTACAATTTTGAATTGGTGGAAAAAATGCCATGTGACCTGCATACTAGACAACACGCATGCGCAGTGCACGACATATGTTAGTTGCCTACGTGCAGAACTTGTCCTGTCTGTCCTACATACTGGACATACCGTCATATGAATAAACGTGTTGAGACTTGTGAACGTACGGCCACTACGTGACAGATACAATGTATTACATTGTTTTTTTATTTATGGTTGCCTAGCAACGTATTGTTCAACCGGTGACTACTAGCGGTGGTCTTTGCAAGTCGCACAGTCGGAGGGAGAATGAACGAAGGTTGGTATGTCCTACCTGTCGTAGCGTAGTGCACCAACCACTTGCAATATTACAACGTCGTCCCCTGCTGACTGCACCAATGTCCCTCGATGAGAACACAGCAGCCGACTGGCCTGGTCGAGAGGCAGCAAGCTTGGCCTTGGGTAGATAGGCAAGCCCGGTGTTGCACGTACACTGGACATGAAGGACCAGGTATGTTAGTCACATACGTGGAACCTAATTACCAGGAGAGGAGAAACACTGCATAGGGCACTGCGTTAAGTGGTGTTTGGTATAGTTTTAAAAAGCACAATAACTTTTAACATTCTTGCATACTCCGCTCCAGTTGCATTAAGAGACACTAGGTGACAGATAGATTGTGTTTCATTGTTTATTATTTACTGCTGGTTGCCTAACAACCTATAGTTGAACCGGCGACACGTCTTCCATGGGGTGTTGTATTAAGCTGTGTTTTGGTATAGTTTAATACAATAATTTATAACCTCTTACCTTGCTCCGATCCATGTCATGACACAAAGACGTATTCGGTTTTCATAAAGCCTTTTCATTAAAACAATGTTAAAATCCTATTTGGTTAAAGGTATTACTCCTCCAAAAACTGCCCCCCAAAACCCATTTCCTACCTCCTCCGCAACAGCCAATGAAAACTCTTCTTCGTGCGCAACAGCCAATGAAAACGCTCGCCAGGTTAGCCTCTTGACCGCTTGTCTATATTTAAAAGCAGTTTAAAAAATAAGACACACGTATTTATATGATATTAGCTGAAGTCATATCCGTCAGATTGCTCCACTTGTTCTTTCACCTAGTTTGTAGTTCGTCACCTATCCGCGAGGGGTGCTACATGACCCCTAACTCCATGTTGACGTAATTTAAAAAATAAGACGCACGAATTTGGACAGTACTAGTTCGTGACTTGTCCGCCAAGGGGCGACATTAGTACACGACCTATCCGACAGGGGGCGCCTTAAAAATAAGGCGCACGAATTTGGACAGTACTAGTTCGTGACTTGTCCGTAAGGGGGCATCACTAGTGCATGACCTATCCGTCAGGGAGCGCCACTAGACCGTTGAACTTGGCACGTGACCTTTGACCGTTGACCTTCCTCCGGAGGAATTCCTCCTTCTCCGCGGCAAACGCGTAAAGGTATCCTTGATATCACCTTACTATACTACTAACAGTAACAGTGGTCTTAGTAAACTGTATTTAGGCGGCATAAATATACAATTAAGTTTACCTAGCAACACCATGTGTGTGTGTGTGTGTGTGTGTGTGTGTGTGTGTGTGTGTGTGTGTGTGTGTGTGTGTGTGTGTGTGTGTGATGAATGTTTGTGTATGGTGCTTGTATTTGCGTGCGTGCGTGCGTGCGTGCGTGCGTGCGTGTGTTGATGCTTGCGTGGGCGCTCATATGTACCGGTTGCAAGGTGACACACTCACTTCTGTGGGATGTAGCTCTCATGTGTGTAGCTCTCATGTGTGTGTGTGTGTGTGTGTGTGTGTGAGTGCGTGCGTGCGTGCGTGCGTGCGTGCGTGCGTGCGTGTGTGTATTAGTCTCTGGCATCATAATGTATATAATCTCTGGCATCCCGTGTATACGTATTGTGGTCATTCCGAGTGAACGCAACCAAAATTCAAAAAATTGGTTGCTGTCATCTCTTAAATGGCATGGCAGTTTGAAATTTGGGATTTTGGCGTTTTTCGACAGCTTGTTTAAACTCTTTTATTCACATTTCACTAGTCAATAATCTTCTGCACTCTTGATCCTGTATCAGTGAAATTGTGTGGAGTTGTTCTCTGTAAAATAGAGATTACACAACTACAATTAGAATATAAATACAGTGCATGGTTAATGTTCAGCAACTGGACAGACATCATGATTTATTCAAAATATAACTTACGGGAGGTTTTCAGACCATGATTGTGAGCAAAATACACATATGTAAAGCCAAATTGTACATTTTTGGTACCTAACCATACATATGTGCAAATCTAAGAAATATGGCAGGTCTGGTTGCCTTAATTATGAATGTGCACATGTGCAAAGATGGTACGTTATTATATTTCTTAAAAAATTACCAACTTCTGACCCAAAAAAAAGTCGATGAGGCATAGCTTGTATTATCACAAAACTTTTCTAGGTGGTAGTTCATTTATATAACTCAAATAACTAGTGAGTCCCAATATCCTTCCGAGTTTCCTTTACAAAAAAAATGACATACGTCTGGATGCCCCAACTTCTAAAATAAATTTCCTGCGATATACGAAAGTGTTTTTTAGACATTCATTGCAAGCAAGATATTGATGGTTCAATTAACTGTTGTGCCAATTTGGTATATATGCATAACATTATGTATTATCAGAGCAAATATGACATGCCTGTTTGTCTTAATTATGAATCTACACATACCCAAATATCATATATTTTATATTTAATTAACATTAGCAAACATCCGACCCTAATAGGTCAATGTAGATTAGTAGGTATTGTTATCAAACTTTTACCGGGCATAAACCAGTTCAAATACAAAACAGCAAGTAAATCTCAATACCCATTGATACAACTTTTTATATAAATTGCTTGTGATATACAAGAGGGTTTTCATACATTGATTGCAAGTTAAATATGGATGGTTAAATGAACTGTTGTGTGTATTTGATATATATATATATATATATATATATATATATATATATATATATATATACGAATGTATGTGTGTATGTATGCATAGCATTGCTCCTGTGCTCGCAGAATGCGACGAGAAGGCATTTCTCAAAGCCCGGTAAATACGGTGTTGCTAGGTGGACTTAAATTGTACATTTATCCCGCTTAAATACAGGAGTCTACAGTTTTCTAAGATCACTGTTCATTGGTTCAACCTGCGATTCATAGCTACATGACTCTTTATTGGCTGTAACGTTTGCGCGCAAAGGTGTTCGCCAATATGATTGGCTGTAACTGTAAGCTGTAGACTTAAATTGTACATTTATCCCGCCTAAATACAGGAGTCTACAGTTTTCTAAGATCACTGTTCATTGGTTCAACCTGCGATTTATAGCTACATGACTCTTTATGGCTCTAATGTTTGCGCGCAAAGGTTTTCGCCAATCTGATTAGCTCTAAAGTTTGCGCGCAATCGTCAACTTCTACTGACGTTTGCGTGTCAAGCTTGCCGCGTTATGGTCCGAACGGCCACCTATGCGGATTCTGATTGGCTGTAACGTTTACGCGCAAACGTCAACTGCCATAGCCTCGGTTACCCAGACTCCGTGAGGTGGCAGCACTTTTAAGCCCCCTCAACTCCGCCTGGGACAGTATATGGGCTTAAGTTTCTACATCCGGGCAGCCTTACCCCAGATTAGGGTAGAGACGCTGATTGGCTCTCAGGCCAACTATGAAATAAAAATTAAAATAACGATATACTTTTACAAGATAATAATATCATATGAAAAGTATTCACCATTGAACTGATATTAACACAAAAGTAAGTAAAAATTCAAATTTACCGTTGTTTATAAAATAAGAATTACGACAGGATTAACCAGTATCCGTGAGGTGGCAGCATTGTGTAGCTCGACACGGATAGCATACAAATTAAATAAGGAAACCTTTTGATCAAATAATGCTGTATTATAAAAACTATTAAAAATTAAACTTATATTAACACAAAATAAATAGAAATACAAATTTGCAGTTGTTTATAAAAATATATATTACGGCAGTGTCCGTGAGGTGGCAGCATTTTATAGATCACGCGGATTCCAAACAAAAGCCGGCAAATGTCACCAGACTGTCTTCTCGGCGTAGTTCCGCAGCCGAACGACAGTCGGTTAAGCGAGACTACAACTGCCACTGACGTTGGCGCGCCAAGCTTGCCACGTTATAGCCTCGGTTACCCAGGCTCCGTGAGGTGGCAGCACTTTTAAGCCCCTCACCCGCCTGGGGAAAGAGTGGGTCTGCATTTTCGCCCTTACCCCAGATTAGGGTAGAGACGCTGATTGGCTCTCAGGCCAACTATGAAATAAAATTTGAAATAACCATATACTTTTACAAGATAGCATATGAAAAGTATTCAACATTGAACTTAGGCTATATTAACACAAAAGTAAGTAAAAATTCAAATTTACAGTTGTTTATAAAATAAGAATTACGGCAGGATTAACCAGTATCCGTGAGGTGGCAGCATTGTCTAGCCCCACACGGATAGCATACACATTAAATAAGGATACCTTTTTATCAAATAATGCTGTATTATAAAAACGATTCAAAATTAAACTTATATTAACACAAAATAAATAGAAATACAAATTTGTAGTTGTTTATAACAATTGAAATTACGGCAGGATTAACCAGTGTCCGTGAGGTGGCAGCATTGTATAGATCAAGCGGATAAACAAACAAAAACCGTCTAAGTAACCAGACTGTCTTCTCGGCGTAGTTCCGCAGCCGACCGACAGTCGGTTAAGCGAGACTAGCCACGTTATGGCCCGAACGGCCACCCATACGCGTGCGCAGGGCTTTAAGTTAATCATAGCTATAAATATAGACGGATCGCCGACTCGTGACGTCACCTTGCATATACGCCTGATGATATCCCTTGCACTGCAGCGCCCTCACCTGGAGTCATTTATTATTAGTTGTATGACCGAGTAATCATGGCGTAAACGTTGTTTGTTTCAAATGGTTTTAATAATGTGATGAAAACATCGTTGTGTAGTGGAATGCCACAGCAGTAATCAGAAATCTAAAAGTACATGGATCGGTTATGTGGCATTTCAAAAGATTGGGAATGACAAGGAAACCAATGAATGAAGGAACACATTTATTGACCTGATTGTTTACTTTGGGCGGTCCGATGGGGCTTCATTCTTTCATAGATTCTAATCTGTCTACTTGGTCAGTCATTCTAGACAGTTGCTGGGATCTCGATTACATACCACAGCACGAAATCAATACGGTCTTTGGGTAGGCGCTGAAAAATTACGGTAGAATGCAGAGTATAATAAATATTTATGCGACATACAAAAGACACGTGTATAGGTCACGGATATAAATAGATTGGTTTTCTAAGAACACCCTACTATGTCAGCTTGTGTAACGCCGAACCTCCGACTAGCAGCTTGTATGTCCATGCAGCAGTTCCAATAGGTGCTGTAAGTCGACCCCGGGCTATTGGACTCCAGGATGACGCAAGCAGAAGCACTGAGGTGAGTTGTCGGGAGTGTAAAAAAGGCAAGTTCTTATATAGCGCAATATCCAGTCCTCAGGACCGTTCAATGCGCTTTACACTTTACTTCCCTGACAGACCTGTTCACTCAGACACCATCTCGGCTTCTCTGGAAAGCATCCAGCCATATGCTGCAATTAATGCGCGAAGGCTGCTCGTACACATATCCACCACTGTCTGTATGTAGTCATCAAAGAACAATTTGTTTTTTTTTTCTAATAAAATCACGCATATACATATGCGTGCACACCAATCTGTTTCATTCATGTGCCAATTAGAAATACAAAAACTAAGCATCAATGATGTTTCAAATAACTTGAGACCGTAACCTATTCGAACTACTCTTACCTGTCACCGTTTATGATTACAGGTAGGCATTATATATATATATATATATATATATATATATATATATATATATATATATGGCTGCACAATGATGATGATGATATGAATACGCACCTTTTCACAGTAGCGTTTGCATAACATGGACGATCACCAACACTGTTTTTTGCAATAGCTGCTTGCTTAAAAAGAGAACGAGAGAATATACGTGCGGGCGCGTGTTTTTGTATGTTCATGAGCGTGTGTCACTCAGTACTAGATGTCAAATAATTCCTACACTTTTCTAATTATCTCTCCTTATATTTAAGCCAATGAATAGCGTATAACCCCAAATAAAGCGAACGTCTCATATAAATCAGCGGTGTTACGCGCTACTGTGCGGCAACACTAAGAATGATTGCCTACTTGTGCCTTTCACCAATTGTACCTGACACAAGTGGTACACAATACAGTGAATAAATCAGTATCTTTCTGCATCGAAGAATAATACGAATAAACCGAAGACGCGTCTAGGCCACTGACCTTTATATAGATCAGTGGCCTAGGCCTAGGGTAGAGACTCCTGTCCTTTCCGACAACCAATCAGACACAAGCAGAACGCACCGTCTTCGATGCAACTCACATAGTATAAGCAGGGGCGTCGATCAAGTTTGAAAAGTGGGGGGAAGGACCAATTTATACATACACATATGTATATATATACATATATATATATATATATATATATATATATATATACATACATACATACATGTATATATACATGTATATATACATGTATATATACATATATGTATGTATATATATATACATATATATATATATATGATATATGTATAGTATTGGACATTAATATATATATATATATATATATATATATACTAACATGGGACCTGCAATACATATACATGTTTTAGTAAATATAAAACACAATTTATTGTTGGTCTGGTGCTAATTCTAAAATAAACACAAATATTTATGTTATGCTATTTAAAATTGATATCTTGGCTACATGTATTTGAAGTCACACACACACACACACACACACACACACACACACACACACACACACACACACACACACACACACACACACACACACACACACACACACACACACACACACACAGGGCCCCAATACTTTCTGCTATATTGCAACTGGTTTATTACGTAAAAAATCACTCGTTTACAGTCACATTTGAAAATGTATGGCATGAACAGCATTGTGTTCACTATAGACTAGTTAATTTGTTACTCCAACTGGACCATTCACCTACGTGCATATTTGTGCAGGTATATTTCACGCGTATTACTGACATTTATGGCATCAGCACTCAGTGTGTATAGAACATTAGCACGCCCTTGTCGTAACATATCGTGACTCGACGTCGTAGACAGGACGTTGTAGATCAGTGCATTAGACATAGCCACACGAAAGCGTTGGAGTGTAATGCGCAGGTGTTGGATCTTCAGATTTGAATACAAGGGAGACGATATAAATTTATTTAGGTGGCATATTTATGTCGTACTCGAGCTGAAGGTTTCGCCGAAAACGAACTAGATACATGTGCCATATAAACGTTCCATTTCTACGGGAAAAGTGTGTGTGTATGTCTGTATATATGTATGCATGTATGTATGTATATATATATATATATATATATATATATATATATATATATATGTATATATATGTATATATATATATGTATATATATATATATAATATATATATATATATATGCGCCATCTATCACATACACCCACCTATGCAAAGCAACAATGCGAAACCAATGTAGATTGAAATAGGCCAACTTAATGACATTTAGTTTTATTTATTTACACCTGATGTAAACAACACCACAAGTACATCAGTACATTGTCACAGCAAGCATGCCAGCCGCTACGGTATTGGTACTCAATACCTACATGACCTAGACATATTAACAACCACCAACACTAACTATATCACTACACTAAATGTATAATTGACACCATATCAGTAGGGGGTCACTACGCCACTATTTTATTTACCGCACTAATAAATCCTGAGTACAGCATAAGAGGAAAAACCTGGGTAAAACCTCGTGTACTTATAAAAGGAAAAATCATTAAGAAACTACAATGCACACAATACAACTAGTGTAGCACAGGGAGGTGGGCGGGTATAATTTTTGCTCTAATAACAAACAACACACTTTAAAATTTATATGTAACGCCAACAGCCCGCCTGCCCGCCGGCCCACGGTGCCCGTAGCTTGCAATTAAAGTGCACTGTCACTGTTCCGAAGTCATGCTCTTTACTGCTTAGTTCCATATTCATTCCCAACCATGCATCGATACTGTCTTTGTCTGCTTAATTTTGTCGTGTTGGTGGCATTTAAAAATCGTGTATATGCCTAAACTCGATGTTCCTAAACGTAAATAACTCGACAGAGTGAAGGTCAATGTTGTCACCATGCCTCGTTTCACGTGAAGACTAAAGCGTATAGCGCACAAAGTTCCATTTCCATAGTTAGGTTTTGTACATCGTTTCGACCGAATCCGGTCGAAACGAAAATGGAAAAGGTTCGCATTTGTTCTACTAATTATTTAAGAAAATTGAAGTAACATGTATACATAAACCAACTACGCTGTCTTTGGGGAGTACATTTGCTTTTGTGGAATTACTAATAATCGCGAGGAGCAAACGATTTTTATGGGAAAGAGTTGAGATAGCATCTGTAACTGTGTTTTGGAACCAAGGCACGAAATTCCTTCATAAGCTATATCAGCGATTTAGGCAAAACAATTGTTCCAATTGGCTACTCACTGTAATTAAAGCATTCCGCCTGAGTAAACCAGCTATATTACAAACAATGGCCAAATCCGTCAGGTCGCCACTCGCATTATTACATCACGTAGGATCATAGTATATATATATATATATATATATATATATATATATATATATATATATATATATATATATATATATATATATATATACAGAGAGAGAGAGAGAGTTTGTTTCGCTGTCAGATGGCCCCATCCAAAGCAAAATCCATTGTCTTGTTGATATAAAGCGCGGACGTTAGTGTACCTAGGTTCACACGTCACGTCCGGCGTACGCGGACAAGAGAAAACGAATTTGCAGTGTTCGCTGTGTGTACGACAAAACGCAAAGCATTTATAGTATAAATACAACGGGTTGTTCGCTACCTTTTCTGAGGTGATTGGTGTAATGAGTTGCTTAAACATTTGTCTGTAAAAATAGAAGACCAGCACAATCGCTCCCCGATAATAAAAAAAATGGCGGCGTTCAGTTGCATTTTCTACGATGACGTCCGCAACAGCTAGAGATAGACGTTACTTTATGACAAGAAAATGAACACGCTTGAGTGGAATTAATTCGTAATAAACATGTCATAATATAATTATATTCACATTATTTTAGAAAGTCAAATTAACCTAGCGCAAAGCGTGAAAGAAAATTACGTTTAGAATGGATGAAGCCACAACGCTATTTTGACCGTCTTGTAGAGAGCACGAGACGGGGCGAGAGGAGCGGCCTCGGCCGCCGAGAGTCGAGTGGCGGGACGCGCTCAGGAGGAAACTCGTCATTCGCAACGAGGCCGTCCGAGAATGTATCTCCGAATGTTTCGGCACATTCCTACTACTGGTGCGTATGTGTCGGTGTCACCTCTCAAGACATTACCTACGACTCGTTGGACATGTAAACTGTGGCAGGACAGGGTGGATTGGTTTTCGGAGTATGACTGGTTTGGATGTAGTAAGATGTATCCGGACTACTTCTGTCAGGGGAAGCGCAGCTAGTGTCCATCCACCCGCCACAAACTGTCCGTTTGTACGTCCGTACGTACGTATGTAAGTATGTATGCAAGCACATATTCCACAAATTACTGTTACTCGGTTTATTGCCAAAGCTCGATAGACAATTATCTCCTCGGCCCAGATTCTGGTAAGCCTGGCTACTAAGATTTATAAACGATTTATTCCTGGCACTAATTGGGGACGAGTGCTGACACCTGACTGTGCCCGAGCAATTTAGGCTAAGCATTAGTGCCAACTCCTTGGTTATAATTTTATAACTGTAAATGTTTTAATGTGTTATTAAGGTCAGAACAATGTTTACCATTTGAAAGATTCCGCCTACAGCATGTACGTTCAAATGGTAAACAAAACATCCAGGTTCAAAATATAATGGACTGGCAATAATGCTGAGGCGAGCAACAGACTTCCCATTACAAATTGCTGCTTTGCCAATTCTAGACATAGGAGCTGGCACCCTCTCTTTAGACAAGGCGTCGGATCTGTTTGCAGGCATTCGGTTACGGGGTGATTGCAGCGTATATTCTAGGCGGTGAAGGTGTCACGCCGCTTGTCTCGGTGAACCTCGGCTGGGGTTTCGGTGTTTCTTTGGCTGTTTGGGTGTCGATGTCTGTCAGCGGTGAGTGTTATTGATTTACACATCGACCACCCGTGTAAGTGTCGTTGTAGTCGTATTGTTATTATTATTATTATTGACAGTAGTAGTAGTAGTAGTAGTAGTAGTAGTAGTAGTAGTAGTAGTAGTACTAGTAGTAGTAGTCGTAGTAGTAGCAGCAGTAGCAGCAGCAGCAGCAGCAGCGGTAGTTTTATAATATATTAGTAATATTATTATTATTGGTAGTAGTAGTAATAGTTATATTATTTGTAGTAGCAGTTATAATAATATTATTATTGGTAGTAATAGCAATAATAACAATGGTAGTAGTTGTAGTAGTAGTTGTAGTCGCAGCATCAGCAGCAATTGTAACGTGTCACGGCAGTGCGTGCATGTGTGTCTACGTTCATAAATGCGTGCGTATGTGCGCGTATACCTGTTAGTCGAGTCCTTCGTTACCCTGCGCGTGTGTGTTTCTTACAGGTGCGCACGTCAACCCTGCTGTGACGGTGGCGCTGGTCGTAGTAGGCAAGTTCCCCCTACGCAAAGTGCCGCACTACCTACTCGGCCAGTACGCCGGGGGCTTCCTGGCAGCAGCCGTTGTGTATTGTGTTTACTTGGGTAAGCCGCCTAGCGAGTCACTGCGTGTAATAGCTATTGTATGAATGAATGAATGAATGAATGAACGAATGAATGAACGAATGAATGAATGAATGAATGAATGAATGAATGAATGAATGAATGAATGAATGAATGAATGAATGAATGAATGAATGAATGAATGAATGAATGAATGAATGAATGAATGAATGAATGAAAGTTTATTTAACAACAGCAAAACAGGAATATACAACATAGTATGAAAAATAATACAATACATAATGGTAACGACAATACAATATAATATCGGTGCTGTTGTTAAAAGGACATAGCAGAAGTCATGACTTGTAAGGCGCTATGCCCTTTTCATCTAAAATGCGTAATAGTTATAGTAAAAGTTATAAGATTGAATACAAACCAATAGTAATATTTTTTCCATTGTGTTAATTGTTCATAAATACGAAGAAAGTAATGTCGACTTTAAACTTTTCTTAAATTGTTGTAAACTTGGCAACTGTGTTATATTACTTGCAAGACCGTTCCATACATGTATAACTCTGACGGTAATTGACAGTAGTCTATGGGTGGTGTTCGCTTTTTTAACATAAAATAGTTTAGATTGTCTGGTATCATGCTTGTGTACGGCTGAAGTTGGTTCAAAGAACGCTTGTACACGACCTTCTAAACAGTGGTTGTTTGCTTTATAAAGCATAACCATAGTCCTATGTGTAATTAAATCTTGAAGTTTATGAATTATTGAGCAGTGAAAAAATACAGATGTATGGCCATGGTAATAAAACTATATATTTTTCGTATAGCTTTTTTTTCTGTAGCAGGGAGAGTTTTCTTAGTCTAGACGGATACGTATTTCCCCATATTTCACAGCAATAAGACATATATGGTTCAACAAGTGATTGGTATAACGTGCGTAATGCTTGAATGTCAAGAAAATCCTTTCTTTTATACAAAACACCTATACTTTTTGATACCTTCGTTTCAACCGTTTTTATCTGCTCTCTCCACGTTAAGTTTTCATCAATGATTACACCAAGGAATTTTGTATGTAACACCTGCTCAATGTTTGTTCCATTCAAAATAATGTTTACTGTTGGTCTATGTTTTTTTATTTGTAAACATGATAAAATTGGTTTTGTTGACATTATGCGATAATTTATTAACTCTGAACCATATATATATGTAAGAAATTATTGGTAAGAGATTACTACTTTTGGATTGTCACAACGTGCCGAGATTTATATTTGTATGTCGTAAACGTGGCTTGTTCGATTTAAGACGGATTTAACTCTGTATCGACTATACACAGGGTGTTGAGGTTTTGATGTAGATAATTACGTGATGTTATAGGTTAGAAATTGGTTATTATTATGTTTATTTTATACTGTTGCTTAAGTAGAACACAAATGATGACGTTCACGACAATTATCATGTTGGTGATGGTGATGGTAATGATGACAGCAACAACACGATCAATAACCACAATAAAGCAGACAACGACGACAACAACAACAAACAACAACCACTACGACAACAACGACACGATCAACAACCACAATAAACAAGACAACGACGACAACAACAACAAACAACAACCACTACAACAATGACACGATCAACAACCACAATAAACAAGACAACGACGACAACAACCACTACAATGACCACGAGATCGGATATAAAAAATCACCACAAATATAACAACGACGATTATAATGATGAGAAAAACAACAATAATAACAGCAACAATGGTAATTCATGTAAGCAAATTTAAATTCAATATTTTATATCAATTTTGTTAGTTTAATTGTGTTGGTAATTTAGTAGTTAGTAAAACATGTATATATTTATAGTTAAGCTGACATGATATTTTGTACAACCTGTTATGAGAGGCCACCTGTCTTGAGGGACCGGTTTTGCTGCCCAGAAGGGGCGGTCTACCAAGACAGGTTTTTCTGTAGTAATTAATATGAGTTTGCCTCCCTCTACAGATGCCTTGAACAGCTTCGACGGCGGCGTTCGGTCAACGATTGGAGCCAATGCGACCGCGGTCATCTTTACGACGATCCCTAACGCTTACCTGACGGCGCCCAATGCCTTGTTAGATCAGGTATGGCCGGAACTTACAGAGGCAGATCAAACGTGACGACCGATTAACATATCTTGACATCTTCCTCGCCCGAATTTAAGCTCAGCCAATCAAATCGCCCACGACGAGCGCGGTCGCCCTCCGGTGCAGTGAAGATAATTTGGGCGATTTCAGCCGCACGTTGCTCGTGCTACACGCCGTGTTTGGGGCGTAGAATCAAACATTCGAATACACAAAACCGTTCAGCTATTCGTGTGAATGGGCGAACGGGTCGGGTCATTCATTCATTATAATATTTTATTGAGGTTCACAGAAATGTCTTCAAATTGGGGCAGGTATTCGCACTGTTCTCACAAACGAAGCAGTCGCGACTAGCGAAGTTAATTGTATAGTTGAACTCAGCTAACTTCCCCACTTCGTGTAGGAAATCAGTCAGGGTTGGGTTTGCATGGCCAACATCACTGACTTGTGAGGGTGTTAACTATAGTCATTTCTTGACGAGTATATACGCCTACAATAACTTATTATATTTATGATAAGTGATCATTATTCAATAATGATAACACTAGATCTACCCAATTTCAAAATGGTTTTCCTTCGAATCTTGTCATGTAAACATCGTGATGAAATACGTTCTCTCTTGTAGACGTGATAAAAAAACAATGACAGTTTATATAACTCCGGTATCCCCCACGTGGTGGCGCTTATGGCACTTTCACAGTATTTTAATCATTAAAGAAATATAAAATGTCATATTAAAACATGAATAACAATATTAATAAGGCCATATTTAAAAACTGTATCACAAAAAAATATTAATATAATTACTATTCATTATGGAATACATACAAACTGTAACATCGTTATTAAACTAATATGTATTCGTTAAAAGATACCTTTCTAAAATGTTTAGATACTATACAGTATAAAAATAACAACTGTTGTAACATATAGTTGAACAACTCAGTCTCATAAAATATATACAGTGGGATATTTTGTTAGAATTTAAACTGATTTCTCTGTTGCGCCATTTTCACCCAGCTTGTAGGCGCGGCTCTCCTCCTGGTGGGAGTTCTTGCCATGACAGACCAACGGAACCCCCACCGCCCGTCTGCCAGCCTCTTCCCACTCTGCATCGGCTTCTATATAGCTGGCCTCACCATGTGCTACGCCTTAAACATGGGCGCGCCTATCAACCCGGCCCGGGATCTGCCTTCCCGGATATTCCTAGTTCTCGCTGGCTGGGGCATCGAGCCGCTCTCGTAAGTCCCGCTTAATGCGAGGGTGTTAGCTCCGATGGATAATTTGTTCATTTAAAATGAGGTTATTATGAATACAGAATGCATGTTGAAGGTTTATTGCCTGCCACATTTTGATTAGTTACTTTATTTAGCTCGGAGCAATGTTTGCAATTTGAAATATTCCTCCTACAACACGCCAAATGGTAAACAAATAATCCATGTTCAAAAGAAAACTGTTTGGCAATAATGTCGAGGCAGGCAGAGTTAACTGCATTACCCTTCGCTGTTTCTCTTTCCAACGTTCTAGACAGCAGACTTCCTTTTACAAATTACCTTTCGGCCAATCCTGAGCACAGGAGCTAAAAATTGGCGGAACCTTCTCCCTTTAGATGTGTGTACAATTATTAATGTGACAGGGTTAGTGCAAGTCATAGGGACCATTTCACTGACATTTTAACATTTAGAAATGTTTAAATCTTTTGATCCTTAGCAGTGATCCTGAATACATGACAACTGTCAACACCATGACATTGTCACTGGTGTGTCGTGGAAATAGTGTCCTCCACAATAAGGCAGTGGATAGGTTTTCATTAATGGATTTTATTTAATGATGAATTGTTTTTAAGAGCTCTTTAACTTAGTGAAACTATCCGCTGGTTCTTTTTTGAGAAAGCAACTTTGAGCGATATTAAATGCATTCAGCGTGATATAGTTGGAAACATGCACTGGTAGAGCCGACATATTCGTCAGTTTGGAATAAGCTCCCTATTACGATTAAATCTTCTGACACTATAGACACCTTTCGTAAACAAAAATGTAAAACATATTTGTTTGAAATTGCTTTTCCATCATACATTTTCGGCAGTTCCATGCTCCAATGACAACTTTTGACTGTCCCCGTGTAATATTTTGTTTGTTGCGCCTTTGAGCTTGAACTTGTTAAAGATACAGGCGCTATAGAACTTTACAATTATTATTATCTTGTCACACCAAGACCTCAGCAGGATCGAACCAAATTACGTAATTTTCGTCAAACGTGGACGTTTTACGTAATTTACGTAATTTAAAACAATCGTAAAATATCTCTTTCATTTATTGGCGTAAATATGAACTTTTGTATAACATAACTGATATGCAAAAACGCTTCATATTAACTACTATTATATTTGTCACTTGGAACATGAATGAATGAACGGACGGACGGACGGACGGACGGACGGACGGACGGACGGACGGACGGACGGACGGACGGACGGACGGACGGACGGACGGACGGACGGACGGACGGACGGACGGACGGACGGACGGACGGACGGACGGACGGACGGACGGACGGACGGACGGACGGACGGACGGACGGACGGACGGACGGACGAATGAATCAAAGTTGACTCAACAACCGCAACAACAATAAAACACGTACCATACACGCACAGTGTGGTGAGCTGCAGCTGTTGACAGGACGTGGCTGAAATCTTATACGTTGCGTAGCCATTCCGAAGCTATGAAAACAATATAATGTAAAGTCCTCTCTTCGTCGATCCAGGTTGAACAACTACAACTACTTCTGGATCCCGGTCGTCGGTCCACATCTCGGCGCCATACTCGGGGCCATTCTCTACGAGGTGTTGATATCAATCCAGATTCCGGATCCGGATCATCCGGATGATGTGTCGGATAAAGACCTGAGACAAAGGTATATTGCAATATGTCTTTACTCATTCTGTGATGGTGATACACAGTGTTCATTGTTACCTTGTATTCTGCTGACGTGCCCTGCCCAGGTCCACTTCCGTCTTCTGACTTGTTCAATCATGGCTGTGGCCTTTGTCTTTTCTCTTACCCAGATGTTTGTTTTTCTGTCCCGGTATGCGATGTTTAACATACTCCTTTCCATATTTCTTTGTGCAGCTGCTAGCTTGTTGTTTGATTGGCTGGTGAGTATCCATGTTTCTGGACTGTATGTCATTGCTGGGAGTTGTAGACTTGTCTCTTCAACAAGCATGTTCCAATGTTTCCCTTGAAGATGTCGCAGTGCTTGGCGATTGTTGTCCACCCGGTCGTGATTCTTTTGTAAATCTCGTTGTCTTGGTTTTTGTCTATGGTGCTATATCTCTGACCCAAGTAGATGTAGCTTTCAACGTTCTCGATATGAGTGTTGTTGACATATATTGGTGTGTCGTCTTGCATCATCACCTTTGTCTACGACATATTCATCATCTAATTCCTGTAGCATTTGTTGTATTTCATGTAGTGTATTAGCGCAAATAATTGTCGTCGGCGAAGCGAAGATGACTGAGATATTTGCCGTCTATCGTCAAACCCCTGGTCAGTCGTTGGAATATGTTTTCGAGTGCTGCCGTGAACAACTTAGGCGATATGGTATCTCCCTGTCGAACTGTTTATTGTGTTGCTTTCTTTGTGTAGGTGGACTGTCATCGAACTGTTGGTGTAGATTTCTTTCATGACTTCGATGTACTCAACTTCTATCCCTTGTTCTTGAAGCGAGGTCAGTGGTGCTTGAGTTTGCACTAAGTCGAAGGCTTTCTCGTAATCAACTAATGAGTACGTTAAACATCACATACCGGGACGGAAACCAAACATATGGAAAAAGACAAAGGCCATAGACGCCATTGAACAAGTCAGAAGACGGAAGTGAACCTGGGCAGGGCACGTCAGCAGAATACGAGATAACCGATGGACATTGCGTATCACCACCTGGAAACCATACGAAAGGAAAAGACCTAGAGGGAGACCGGCGCGACGATGGAGAGGCGAACTAGATGACTACTGGAAGGGTACCATCTGGCAGAGGATAGCACGAGATAGGCAGATGTGGAAGCAGCATGCTGAGACCTTCATCCAATCAGGGTACACTATGGCTGCCCAATCATGATGATATATAAATTATATATATATATATATATATATATATATATATATATATATATATATATATATATATATATATATATATATATATATTACTTTTGCAACCAAGGGCCGACGGGCGCCTTGGAGTTAACTATTAATATGAGAAGACATGCAGAGGAAGCTGCTCACTAAGTTACGCGGAACCAACTCCAGCTAGGGAGCAACGGGATGAATAAGTCAAAAGGAAGCAGTTTCTTTCTCCACCCGGAACCGCCGTCATTACGTCACCTTTGTTGAACTACGCGCCAACAATCCTCACTACGCCATTGCGTTTTCCGTCAAAGCACGTTTGACTAAATCTTGTGTGTTTCAGGTCCAGCAGTGGGACTTCCAGCGAACTACCGCTGGCGCCACTGGACACGCTGTCGGGTAAGAACGGAGCGCCTCGCTCGGAAGTCTACGTCTGTAAAGGAGGCCGAACCTACGCCACGCGCCCCGTGTCACTGTGACGGCGTACCGCGCTGATATTATGGACCGGAAGTGCGTGCGATTACGTGAAGTCATTGTCCGCCATAGTCATTGACGTAAAAAAAACTAGACCGTGCAATCAGTGTGGAAAAGTCACAGCTAGGCGGCTAAAGAGCGGCGACTTCCGGTCAGGGCAAATTTGGGGACTAGTTACAAGAAAAATATTCGATGGATGACAGTTGTAACTTTCGACTGATGAATATTAGGAAAATCAAGACATAAATATCTTATATTATACCTTTCTTATCTGAAATGTCCGATTTAATGTTGAGTTTACCACATAATCATAGAGATAGCGATTTGTGTAGTGCAGATAATAGATACTCCCCACAATTTTAGGTCGTATGTGTCTTTTACGGGATTTGCATTTTACATAGCTGTACGTTGTGGTTTCGATAAGCACTTATATCTGACAAGTTGTCTAAATGCACATAATCATAACACATGTATACGTTTGCCCCAAACAGTTTGTACTGCGCGAAAAATGGCATTTTTATTATTAATCAAGATCGCCAAACACAAGTACAACCCGGCGTTGCCATGGCAACCACCATAATAATCGATTATAATTCATGATTTCCGTGAGTATTGTCACCGGCAAAGTGTTCCACTGCTTCTTGCTTTTAATAATCCTTCGGGCAGTATAACTGAAATAGTTAGACTGGAACAGTTCGATTATTACAACCACAAACAAAATGAAGATGGACTGTCTTGCCCTGACCGGAAGTTGGAGTGTGATTTCCAATCGCAAGGTGGCTGTGCGCGGTCTAGTTTTTTTTACGTCAATGGCCATAGTGGTTTCCTCGAAATCGTCGATAATAGAGATACGTCATTATACGGTACATCAGAGCTAATCCACCCGAGCTGGGGCTCTTAAGCACACAGCGCCCACACACGGATGGTATAAAAACAGATACCATACTAAGAGACGAGACGTCCGAGATTGAGCGAGATCTGTGCGCATTTGGTTCCACGGGGGGAGTGCCCCAGCTGATATCTAGTAGCTCTGGTTACGTCTGAGACGAGAACCTCCGGCAGCATTTCAAGTTAAGTAACCGGGAATCGCATAGAAGTTTAGTTTTTGATACATTTTAAACTGCGATCGTTGCAAGCGGATGCTATGCGTAACGTGGACGCAATAACATGACGCCAGTCATTATAAGTAACAATCGGAAAGCAGTATGGCGGCCGTGCATCAAGTCAAAATAAACTTTTTTAATAATTTGTGTTTAAATGTTTACATGTACCAGTGATGTTTCCCTGTGAAGCATCGAACCATACCGTGTTCCCTATCAATGTTTAACCAAGCCCATGAGACACAACTACACAACTGATTCACCATTTGATTTGCAACAACTATATTCGACGTGAGAATATGGACTGTGGATTCGGTTTTAGGGTTCTAAGACTAAGGTTCAAACGCAATTCAAACTGAATTGCGTCATATTTGTTTGCATATATTACGTACTAGATGTACATAGGGGGTCTAATGAATGTCTTTAGTTTACGCATTTGTGTGTGTTTAAACTAAACACCGCACTCTGTAACAGCAATGTGGCAGCTAGACTACATTTATTAATATCTAGAATCACGGGCATCATTGTTACACTGTTACGGGCATTAATGCATAGGTAAGATTTTTTAGTGAGATTTTAATTTGTGGTATTTGGTTTTATACATTATGCCATTAAGTAGAGCCTTCCGATGTTATACCAACCACTAATTATCACAATAGCGAATTTGCTAACATCAGCAATTGGTACACGTAGCATGAATTGGCTAAACACATGCATCTTCCATGTGTTCACATTCAGACATTTAAAACACGCCTGCCTCTTAACTAGGTACATCTTTGCTTCTTTATTTTGACTAGTGTGACGAGTACCACGATCAGATCCTAGTTCAACTTAATGGGGAAGCATTAGTGCCAAGCATTTGCCTTAAATCACATGGAATTGTTTTCATTGCTACAACACTGCTGACTAACGTGTAAAACTACATACAAAACATAGTACGATAATACGCCTCTCCTACTCCTACTATTTTCATATTGTCTCTGTAAATCCATTGGTATGTGAAAAGCATGAAAGGAATGTTCTTGATGCAGGTGCTATACTAATAAATTATTGATTACTAACATGCATGCAGATGCAAGCATGAGCGTGCCAATCATTCCAGATTTTGCTAAACAGAAATGCCAAAATGATACAATTACTTGCAGGTAGTTTTATTTTCTGACCCAGCGTGTATGTGCGGGTGTGTGCTCCCAATTTTGCTGTCAGTGGGGTGCTGCCGGAAGATTGTTTGTTGAACCTGACCTATCCCAATTATTATGTCGACATGTCGCCAATACCTCATACATTTGCATAGGATGAAAATTATATATAATGAAACTGCATAAATTGGAATATAGTACCATCAGCACTTTGAGAGTATTTATTTTTACACTCGTACAGACAACCTTAACAAATATTCATGTATAGCAATTCAATTTAATACGTTATCATTACTCTGGTGCAGTAATTGTCTGCTATCTTGAGAAGCTAAAATGTGTAAATATTTATGAAACCATGTCTGAGCATTGCCACTTCATGCATGTGTGTAATGGTACACCAGTAGGTGATAGGACAACACAAAGAGAAGTCGTACCTCACGGTCAAGACACACCGGTGTCGCCGGCCTTCCCCACACAGACTAGGTCCTGCACAGCACAAAGGGAAGTAGTACCTCACAGTCAAGACACACGAGTGTCGCCGGCCTTCCACACACAGACTAGGTCCTGGACAGCACAAAGAGAAGTCGTACCTCACGGTCAAGACACACCGGTGTCGCCGGCCTTCCCCACTCAGACTAGGTCCTGGACAGCACAAAGAGAAGTCGTAACAGGTGGCGCCCCTAGCGGACAGATAATGAACTAGTACTGTCCAAATTCGTGCGTCTTATTTTTAAAATTGGGTCAAATTGGTCATGTAGCTTCCCCTAGCGGATAGGTGGTGAACTACACACTAGGTAAAAGAACAAGTGGAGCAATCTGTCGGGTATGTCGTGAACCAATACCCCAAAAATACGTGTGTCTAATTTTTAAAACTACTTTAAAAAAATAGTAAAGAGGCGATGCTGGCGAGCGTTTTGATTGGCTGTTGCGAATGAAGAAAGGTTTTGCTTGGCTGTTGCGGAGGTAGTGTGGAAAGTCAAAAACAAAGGTCACCATTAAGGTCAATTATCATCATGACGTTCTGCACGTAGGCCACTTGCGTCACTTTCTTCACGTTCCACATGTAGGTCATTTCTAAATCATAGCGCATGCGCAATGTTATTGTTTTCTATCTTATCTTCTGTCTTGTATAACAGTGGGCTAATGCAACTGGCGCGGAGGTAGGTAGAAGGTTATAAATTATTGTCTTTTTGAAACTACCAAACAGGGCTTAACGCAGCGCCCTATGCAGTGTGGCCGCTCTCCTGGTAGTTTGGTTGTCAACTACAAACATATATTCAATAAAGCGACAATTTCTGTCTTCCGGAAAACGATTAGGTCATGGCGCCATGTTATAATATGTATCTCTACCGAGAAACCTTTGGTTTCTATCTCACGTATGTTATTAACATACCGAAATATCTAGTTTGGTTAGATACCTGGTCCTCCATATCCAGTGCGGGTGCGACCCGGCGCATGTCTATATATCGAAGCATGCTGCCCCGACAGTCGGGTGCTGTCTATTTTCATCGAGGGACGCTGGCTCAGTCAGAATTAGTTACAGTGTGTCAGTGGACGACGTTGTAGGATTGCAAGTGGTTGGTACTACACTACTGCAAATCACCGCGTCAGCTGAAGGTATAGACACATTTAGATGTAGATGTATTTATTAACCGTCGACCTTCCTCCCTGCGACTGTGCTACGTGCAAGGGCACCGTTAACATAAGTACAACAGTCTGGGCACGTTTATTCATATGGTGTTATCAATACATGTCCAGTATTTAGGTCACATAGGTCTTCCGGCAATACAACATTGTAGTTCACTAGTCGCTACCATGTCCAGTATGTAGTTCACATAGGTCTTCCGGCAATACAAAGTTGTAGTTCATGCGTCGCTATCATGTCCAGTATGTATGTCACATAGGTCTTCCGGCAATATAAAATTGTAGTTCATGCGGCACTATCATGTCCAGTATGTATGTCACATAGGTCTTCCGGCAATACAAAATTGTAGTTCACGATCGCTACCATGTCCAGTATGTAGGTCACGTTCTCCACGTATGGAATTTCATATGTCGTGCATGCGCAGACATGTGTGTGTGTGTGTGTGTGTGTCTGTGTGTGTGTTTGTGTGTGTCCATGTATGTCCGTGTATGTCCGCGTGCGTCCGTATGTGTCCGCGTGTGTCTGCGTGTGTCCCCGTGTGTCCTCGTACACAGTAAGTTGACAGACACGACATTTTCAGACACACACCAAGTTGATAGATACTGTAAGTTTACATACACAGCAAGTTTACAGACACGGCGAGTATAGAGAGAGACACGGCATGTTTGCAGACACAGCACGTTGACAGACACGACAATCAAGTTGTTTTCAGACACGGCAAGTTGACAGACACTGCAAGTTTACAGACACTGCAAGTTTACAGACACAGTAAGTTGAAAGACAAGACAATTTCAGAGACACGCCAAGTTGACAGATACGGCAAGTTTATAGACACAACAAGTTTACAGACACGGTATGTTTATAAATCAAATGAAATCAAATCAAATTAAATCAAATCAAATCAAATCAAACACAAATCAAATCAAAACAATTTATCAAATCAAAACCAAGCCAAGCCAAGGCAAGGCAAGCCAAGACAAGCGAAACGAAACGAAACGAAACGAAACAGACAAAACGTGACAAAATTGTACAAAACGGGACAAAACGGACAAAACGGAACAAAACGAAACGGACAAAACAAAAGAAAACGGACAAAACGTACCAATACGGACAAAACAGGACAACACAACGTCCTATATTTTAACATGGAGAAAATTAACTTCCTGCCCCCAACTGGACAAAACGTGACAAAACGGACAAAACGTGACAAAACAAAACAAAATGTGACAAAACAAAACAAGCAGGTTTATAGACGCAGTATGTTTACAGACACGGTAAGTCGACAGACACGGCAAGTTGATAGATACAGCAAGTTGACAGTTAGAGTGGTAACTTCGTATCTTTTTTAGTTTTTCACTTCGGAAAACGTATAACCTTTTTATTTTTGTGACATAATTGTAGCAAAATCTCAATATTCTTTTGTTTCTACCTGTCTTTTCCTTTTCACATTGTCGTATTTTACTAAGTCAGCAAGATAATCAGATGCTTCCTACCACGTGCAAACACAACCTCCGGGAAAATGGCAGACCAGATCAGGACCATAACATAATTTCTTGCAAAATTACACCTTTGACCATAGTCATAACATAACTTTTTATGTTTCGAAGTGATAACTTTGCCAAGTTTTTTACATTTTATTAAGAGTCGGTGTGCCAACTTTGTACCATTTCGTAACGGTTCACTATTTCATTGCGTTAGACAAGTGGTGTTTTCACAAATTTAACTAAGTTAGTCTTGTAATTTGTAGCAAAATGGACTATTTTGTTCTGTTTCGACGCGATAGACTTCTCAAGTTTTCATATGTTGCTAAGTCGATGTGCCAACTTTGTATCATTTCGCAACTTTTCGGTACTTCTGTGGAAAACACTTTGTCAATTTCTATCATAAAACGAGAACCTTGGTGGCTTTTCTTACAATATACCTCATTTTCCTAACCAAATCTAAAATAATCTAGACAAATCTTGGGTTGTAACATCACTTCTTTAAAAACTTGTGCCATCTAGCGGATAATTCTGACACTACGTTAGACGGTGGCTTCGACTACTTCCATAGCTTAATTTCTTGTAAAATGGTGGCTTCGGTCACAGTCATGACATACCTTTTAGTGTTTCGAGGCTATAATCTTGGCAAATATTCATATTTTGCTAAACTCAACGTAGTAATTTCGAAACATTTAGCGACTCAACGAAATAGAAAGACGAATATTTTCACTTCAGACCATATTCGTATCATAACTTCTGCCAAAAAGGGCTCCTATCACGTGCTAAACGTAACTTCCTTAAACATAACGCTTCCGGTCACATAACTTCCATAAAAAGGGCAATTCCTCTCACGTGCAACACACAACATCCGGGAAAATGGTGGTTTCGACCACTGCCATAATATCACTTTTAACGTATTGAGATGATAATCATTTCAAGTATTTCTGTTTTACTAAGTCATTATCGTAACATCCCAACCAAATATAGAATTTTTTTTTTTGTGACGTCACTATTTTAAAAACAAGATCCATCGTGTGGCAAAAACGTATGTGAATGTGAACCCTTCGATCAAAGAACGACACATATGGTGGTTCATCTTACGACATGGCACATTTTTTCTAGACATAATCTAGAAAAATATTAGGTTCTGACGTAACATGACCGACAATGACTTCACGCAATCGCACGCACTTCCGGTCCATAATATCAGCGCGGTACGACGTCACAGTGACACGGAAGCGGTGCGTTTAGCGTAGGTTCGGCCTCCTTTACAGACATAGACTTCCGAGCGAGGCGCTCCGTTCTGACCCGACAGGGTGTCCAGGGGCGCCAGCGGCAGTTCGCTGGAAGTCGCACTGGTGGACCTGAAACACAAAAAACTTAGTCAAACGAAACTTGCTTTAGATGGAAAACGCAATGGCGTAGTGAGGATTGTGGGCGCTTAGTTCAACAAACGTGACGTAAGGACGGCGGTTCCGGATGGAGAAAGAAACTGCATCCCTTTGACTTCTTCATCCCCTTGTTCCCTAGCTGGGGTTGGTTCCCCGTAACTTTGTGAGTAACTTCCTCTGTTTTTCTTCCCATTTGATATTTAACACCAGTTGGCTTGTCGGCCCTTGGTTGCTAAATGAATATATATATATATATATATATATATATATATATATATATATATATATATATATATATATATATATATATATATATATATATATATATATATATATATATATATATATATATATATATATATATATATATATGCACGCACGCACGCACACACACACACACACACACACACACACACACACACACACACAATCATCATCATCATCATTATCACAATCACCATCATCATTAGCATCAGCATCAGCATCATGATTGGGAAGGCCTCAGCATGCTGCTTCCACACCTGCCTATCTTGCGCTATCCTCTGCCAGATGGTACACTTCCAGTAGTCGCCTAGTTCGTCTGTCCATCAACAGTTCGACCGGGAGATAACATATCGCCTAAGTTGTTTACGGCAGCATTCGAAAACATGTTCCAACGACTGACTCGGGAAACCAGAGTTTTGATGATAGACGGCAAATATCTCAGTCATCTTCGCTTCGCCGACGACATACTCATTTGCGCTAATACTCTATATGAACTACAACAAATGCGTACAGGAATTAGATAATAAATATGTCTAAGACAAAGGTGATGATGGAAGACGACACACCAATATATTTCAACAACACTCAGATCGAGAACGTTGAAAGCTACATCTACATGGGACAGAGATACAACACCATTGACAAAAAGCCAAGACAACGAGATTTTTTAAAAGAATCACGGCCGGGTGGACAACAGTCGCCAAGCACCGCGACATCTTCAAGAGTAACATTGGAACACGGTTGAAGAAACAAGTCTACAACTCATGCGTACTCCCAGCAATGACATACGGTCCGGAAACATGGGTACTCACCAGCCAAGCAAACAACAAGATAGCAGCTGCGCAAAGAAATATGGAAAGGAGTATGTTAAACATCACATACCGGGACAGAAGAACTAACATATGTGTAAGAGAAAAGACAAAGGCCACAGGCGTGAATGAACAAGTCAGAAGACGGAAGTTGACCTGGGCAGGGCACATCAGCAGAATACAAGGTAACAATGGACACTGTGTATCGCCACCTGGAAACCCTACGAAAAGAGGAAGACCGGAGAGACGCACTCGACGACTACTGGAAGGGTACCACCTGGCAGAGGATAGAGCAAGATGGACAGATGTGGAAGTAGCATTCATGTACACAATTTTGTATATAGTTATATACAAACATATTTATACATTATTTAATATCATATATCGCAAGCCATTGTCATCCGTTCGTCAAGTCTACGTACGCGTACATCGTTAACCCGCGTCAACATATGTGGCCAGCTCGTTGACACTTCCCCAGTTATACGGGACCTAGGATTTGCCATTGACACTAACCTAACCATGACGGCACAAGTTGCCAACTTTTGTCGCTCTGCCTACTACCACCTGTCGCGAATTGCTAAAATACGAGACTCGGTTAGCACCACAGTATGTAAGAGTCTCATACAGGGACTGGTGACATCGCGAATCGACTATGGCAATGCGATACTATTCGGCATCAGCGATCGTCACTTGCACGGTCTGCAGCTCGAATTGTTACGCAAATCCGGCAGGGCGACCGGCAGTCCATGACGACAATACTGCGGCAATTGCACCGGCTGTCTGTCAGAAAGCGCATCGAATACAAGCTCGTGCACAGGGCTTTATACGATGGTACGCCAGAGCATCTCGCGGCACTGCTACTTTAGTAGGCACCTCGCCGGTCGCTGCGCTCTGCAGGCGGGTTACTCCTCGAAGTGCCAAAAGTGAACTTAGAATGTTTCGGCCGCCGGGCATTTACCTGTGCGGGACCTACTCTGTGGAGCAAACTCCCTAGGAATATGCGTGACAATGGCAATTTAGCACAATTTAAGAAACAATTAAAAACATTTTTATTTTCTACATAAATAGTTTTACACAACGAACATTATATTTTAGCTTAACTATATTTATTTTCCTATTTACATGTATGTACACACCCGTGAACATTATATTTTAGCCTAACTATAGTTATTAATGTATGTACCTATTTACATGAATGTACACACCCGTGAACGGGACATACGTCCCGGATTTGATGGTGTTAAAATAAAGTTTTATTATATATATATATATATATATATATATATATATATATATATATATATATATATATATATATATATATATATACGTGTGTGTATGTGTGTGTGTGTTTGTGTGTGTGTTTGTGTGTGTGTGTGTGTGTGTGTGTGTGTGTGTGTGTGTGTGTGTGTGTGTGTGTGTGTGTGTTAACACAGGTCTATGTGCGTCTAGCGTCTAGTGTTGTAGTGTAGTGGGTAGTGTGTAGTTCTGCTTCATACTATCACTTTCAGCTACAGACGCCAGATAGCTCCTTGAAGCGAAAAAAGAGCCGAGTGCGTAAGTCTGGTACATAGCCTCTCCATAGACAACACTCTAGCACACCTTTCTTGTAGTACACTGCGGATTCTAGACACCTTGCGGCCCCAGGCAAATGTGTTAGGGATCTCGGAGCAGATTGCAGCCCCATATGTGTTGTTAGCAGAGCTCACCAACGTGTGGACACGTCCCGACCTTCACCAATCCAATTCCAAACTATGGGTAAATAGTCAGCGTTGGGTAGCAGCAATGCTTGTATCTAGTGTTGGCGGAGGAGTCAACTCATGTTGACCAACGGTGGCATTAAAACTGAAGTTTGAAGGAAACTTCTCTCCACTGCGGGGCAACCAGCTAGACTTCCAGTTGTCATACATAGTGCTCCATTGGATTAATGTCTCCGTGGCCCAGAGGGTGTTGATGCTGATGCGCGACAGCCTTGGCACCTAAAACGTGAGCGCAAGCGAAGATGTAGGGCAAATCCTATGGCGATAGGGTGAAAGCCACGATGCCAGGTTTGAGTAACTGGAAGCTGTTAGCTGAAGCTTTACACATATGCGACTTGGATATGATGGTCGTGTGTTGTTGAAGAACAACAGCAATACAAGGCAGCAATTCAGGTGACCAGGCAGCCTTATCTAGGGATGCACTGCCCGCCCCAATCCGGGGACGCCCCTACAAAAAGTGGGGTAAACAAAGCTTGTTCACGTTGACTCCTGACCAGCACACCGCGGCTGGTGGGACTCCAATACCAGCGGTGCGAAACAAATGAAGAAGAAGCTATCATTAGCCATATGGACTGTGAGAACCTTACTGTATTTGAAGGATGCGGAAAGGCCACAAAGGCAAATGACGCTAGTTGCCCGGGAACTTGATCGCTATGACATAGACATAGCTACCCTCCAAGAAACTCATTTCGAAGGACAAGGTTCGCTACAAGAAAACAACTACACTTTCCTCTGGATAGAGAAAGAGCCTGGTATAAGGAGAAAGGCAGGAGTAGGATTTGCGATTGCCAATAAGACTGTGCTACCAACTGGTATATCAGAACGTCTCATCACTCTCAGAATATCAATAGGGGAAAATCGCTATGCAAATATTATCAGTGCTTGTGCACCAACGTTGACGAATCCGGATCAAGCAAAGGAAGAATTCTATGAACTACTGGGTCAAACACTTCAAAAGATTCCACCTACTAATAAAGTAATCATACTTGGAGATTTCAATGCAAGAGTTGGAGATGACTTCACATCTTGGCCAATAGACCTGGGACAATTTGGAAGGGACAAGTCAAACTAAGGTGGTGAACAACTGCTTTCTATATGCACACAGTTCAACTTAGGGATCACAAACATATTTTTCAAAATACCTAATGTTTAATCCTAAAGGAAATTTCTGGCAAAAATCCTTCTGAAAAGACTACAGAGGTAATCCTTGCAGAGGTAATCCTCCCAGAAAACCAATGTCGATTTCGCCACTCACGCTCTACAATCGACATGATATTCACCCAACGACAACTAAAGGAAAAAGCAGTTGAACAACAGCAAAGCCTCTACATGATCTTCATTGACCTCTCGAAAGCTTTTGACACAGTGGACAGGTCAACCTTGTGGACTTTACTAAGGAGATATGGATGTCCCGAGACTTTTGTCAAGATAATTCAAGAATTCCACGATGATATGGCTGGACCAATGTCTATCGGTGGATCAACTACTGATCCTTTTGAAATTAGCCTTGGACTAAACCAAGAATGTGTCTTGGTACCTACCTTGTTCACTCTCTTTCTGACAGCACTACTGTCTACAGTGTCCGAGCACATTAGTGCAGGAGTTTTCATCCGCACTAGATCCGATGGAAAATTATTCAAATTGGCTAGACTAAACGCAAGCAGAAACACTCGAGAACTCTGCATTCGTGAACTACTATTTGCAGATAATGCTGCTATCGTTGCCCATACAAAAGAAGACATCAGAGTGATATGCAAGTATTTTGAACAAGCTGCAGCCATGTTTGGACTTACCATCAACAAAAAGAAAATTGTGACGCTCTACCAACCACCACCCGGCCAAACCTCAATCGATCCACATGTTGAGATCTATGGCACGCCACTAAAATCAGTTAAGAACTTCACATACCTGGGCAGCACTGTTGCATATGACAACACCATTGATGTGGAAATTACAACCATATTCAAGCTGCCTCTGGAGCCTTTGGAGGACTGTGGAAGCGTATATGGTCACACCATGGTATTTCATTCTCCACAAAGTGCAAGGTGTACAAGACAATTGTGCATCCAACATTCCTGTACTCAGCACAGACATACACTCTCTATCGTCGCCATTTTAGAAAACTTTCCAAAGTGCATCTACGACAGCTACGACAAATCCTGCGGATCTCATGGAAAGATCACATTCCAGATGTTGAAATCTTGAGGCGGGCTAATATGTCCAGCATAGAAGCCACTCTAACAGCTTCCCAACTCCGTTGGACTGGACACATCATTCGTATGAATGACAGCAGATTACCAAAGGCTGTATTCTATGGAGAATTAGCCAAAGGGAAACGTTTTCGTGGTGGACAACGGTTGCGATACAAAGATGTAGTCAAACGATACCTCACGGCTACACATATCCCCGTAGACCACTGGAAGACTCTTGCAAAAGATCGACAATAGTGGAGGCAGGCCATTCACAAAGGAAAAAGTCATATTGAAGACAATATATCACAAAAATGCCAACATGGTCACAATCTCCGTCATGGTTTTCCTGATGCTTCTGCCTCTATCATCTTCTGTGTCAACTGCGGGAGAGGCTTTAAATCTCACATTGGAATATTCTCTCACAAACGAGCAAAGCATGTAACGGGCGAAACCCTACACTGATGTCATCATCAGGAACGATGGACCGCAAAGAAGAAGTGTGTGTGTGTGTGTGTGTGTGCGTGTGTGTGTGTGCGCGCGTGCGTGCGTGCGTGCGTGCGTGCGTGCATGCGTGCGAGTGTTTTTGTGTGCTGTCCCTGTCCTGATCGCGTCAAGCCATTCTAATATAACAAGACCCTTTAATTATATTCGACGGCATTTCTATGTAGTGGAAGGTCACTCGACAGAATGACAAGAAAAGACATATTGTAATCAACCTTTGTCTAAGCTCTTTATCCGACACATCATCCGGATGATCCGGATCGGGAATCTGGATTGATATCAACAGCTCGTAGACAACGGCTCCCAGTATGGCGCCGAGATGTGGACCGACGACCGGGATCCAGAAGTAGTTATAGTTGTTCAACCTGGATCGACGAAGAGAAGTTTTTCCATTATAATGTTTGTATAGCTTGGGAGTGGCTACGCAACGTATAACTAATCAAAATATGGCAGGCAGTAAACCTTCAACCTGCATAATAACCTAATTTTAAATGAAAAAATAAAACATCGGAGATAGCACCCTCGCATTAAGCGGGACTTACGAGAGCGGCTCGATGCCCCAGCCAGCGAGAACTAGGAATATCCGGGAAGGCAGATCCCGGGCCGGGTTGATAGGCGCGCCCATGTTTAAGGAGTAGCATATGGTGACGGCGGCGACGTGGAGGCCGATGCAGAGGGGGAAGAGGCTGGGAGACGGGCGGTGGGGGTTCCGTTGGTCTGTCATGGCAACGATTCCCACCAGGAGGAGAGCCGTGCCGACGAGCTGGATGAAAATGGCGCAACAGTGAAATCAGTTTAAATTCTAACAACATATCTGACTGTACATATTTTCATTGAGACTGTTTTTTAACTATATGTTATATTACAACAGCAGTTATATACTGTATAGTATCTATTCATTTTAGAAAGGTATCTTTTAATAACGAATGTAAATTACTTTGATAACGATGTTACAGTTATTTATTCTATAATGTACAGTAATTATATATATTTTTACTGTGATACGTTTTTTTAAAAAATATCGCATTATTAATATTGTTATTAATGTTTTAATATGGCCTTTTATATTTGTTTAATGAACAAAATACTATGAACGCGCCGGCGGATACTGGAGTTATAGTAATTGTTTTTGTTATCACGTCTACAAGAGAGTGCGTATATCATCATGATGTTTACATGACAAGATTCGAAGAAAAACCATGTTGAAATTTGGTAGATCTAGTGTTATCATTATTGAATAGTGATAATTTATCATCAGTATAAGAACCTATTGTAGGCCTACATACTCGTCGAGAAATGACTATAGTTAGCACCCTCGCAAGCCAGTGATGTTGGCCATGCAAACCCAACCCTGGCTGATTTCCTGCACGAAGTGGGGAAGTTACCTGAGTTCAACTATACAATTAACTTCGCTAGTCGCGACTGCTTCATTTGTGAGAACAGTGCGAATACCTGCCCCAATTTGAAGACAAATAAACCATTTCTGTGAACCTCCGTATAATGAATGACTGACCCGTTCGCCCATTCACACGAATAGCTGAACGGTTTTGTGTTTGTTTGATGTTTGATTCTACGCCCCAAACACGGCATGTTGCACGAGCAACGTGCGGCTGAAATCGCCCAAATTATCATCACTGCACCGGAGGGCGACCGCGCTCGTCGTGGGCGGTTTGATTGGCTGAGCCTAAATTCGTGCGAGGAAGATGTAGTCCTGCTTAAAAGAACTGCATTGTGCACTTTTTGTAAATTTGTTGAAGCACTAAATGTAAGACATGTTGAATGGACATGATATTTCTGCGTAGCGTGATATCACAGCTGCGAAATAATGATATTTGTCAGACAGTAAAAAGGTGTGTATGCATACAAGTGTAATTTGGGCTAGAGGTGTCAACATTGGCAATCGGCCGCTGATTGAAGTAAAAATGAAGGGGTGTCAGGTTAGAGACTGGATTGTAGGAGAAAGAGATAGGTATGTCATTTTCACGAATTGTATACATGACATGTGTCGATGGAGACTAATTAATGCCTAACATTTCCAATACCATGGATTAATAATCCTAATGGGGGAAAAAACGTTACAATGGACGCCTATGAGAAATCAATTGGTGGTATCTACCCAGATGTCAAGATTTGTGAATCGGTCGTCACGTTTGATCTGCCTCTGTAAATTCCGGCCATACCTGGTCCAACATGGCACTGAGCGCCGTCAGGAAAGTGTTTGGGATCGTCGTAAAGATGACCGCGGTCGCGTTGGCTCCAGTCGTTGACCGAACGCCGCCGTCGAAGGTGTTCAAGGCCTCTGTAGAAGGAGGCAAACTGATATTAATTACTAGAGTAAAACCTGTCTTGGGAGACCGTCCCTTCTGTGCAAGAAAACCGGTCTCTCAAGACAGGTGGCCTCTCATAACAGGTTGTACAACAATCATGTCGGTTTAACTATGAATATGTACATGATTTTCTCATTACTAAATTACTAACAAATTGAATATAAAAATATTGAATTTAAATTTGTTTAGATGTATTACAAGTGTTGTTTTTGTTATTATTGTTGTTGTTCTCATCATTATATCGTCACTTTTATATTCGTGGTGGTTGTTTATATCTGATCTCGTGGTAATTGTAGCGGTGGTTTTTTGCTGTTGTTGTCGTCGGTGTCTTCTTTATTGTGGTTGTTGATCGTGTCATTGTTGTAGCGGTTGTTGTTTGTTGTTGCTGTCGTCGTTGTCTTCTTTATTGTGGTTGTTGATCGTGTCACCGAAATTATAATTGTCGCCAACGTCACCACTGTGATTTGTACTTAAACAACAGTATAAAATAAACATAATAACCACCAATTTCTACTAACATATAAATCTCGGCACGTTGTGACAATCGAAAAATAGTCATCTCTTAAAATAGCTGCAGCTAGTACACGCGCTGACTGGCTAGGCGGCTTACCCAAGATAGCTGCAGCTATTACACGCAGTGACTCGCTAGGCGTCTTACCCAAGTAAACACAATACACAACGGCTGCTGCCAGGAAGCCTCCGGCGTACTGGCCGAGTAGGTAGTGCGGCACCTTGCGTAGGGGGAACCTGCCTACTACGACCAGCGCCACCGTCACAGCAGGGTTTATATGAGCACCTGTAAGAGGCACACGCGCAGGGTGACGAAGAATTACACTAACGGGTATACATGCACGCACGCACACACGCACGCATTTTTGAACGCAGACATGCATGCACTCACTGCCTTGACACATCACTATTACTGCTGATGCTGCGACTACAACTAGTACTACCATTGTTATTACTACCAATAATAACATTATTATAAATGCTACTACTAATATTATTATTATTACTACTACTACTACAAATAATGTAACTACTACTACTACCAATACTAATAACATTAATAATATATTGTACTACTACTACAATTGCTGCTGATGCTGCGACTACAACTACTACTACAACTACCCCCATTGTTATTAGTGTTATTACTACCAATAATAATATTATTATAACTGCTACTACAAATAATATAACTATTACTACTACTACCAATAATAATAATATTACTAATATATTATAAAACTACCGCTGCTGCTGCTGCTGCTACTGCTGCTGCTGCTGCTGCTGCTGCTGCTACTACTACTACTACTACTTCTACTACTACTACTACTACTACTACTACTACTACTACGACTACTACTACGACTACTACTACTACTACACTACTACTACACTACTACTACTACTACTACTACTACTACTACTACTACTACTACTACTACTACTACTACTACTACTACTACTACTACTACTACTACTACTACTACTACTACTACTACTACTACTACTACTACTACTACTACTACTACTACTACTACTACTACTACTACTACTACCACTACTACTACTACTACTGTCAATAATAATAATAATAATAACAATACGACTACAACGACACTTACACGGGTGGTCGATGTGTAAATCAATAACACTCACCGCTGACAGACATCGACACCCAAACAGCCAAAGAAACACCGAAACCCCAGCCGAGGTTCACTGAGACCAGCGGCGTCACACCCTCACCGCTCAGACGCCAAGACGCAATCACCCCGTAACCGAATGCCTGCAAACAGATCCGACGCCTTGTCTAAAGAGAGGGTGCCAGCTCCTATGTCTAGAATTGGCAAAGCAGCCATTTGTAATGGGAAGTTTGCTGCTCGCCTCAGCATTATTGCCAGTCCATTATATTTTGAACCTGGATGTTTTGTTTACCATTTGAACGTACATGCTGTAGGCGGAATCTTTCAAATGGTAAACATTGTTCTGACCTTAATAAATAAAATAACACATTAAAAGTATAACCTAGGAGTTGGCACTATGGCTTTAATGCCTAGCCTAAATTGCTCGGGCATAGTCAGGTGGCAGCACT
>OZ024856.1:18381655-18424155 GCA_964017155.1 Oasisia sp. SBJ-2009
GGCGCATACACACACACACACTCGCACGCTCGCTCGCACGTACCCCCGCACGCATTCAATAAATTGCTCTATATAACTAGTACCAGTTGACACCGGCAGCAGATCTATATCACAACAGGAAAACATCTACTTCGCCTACAACCTTTTACTAAAACAGACACTTCCGGTAGTTGTCTTGGTAGTCAGAACGTATATTACCAAATTAACCATAGTTGCTGCAGTGTGTGTGTGTGTGTGTGTGTGTGTGTGTGTTTGTGTGTGTGTGTGTGTGTGTGTGTGTTTGTGTGTGTGCACGTGTGCGCGCGCGGGTGTGTGTGTGCGTGTGTGTGTTTGTGTGAACAACACAATGGGTGTGGCGTTCAACAGAATAATTATTATATATACATGTATATATATTCAATTCAATTCAATTCAATAACTTTATTCCAGACTCAACAGAGCACATACAGCAAGTATATGTGACTATGAGGTCCATATGTTACATTAGGTACACAATATGTGCAGTATATAAAAGTACAGAACAGTGACAGTGTATAAAAGAAACATGCATACAGTTATTTCAATCAAGTGTGTATATACAAAAGCTTGTTCCAGTGTTTGCGGATCCTGGAAGTGAATCTTAAGCTAGTAGTTAGTATGTCATTTAAAATATAGTTAACAGAGCTATCAATTCTACACATAAATCTATACACCATATTCCTAATAACTGATTGGCAGCATTGTACATCAAAAACAGTGCATAGCAGGCTGGTACTTTCAAATTTTGACATACCAATAAACAACTTAAAAATATTATGATATGCAATATGCAACCTATTTAAAGTGGATTTCTTATAATTCCACCAGAGTTGCACTCCATACATGGGTGAGCAATATGAACTAAACAGTGTGAGTTTAACCTCTAGGGAGCACATACTAAATTTTCGCAATATAATATTTCCTTGTACATACAGAGTTCTGCGTTGTCTATTAATATCATCATCATCTGAAAGATCATCTGAAATATAGTTTCCAAGATATTTATATGTAGCTACAACATGCAGAGTAACCCCTTTTAGGTTAAATTCAGGGATAGAACATCCTTTTAAGGTCGCAGATCTAAATATCATAACTGCACTCTTCTTAGCATTGTATTTCACATCATGGCTCATTCCAAATGTCTCACATTCACGTAGTAGCTGGCATAGACCTGCCGATGAAGGTGAGATCAAGACCAAATCATCAGCATACATTATGTGATTAATAATATGACCATTCATGCTACATCCAACATTACACATTTTAAGTTGTTCGCTCAATTCATCTACATATACATTAAATAAGTAAGGGGATAATATCCCCCCTTGCCTAACACCATTGGTTACTTTAAATTTAGTAGAAAGCACATCACCCCACCTTATGCAAGTGGTCTGGTTGTGATACCAATAAATTAATATTCGTAGTATATACACCGGTACACCCCTTTCACTGAGATTCTTAAACAACGTTCTGTGATTTACTCTGTCAAAGGCTTTACTTGCATCAAGAAAACATACAAATACACTGCCATTCAGAGTTCGATATAAATCAATAATTTCCTTTAACACATATATACACTGGTCTGTACCATGCTTCTTCTTGAAACCAAACTGATTCGGATTAGTATCCAAAAATATTTCAATTCTAGCCAGTATAATTACTTCAATCATTTTGCTAAACACACTAGCTAATGCAATTGGACGGTAATTGTCTTTAGAAGATATTTTACCAGCTTTATCCTTAATCACTGGCACAAGTACAACTGACAACATTGTCTCTGGCAGAAATCCATGAGCAAAAAAACTAGTGAAGCACAAAGATAACAAGGGTATAAGTGCCTTGTCTGCATATTTTATATGTTCTGAACATATGCCATCTGACCCACAAGCTTTATTAATGTCAAGCTTCTTAATCGCATTTGTTACCTCGTCTACTGTGACCACAATTTCATCATAAGGTGTATCACAGTCATGTTCACACGCATCTACACTACTATTGTTAACACAGTTTAAAAGGTCACAAAAATGTTTACGCCATAGATCTACTATTTCCTTTTCACCTGATACTCCTTCGATACTAGATGGAAGAGGAGTGTTACAATTGTTGATAGACTTGATTTCACGCCAGAAGGCCTCAGGATTAAGTTCGGTTAATTTTTTAGCTAGTGCCTCTTTGCGTAGTGCATTTTCATTATTCTTGATAAATCGTAAAGCATACTTAAATCTAGCTTTGCTTTTTACATGCAAATCATAAACAGGTCCCTGCCTGGGTTTCCCAGCATTAACCCACATGTGTCTGACTTCTCTGGAGGTATCATACAAACTATCCACATACTCTGCCCATCCCGGTTTATTTATATACGCCCTTTTCTTAGTTTGCGAGGATTCTTCACCAGCTTGTATTAGTGAACTCACTATGTCATTATACATTTTATTTAGAGATTCAAAATGGTCTACATTTGTGCAATGTGTATCCCTACATCCTACAGCCTCAGTTGGTACATGAATATCATGCAAACATCCTTCAGTAAGCATACAATATTTATTTATGTCATTATCAGTCATGTTATTCCATCTTATTTTTGCTCTACCATTATTAATACTGCTCGTTAAATCTGGTATATTGTCACTATTTATGTATACTTTGAACGGTATATGATCTTCATCGCTGACATCATACATAATATTGATCTTACTTATACTACTATGAAAATCATGACTTGCTATTACATGATCTAGCCAGGAGGTTGTATTCCACCTTTCACTGACATATGTATATGATCTTTCTGGTAAGTGTGCACAAGATGAAATTTTAAAGTTGTTTTCAGAGCAAAAATTTATCATATGTCCTGCAAATAATGAGTTATCAATATCACTTAGGTTGGCGTTCCAATCACCAATTATGGCATAACAAGTATTGTCTAGTTCATCAGTGATTGCTTTAAGAATACCCAGCTTTTCTACATACATTGGTTCATTATCATGACATTGATATGGCATATATACATTAAATATCGTACATTTCTTAGATCCTAGAGTAATTTCTATCGCTACACACCAATCAAGATTTAGATCCAATGGTCTAACACATCTGTCAAGTTTAACATCCCACATTATTGTGACACCACCAGGTGGGTGTCCATGTACTATACCATCTGAGTAATCAGTAGTTGACACTCCTATCCCATGAAATGAATCATACAAATTATTTACATGCTTTAAGTCTTGTTTAGTATACCAAGTTTCCTGTAGGCATATTATATCACTGTCTTTAAAGAGATGTTCAATATCTGGCCTTAAAGCTAATTTCTCTTCCTATCCTTCGGAAGACCTCTACAATTATAACTTATTATTTTGAATTTAATGTTTGTTAGTTACTGCATCTATATTTACAAAGAAAGATCTGATAAGTTTACATATATATATATATATATATATATATATATATATATATATATATATATATATATATATATATATATGTATATGTATATATATATATATATATATATATATATATATATATATATATATATATATACATATATGTGTGTGTACAGACACAAACATATGGCGATTACGTAATAATAAAACAGGTGCTAGCTGTACATTGAAATAAACATTGCCACCTGTACCCATACAACTCAACAAGCAAACAGTGTGCTTGATCCCAACACACTAGTGTTGTCTTTTACATTTCCAGAAAAAAACTGTGCTCAAATAAAGGTTCCAAACTACGGGTTGTCACTGTATATCGTTAACCGTCTCATTTTACATCGTGGGAGCCAGCAAAGACAACTAGAATAATTGTTTTGGGGATGCATGGTGCCTTGCCTCTTAAGTAACAGTACACTGTACTAGATTCACCATGCTGGTTGAGAGCAGTAGGTAACGTGGACACATAAGGTAACATTACCGGAGAGCTGTATGTAGCTAAATAAATTCTTTCAAGGTAATATCCAGCAGAATAGGCTTAATGCATGAAAACACAGTGGATACCAAAGCAGTATATAACATGAACAATGTGAACCAGTACTATGTTCTGACCCATTGTATATTAAGTACACCAGCACATGTAGATTAAGATATAAATTAATAGATAATAAAGATGGCAACAAAGCAAAGCATAATTAATTATAGGAAGTTAGCTACCGCCTGCTTACTAAGAGCAGTATGACTGTATTTATTGCCTATATTTCATCATTAATATATTTCTTAAATTCATAGCTACTGAAGTATTCAATTGCACATGATATGATGTGTACGGATTTTTTATATCTATGCTTCAACACAAAATCAGCGAAATCGGATGTTACATGTTTTTGCTAGGTCATTTCAAAGGTCAAACCATTAAACAAATTGTTTAGCTATTTTGTATATGAGTTATTGTTTAAATATTCTAATAGCTTTATATTGACATCAACATCACTGCTGTAGGTCACATAGAAGTGGAGTTATGACACCTGGAAATTCGCCAGGTAGCAAGGTCGGGTCAAAGTTTGATGACTTCTATCTCTGGACTTAAAACTGTGTGGGAAGCATAGACTCGTGATCATAAACCAACACGCCACATTTAATCAAAATTGAAGACGATCATGAAAATTTCTCCGTTTGTTATTGATGTGACATGGAATGCACCAGATACATCTTAACATTATAATTATGGATCAATAGAGTCTATGGGACTTTCATCAGCAGCAGCATTGTGAGCCTATCTCTTTCATCATGTAAAATAGTTCTTCTGTACTAATTGCCTGACTTTCAGGTCTTCTTTTGCACAATCCATATTTAGCCATAGGATACAAACTGACTCGAAATGTCTAGTGAAATAAAGTTCTGGGCCTCCAGGTATATGTTTTAATACTGTATCAACAACAACTTTTCTATAGACATTGTAAATTAAAAAATAACAACTAGTCACTTCCTTATTCTTTAAATTACTGCATGCTACATTTACACTCATATTCACCGGTATCAAATTCTAAATAGAAAACATTCACACATAAATAGGGGTAGATTATTAAAATAAAATATATGTTATTGAAATCTGCTAACAACTATTTATATCATCCAGTTATCTGGCAATATTCTCTTAATTCTTTTGGCCAATCGATGGACCCGTCAGACTTACTTGGGGAGCTCCAGTCTTCCGGTTGAGATGACAATGCTGCCGTATGCCGACGTTGGTGCCATTATATGTCACTTTCATTTGAGTTGACAAGACACTGTACGCCCGCACTGTTATGTAATAAGTCACTCACTGCGGAACAAGCTCCAGGTCAATGAATGTTCAAGTGACGTTAAGTCCAACATTTGTGAAGGGACGGACAGGAGTTCTGGAGCTAGGATATCTGGGGTTGGCGCCAACTGCCACCTCCTGGTGGTCAGTCTTTACCTGGGCACCAACTGACCCATCAACACTGCCACCTTCTGAAGAAAAAGGTAGAACATTCAGTGCACAGCAGTTCATGGAAATATATTTTCTTCCTGAGAAGAATGCCAGCCAGCCCCAGCCAGCCAGCCAGCCAGCCAGCCAATCAGCCAGACAACCAGACAGCCAGCCAGCCAACCAGCCAGACAGCCAGACAGCCAGCCAGACAGCCAGACAGCCAGACAGCCAGCCAGCCAACCAGCCAACCAGCCAGACAGCCAGACAGCCAGACAGCCAGACAGCCAGCCAGACAGCCAGACAGCCAGCCGGACTGTCAATGTCTTTTTTAATAAAACTAATACGTAAACTACAACATTTTAGAATTGCAAAAATGTCATGGTAACTAATATTTGACACCTTATAGTGTTACTTACCACTGACCACTCTATCAATGACACCACCATTTGGCTGACCAAATCGGTCCCAGTTGACCGAGAGACTTGTGAGAGACAACTGATGTCCTCAAATGGGTCGATTTGAGTTTCACCAGGCATGGAGTCAAGAGCTACTTGGTATCTGTCAAAGGGCAACAGATCACACAGCTCAGTTTTGTTTATTTCGTCAAAGTACATCTTGGCAGATGTTGTTTGTATATAAAACCAGTTGTGTTTATATTTCTGTAGGTTCACTGTAGTTTACACACCCAAAGTGGCCACTCGAGATTGTTGTGGCAGGTGTTGTCTGAGTAGTGTGCTATAAACACCGTAATTCCTGAGAATTAAGTGGCCACTTAAGAAATGATTCAACTTACCTTGTGATGTAACTTTCTGAGTCTTCAAATGTTCGTGCCATGCGACATAAATATGTGTCAATACCCACTGGCAAGTGTAATCAATGTTGGGCAACAGTGCCAGTGTCTAAGTGAAATACCCAATACGGAATTAGAATAAAATTAGCATGATGTTGACATACTACTTAATTATTCGTGAGACATCTTACTTTTGCAATCAGTCCCCTATATTTGACGCCATCTCATTTAATTATTTGCCAACACACAGTGCTTCACTTTGAGACCCATCTCTTCTAGGTGTCAACCTAGCATGCCAACTAGGCTTGTAGAGTGTCACCAACTTCACCTGACTACTACACATGCTGGACCAGTTGTATTGTGCTACATTCAAACAGGTGTCACAAGTTGCCTAACAATGACCTGTGCATTGAAACAAACTGAAGAACAACCAAACAATTATTGTAACAAATGTTGATGATTTATGATACATTTGCTAATGAACATGATGGAATATTTTACAGATAGAAACAATATTTTACCACTGTATATACAGCAGGCAATAGAGTCCTATTTGCAGCTCTAATACAATATGTTGTAAATTGCCTCTGTCAGTGTCTTTGCTGTGGACCCAGTCATCTGTTGAGGAATTATAAACATCAGGCAGTTGAATCATAACTTGTCCCTACATAATGGAAAAATATACATGCCAAATATACCACTGATATAGGTATAAAATGCAATGCACACCGTGTGACAACAATATATACAGTAAATATAACCCTACACAAAGTCCACTTAAAGGACAAAAAAAGGCTACGGCTTCGTGTCATACACCTAATAGAGTTTATACAAAGTAACAATTTCCACATATACTCAATTTTTTAACGCCAGCGGTTTACTCAGAATAATAATAATAATAATAATAAATACAGTATTTGTCTACGCCATATCTCCAGCAATAAAACCATTCAGAGGCGCATTACAATTTACATGAATATACAGATTACCTAAACATTTTAAATAGAGACGTAGTTGTAAAATAAATATACTTTAAAGTCTAAAATTCTAACGAAATCCACGATGGTCTGGACGCCGCCATAGGTGAAGGGTTAATTTGGCTTGGCCATTCAGCGCGCGGCATTCTATATCTCGGTCAGCTTCCGGCGACGCTTTTAAGGGTCAACAACTTCGAGTCGTCGACAGTTCGTTCAGTTGGCGTGACATCTAGCAGCTGCTTATAGACGTATATCTAAATCTGTGGTTAAATCTATGGTAAACTTTAGTAATTATGCCTTCGTGTTCGGCATACGGTTGCAATAATAGTCGAAAAAACCGGTAGTATTGAAGCAATGGATTCACGTTGGTGATTTGCGGGCGTACTGTTTGGCACTTTGCTCGGTCCATTTTGAGGAGAAATGCTTTGATGTAGACATGTATCATCAGTTGATGGGATGATTTCAGCGATACCAATAATAGACAACTTTATATTTACCGTCATCAGCATGTTACGCGCGTTGCCGGGTTGCAGCCATTTCATGACAACAGCCAAACCCTATGCAGGGAATCTACGTGGAGAGCGCCTCGATCACCGTCGTGACGTCATTCTTCGTCTAAGATGGGGTAGCGCACAGAATTTGGATGGCTGGGTGTTAAAAAATATTTTCTGGTAAACCGCTGGCGTAAAAAAATTGAGTATATGTGGAAATTGTTACTTTATATTAACTCTATTAGGTGTATGCCACGTAAAAGTTAACTTTGTTTGTCCTTTAAACAAGTGTAGAGGGGAGAAGTGGAAGAGGAGTTGAAAGGTTTTTCAGAAGGAAACTGAGGAGATGCTAAGGCCATACATCTGCAAAGACGTTTGAAACAAAAACACAACAAATGTCAATAATTTGTATGGTACGCCTAATTTAAATTGCAAAATACAAGAGGATCAAATTAGATTGATTTATACAAAAAAATACCATGATACATGTTTGTATCAGAACAGCCGACAATTATGCTTAGTCTTAGGTAGAAGTAATTTCCACGTAACTTGATCATTAATCATTATTAACAGATTCGGCATTTGTGTAGAAGTCGGATCCACCCCAAGTGTGCTGTTATAACTGTATTAGCCTACATTGGATAACTCAATGTTTGCTATAATCCAACCCTAATAAATCAGTCTCTGCCACGGCCCGGCCACGACCGTCGCCCCGTAAAACATTACGCAACACCACGGGCGTCGATCGGTGGGGACGGGGGGGACGCGTCCCCCCCCCCACTTTTCAGGGTGGGGGGACAGCATAGGAATTGTCCCCCCCACTTTTCAGTTCAGAAAAATTGCGAGGCATATCGCCTGACTAAACACTCCTCTCTCTTAAAAGCCGCTACATAAGACTAGCTAGACAATAAACTCGCAATATGAAGTTCAGCAAAGTTATTTATCGCAAATTAGCACGACGCAAACCAGTTTTGAGGCAAATTTTAGACAACTCTACGCAGTAGTCATCACAGGAGAGTCATCGAACAGCCCGTGGCATTTGTACCAAAAATGCTTTGTTATGTCGCTGTATATTGATGATTTTAAAATTGTCGTGCATACACAGAAAGGCCAATCGGAAAGTGTATAACTACCGAAACAATGTAAGCCGCTGCCGGGCTCTATCAACCTTGTGTTGATATTATTAATAGGCTCTAGCCACCAAGCATATTTTAAATGATGTAATTTGTGTTGCATTTTCACCCCTCGCCTGCTTGATGCTTATCGCCTACGGTAGAAGCGGCGGATTCCTGTACTTTGTGTAACATATTCCCATTTGAGTGATGACAAATGTCTTTGCCAAAATGTTGGATTGGTAAGTTCTACACAGGCACGGCATGGGCGTCGATCAGTGGGGACGAGGGGGACGCTGACCACCCCACGGCATGAGGGGGTCAGCATAGGAAATGTCCTCTTACTTTTTCAGTTCATAAAACAAATTTATAGGCATATATAGGGAGACTGATTACTCCCCTCTTTTATAAACCCTACATCGGTCTCGTAGTAAAATTAATAATAAGAACTAAACTTCCGACTACCTAGTGGAAAATCACTAGATAAACTGCTTGGTTGGCCGCAGCGCGCAACTTGATCTTAGTCCAGTAAATAGTCATCATGCCGGGCTCTGACATTTTGCACCATTGTATTGATATATAGCCATCAAGCACATAATAGATTATTAATTTTGGTTTGCCCTCTCACCCCTTGGATTGCAGCCTGGTCGCCCTGGTGTGTATTTATATCCTACGGCGGAACCAGCAGATTTATGCACTTTGTATAATTTGATCTCATTTTAGTGATGATAAATTTCTTTGCCAAAAGGTGGGATTGGGAAGTCCTACACAGGCACCCCTGTAAGCTCTCCATCTTGTCACTCTATGAATCAGGCAGGCAGTGTTGGGTCCAAAGTCTACCCGCAAATGTTCAGTGATTGGGGTAGGCCATGGCCCCTCTTCAAATATATGTTGTCAACATGACAATTATAAATAGCATAACAAAGGCTTTTATTAGTTTAGAATTAGCACCAAAGCAACAATGAATTCTGTTTTATATTTAAAAAATACTTACGTGTATTTCAGGTCATATATATATATATATATATATATATATATATATATATATATATATATATATATATATATATTTATTATGCATATTATATATATATATATATATATATATATATATATATATTATGCATATTATATATATATATATATATATATATATATATATATATACATATATACATATGTGTATATAAATTGGTCCCCCGTCCCCCCCACTTTTAAAACCGGATCGACGCCCCTGCGCAACACACAGGGGAGCGCGAGCGACCGATGTCGCCTCGATCGGCGCAGCAATTTGTCTCTTGTTTCTGCTATAACTTTTCGCACTTCGAAGTGCTAACCCAGGGAATATGATCGGGCAACCGGAACGTGTATAATTATCGCTATCCTCGGTTCCCCAGGCTCCGTGAGGTTGCAGCACTGTTAAGCCTCTCAACTCTGCCTGGGGCAACTCATGCTCTGCATTTGTTAGCCGCCAGGGCGGCCTTACCCCAGATAAGGGTAGAAACGCTGATTGGCTCTCAGGCCAACTATGAAATAAAAATAAAAATAACGATATGATTTTATAAGATGATGATATCCTATGAAAAGTATTAAACATTGAACTTATATTAACAACAACAACAAAATTAACAGTTGTTTATTAAATACGAATTGCGGCATGATTAACCAGTATCCGTGAGGTGGCAGCACTGTTGAGCCCCACTCGGATAACATACAAATTAAATAAGGATACCTTTTTATCAAATAATGCTGTATTATAAAAACTATTCAAAGTTAAACTTATATTTACACAAAATAAATATAAATACAAATTTGAAGTTGTTTATATAAATAGAAATTACGGCAGGATTTAAGGATTGCATTACATGATTAGTATACAATATCTTATTTTAGCTGACAGTTGTTGTCATTTCCCATTTCACGTATGTGTCTCTTGTTGCCCTCTACAGGATTGACTCGAATGTAGAAGACACCTTCATGAACGTGGAGGCGGCACACTCCGAGATCCTCAAATACTTCCAGTCAGTGATGTCGAATCGCTGGCTCATGATCAAAATCTTCAGCGTGCTCATCGTCTTCTTCATTACATTCGTTGTGTCCATGGCGTGAGGAACGAACCTCCCTTAGACGAAGTGGTTAGGGTCATCTACAGACTCATTTCTTCTTGTCCCTGTCTTGTTGACTGTCCCCGTCCAATTATCGTTACTTTCCTGGGCGCCTGAGCACAACCGAAGGCACATGTGAAAGACAATACATGATAAAGGAAAGAGGAAATTTATCATTCTAATAAGTGTCGATTTGTCGACTTTTGAATAAAACTAGGTGCAAATAATGACATCCCAAGTTGTTGAACGGAAACAGGGTGGAAGATTGGAACAGAATTGGTGTATATATTAGGGGACACGTGGAACTTGTAATTCCTAAAAAAATCTATGACATTCTGGTAATTATGTTTCGCTTAGCTAGGGAAATGCTTTGCCAGGGAAATGGAATCTGCATTGAAAATTGATAGGGAATTTACAGCGATGTCCAGATTCCAGCTGAATTCGATGCAAGTGTCATCGTGAATCTGCAGAAACCAGACATTTGGGGTGTTTTCTGCCCTATTGAGAAGCGATTTTGAAGTGGCAAACTCATGATGGTTAAACTGTTTCATTGAATGTTATTTATACATGTTCATTGCCATGGAACCTAGTGTTTTCGTGTGTCACTAGCATGACGACATGAAATGGCTATCAGTGACGAATATGTACAAGGTGGTGACAGTTTCTGTGTTGGCCATTTTGGCGACATTATCGAATTTGAGGTTAAGATGCATGTGAATGTGATAGACAGTAATATTCTATGGTGCTGTACAATATACGAGTCAATATATTGAACACATTTTACACAGATTACTTTGTGCGGAACCAAAATGAACGGACTCTGAACAGCAGATTCCACACATTATAACATGTTTAATGAAGTTGAGTTCATCTCCAAGATATGCGGTAGCAACAAATTTGGTATTGAAAAGAGGCACATTTATTAAAAACCAATACAACATCTGGCTATGTTGTTAATAAGACAGTGATACGTCGTTGTGAACCCCAAAATTTAAAAAGCATCTACAAACGATAAATTCATGCAAGCCTATCTACATCTTCGGTGTGCCAAGGCCTCTATATCTGGCTGTTAATTAAAATAAACGGACAATATTTGTTTCGCCTGCATTCATGACGTCAGTCGTCACAGGTATCACAAGTGCATCACTTCTGGATTTCATGTCTCGCTAGTTAATATGGTTGTGCAGCAGTTACCATAGCAACAAATATAAAGCATATCCTAATATCCATGCATGCATGCTCAAGTAATCTTGTTTTGGCATTGACGAAGCATCTACATCCCTGATTGCTATATCCATATTTGTTAACTTTGTACTATGCAGTATGAAGCTGATGTATATTTACAACCCTGGTAGGATATATTAACAAAATTCTAAATGCAATGTAGTTAAGCTCTTGATTAAACATTTCCATTGTTTCCCAGAACACTTAAGAAATTAGTACATCAATAAATCTTGCAATACATTTTTTTTGCATGAATATAAAAGTATACAAAGTGAATGCTTAATTACTGATATATATATAAATATCACTGTGAATTCTGTTAACAATTTCTGCAACACCAACATTAGTAATGCACTACCAAACGCTGAAGCTATTTCATGTCTAACACAGTTCACCGAAATGATGACCTTTTAACAGTTTTCATAGTTGCTTTTTTACCATATCTCTTTAAGGTGGTTTCAATCGCTTTCTAGCCGTAACTAGTCATGTAAAAAGAAATTGCCAAAGACCACGTGTGATGTTAATAATGTTGGGTCATATTTGTCGAGGTTCAAAGCCGTCCGCGTCAGCGTTTTCTGTCATGCTCTGACCTTGAAACAGTTGTCTGGGGGCACTTTTCTGTGCCCGAGATAAGTCTTGGTATCGGTAACTGACAGAGCTGTGAAAAGAAGGATTCAAGGAATTTGATACAATGCAAAAAGTAAAGATAATGGGACCAATTCAGTATGATAAAGACCTCTTAAGAAAAAGTAATATTTAAACAAAACCTGTTGTTAAAGTTAAAGTAACTGATTCTTTTCAAAACGCGAATATCCATTGCCATATTACCGAGGACACTATTTCCGTGACACACCAGTGACAATGTCCCGCTGGCGCTTCGTGGTGGTGACAGTTTTCAGGCATTCAAGATCATTGTTAACGATCCAAAAGTGCAAAATCGGGTTTAAAAGCTCTGAACAACATCACTGAAATGGTCCCATGGTCTAACATTCAGTAAAGATAAGGTCTTATGAAGCATGGTAACCTGCTCAAAGTGCCCTTCTTGAAGACCTGTTTCATCTCAGGTTCTCTCGGAAGTATTCAGCAATATTGCAACTATTTTATGAAAATTTACATCTATTCATTCATACAAGTAAGCCAAATAGGAATATTATGGAGTGAGGAGAGTTGACTGAACATTATTACAAGTATCCAAACGTCTTCAAGGCATGTTGGTTGTCGTGCAGTCTGACACACACAGAGGACCCGAGTAGCCGGCACTGCATCTGTCACAACTTGTCCCAGTCCAGTTGGGTCCATCGCACTCGCAGTACCCTATCAACACAACACATGCGATGTTCAATTAAAATTAAATAAAACTAATCTAAATGAAATTCACTATTCTTTCTTAACAAGGATATTCGTCACATAACTCATGATCAGGTGTGCAAGAAGTGAAATATAATACATATTAGACGTGTATGTTTGTTCACGTATAATGTTAGATTCACTGCTATTTTGTGTGTTACAGTTAAATCTCTGTTCACAGTAACCTTAATAATACAGCCACCTGTGAATTACGGTCACCCTAGAAAAGTCTCGACGGTAAAAGAGTAAATTCTTCCAACAATTTGTTATTCAGGACACTTTGGTGCATCATGATTGAAGTTAACAGTGTAGTGATGTTTCAATGTTTCTGATTTAATCTTAGACACAATGAATTAATTGTATTATAATACAGTATAACTTAGCAAACTCATTCAATCACAGAACCTCTATATACAACAGTGACCACATTATAAAAACAGAATCATGGCTGAGAAATTGTAGTGGGTGGAACCTTGTTATTATGATCAGTGTTGGGAGGGGCAAGTGAGCAACGCAGCAAGATGAACGTTCCAGCGAGACAAATTTCTTGTTACATAAATTGTTTGGAACAATCTTTAACTACAAGGTGGATGTAATACAAAGGTGTCAGATTCAAGCTTAATGTTTGCCTATGGTATGAAACGCATTATTTCATGAATTCATGTAACCACATCGTAGTTAAAGTGTGTGGTTTCACACGGGTCATTGCAATCACATAAAGTCCACAGTTACATAATGAGAAACACATAAACATTCAAATAGATAAACAAATAACACATATATTTATGGGAAAATACACAAAAACAGATAATCAAATAACAGGTACATCCATCATTCATACATAAACGGTGAATCACATAGTTATTATTTATTAGCCCACAACCCTAATTCATAAAAACAAAACAATTAATAAATTCTTAATTATTTTTACAAATTGTACTACATCATACTTGCGTATCATTACAACTGTAGACAAGTCAAACCAAGCACACGTGTCCACTGTAGGTAAACGTCCAAGACTGACCTGCAGTGACCCTCCAGACATTGGAGGCCAGCCTCCCCCCGCACACGTCCCCCTCTACCGTCCCACTGCACTTAGTGTTACATGTGTCTGTGTCACCATGGCGACCGTAGTCGTTGCCACAGTAACAACGGCTGCCATCCTGTAACAAGGAATTAAATACATCATTTAGCCATCTCATTATGTAATATGTATTAAACATGTACATAAACTAGTCACCCCATCCCCCATGGCTCGAGCTTTGGCCACTCGACCAACAGAATCTGGCTTCGAATCATGTGCTGTGGTGTTGAACCTTGGGCAATTTCTTGCTCCAGCTGTGGTATATATATATATATATATATATATATATATATATATATATATACCATATATATACCATATATATATAGCGTAATATATATCAGAACAATTGTACAACAATGTGATTTTTATCAGAAATGATTTCAGATTAATGACAACAGTATGAACCCACCTGCAGACCCGCAAACTTGTAGCCAAGCAGGTAACATTTCAAGACACATTTGACTGTCGATAGATCTGGCTCCGAATCCCATGCGAGATATTCAAGGTCAGGGTCATTTTGCTTGTCTTTGAAGCACCCAACGTAAGAAGTGTTTTCAGTTCCTGCACATAAATAAATACATTATATATATATATATATATATATATGTATATATATATATATATATATATATATATATATGTGTGTGTGTGTGTGTGTGTGTGTGTGTGTGTGTGTGTGTGTGTGTGTGTGTGTGGCTATGGCTATGGCTATGGCTATGGCTATGGCTATGGCTATGGCTATGGCTATGGCTATGGCTATGGCTATGGTTATGGCTATGGCTATGGCTATGGCTATGTCTCTGTCTGTCTGTCTGTCTGTCTGTCTGTCTGTCTGTCTGTCTGTCTCTGTCTGTCTGTCTCCCTCCCTCCCTCCCCCCTCCCTCCCTCCCTCCCTCTCTCCCTCCCTCCCTCCCTCCCTCTCTTTCACGGTTGATGAGTTGGCTGTAGCACCACCCGAAGGGTGGGCAGTTTTTCCTAGATTGAACAATGCCACTCTGCAGTATTACTTAGTATTTAGTTCTTGGACCTGCTCAATCAATGCACTTGATATTACTGAATACGCCAGGGAAATATGGTGGATAAGCAAAGTCGTGTGTATAAGTTGGTGCGGTGGAACAGTTAAGTGGTATTACCATTTGATTGCTGTTGATATCTGAATGTGAGGTTCGAGTGGACATGAGTAGGAGTAGCATCTAGCTTACTGTTAATGTTGAACTGGACTGCTCTTATATAGTGCGACTGTACGCTCAAAGATTAGAAACAAATTGTGGTGTGTGGTGTGTGGTGTGTGGTGTGTGGTGTGTGGTGTGTGGTGTGTGGTGTGTGGTGTGTGGTGTGTGGTGTGTGGTGTGTGGTGTGTGGTGTGTGGTGTGTGGTGTGTGGTGTGTGGTGTGTGGTGTGTGGTGTGTGGTGTGTGGTGTGTGGTGTGTGGTGTGTGGTGTGTGGTGTGTGGTGTGTGGTGTGTGGTGTGTGGTGTGTGGTGTGTGGTGTGTGGTGTGTGGTGTGTGGTGTGTGGTGTGTGGTGTGTGGTGTGTGGTGTGTGGTGTGTGGTGTGTGGTGTGTGGTGTGTGGTGTGTGGTGTGTGGTGTGTGGTGTGTGGTGTGTGGTGTGTGGTGTGTGGTGTGTGGTGTGTGGTGTGTGGTGTGTGGTGTGTGGTGTGTGGTGTGTGGTGTGTGGTGTGTGGTGTGTGGTGTGTGGTGTGTGGTGTGTGGTGTGTGGTGTGTGGTGTGTGGTGTGTGGTGTGTGGTGTGTGGTGTGTGGTGTGTGGTGTGTGGTGTGTGGTGTGTGGTGTGTGGTGTGTGGTGTGTGGTGTGTGGTGTGTGGTGTGTGGTGTGTGGTGTGTGGTGTGTGGTGTGTGGTGTGTGGTGTGTGGTGTGTGGTGTGTGGTGTGTGGTGTGTGGTGTGTGGTGTGTGGTGTGTGGTGTGTGGTGTGTGGTGTGTGGTGTGTGGTGTGTGGTGTGTGGTGTGTGGTGTGTGGTGTGTGGTGTGTGGTGTGTGGTGTGTGGTGTGTGGTGTGTGGTGTGTGGTGTGTGGTGTGTGGTGTGTGGTGTGTGGTGTGTGGTGTGTGGTGTGTGGTGTGTGGTGTGTGGTGTGTGGTGTGTGGTGTGTGGTGTGTGGTGTGTGGTGTGTGGTGTGTGGTGTGTGGTGTGTGGTGTGTGGTGTGTGGTGTGTGGTGTGTGGTGTGTGGTGTGTGGTGTGTGGTGTGTGGTGTGTGGTGTGTGGTGTGTGGTGTGTGGTGTGTGGTGTGTGGTGTGTGGTGTGTGGTGTGTGGTGTGTGGTGTGTGGTGCGTGGTGCGTGGTGCGTGGTGCGTGGTGCGTGGTGCGTGGTGCGTGGTGCGTGGTGCGTGGTGCGTGGTGCGTGGTGCGTGGTGCGTGGTGCGTGGTGCGTGGTGCGTGGTGCGTGGTGCGTGGTGCGTGGTGCGTGGTGCGTGGTGTGTGGTGTGTTCGTTGATGTCACGCAAGCGGGTGACGTTCTTTGATTTACATTTTGGCCATCAAAGATGCCTATTCATTATCACGACAAATTTACATGTTCAACTATTTCACAGATATCATTACTCAGTGATTTCCCTCTGTCATACTTGAGCTGATGAAAACAATAATTTTCAAACAAAATATGTGATTTTATAATCTCGATTTTTTTAATACACTATGACTCATTCATAAATGCATGGTCATCTTTCTCGTAACTGTTATATTCTTATGTATGGACAATGGTTGTTCAGGAGTTTCATCTCGTTTAACCACCACTACATGCACTTTGTCCGATATGTTCTATCTGCAAATAATGTTACTCAGACTACTATCTTAACAAAACCTAGTCACCGCTTTTATGGCAAGTTACGCAAGCTTCAGGGAGTGAAGCAACACAAAGCGTTGGTAGATAGATATACGACCAATGTTTGCGAAGATAAACGAAGGGACATCGCCGACATTCCCAGTGGTGCACCGCCATTGTATACGGGCACAAAGTTAATTACCCTTCACGATTCTTTTGCGACGTTATGTCAGGCATACACTACCAGACGAATGGAGGGTTTTGACCCACTGTCATAAACACATGGTCTCAATGTAGGCGCCTTTGTTAAGGATCGTAGCAAATACATCTGTTTGTTACTCTTTTTCGACTTTGCTCTCAGTTTCGTGAGATCATTTATGACGGCGGATGTTGCATGTGGTGTGTGTTTCTGTTCAACACTCGCTATTCTCGTTTTTAGTGAGGCAAATGGAGTGTTATGTGTGTCTTCGAGCATTAATTACGCCGTCGACAGACCACCAGAGTAAGGCTTCTCCGACAAGTATATGCCTGACTTGCAATGTTCCTTTTTACGGAGCCGCTGGTTTTCTTCTACGTATGACAGTGGCCCTTGCCTGTCGGAAACCTATCTCCAATAAGGTCGCCTTTGTTTACAGCGTTATCTTTAGCAACTGGCGGCATGTTTGAAGGTTTCCCTAAACCACAGTAACCGTCGACGTCTACATAGTTCAAAGCATTATCTTTTTGCAAAGTATTACAATGCAGCGTCTATGTTTTGTGCATGTATGAGTGTGTGTATGTGTGTGTGTGTGTGTGTGTGTGTGTGTGTGTGTGTGTGTGTGTGTGTGTGTGTGTGTGTGTGTGTGTGTGTGTGTGTGTGTGTGTGTGTGTATGCGCCAACTGTCACATACACCCGCCTATGCAAAGCAACAATGCGAGACCAATGCAGATTGAAATAGGCTTATTTATACCTGATATTAACAACACCACATGTACATCAGTACATTGTCACAGCAAGCATGCCGGCCCCAACGGTATTGGTACTCAATACCTACATAACCTAAACATATTAACAACCACCAACACTAACTATATCCCTACACTATATTTATAATTGATACCACATCAGTGGGGGTCACTAAGAGGGGAAAAACATGGGTAAAACCTTGTGTACTTACAAAAGGGAAAAGCATCAAGAAACTACAATTCACACAATACAACTAGTGTAGTTGTAACACACTTATAAAACTACATTGCAAAATCAAGTTAAATAAAGTTAACTGTTTGGTGAAACCAAGACACGAAATTCCTTCCTTGGATGTATGGACATTCTGCCACGCAATTATGTTCTGATAACATGGTGAAATTCTGGTTATTTTATTCTCGTTTGTGTATTTCAGTTATTCAGTTATGATCATTATGCGCAAAGTTATGACTTTTATGAAACACATTAAACTATTTCCAAATTGCGTGCGCTACGGCAGTATGTCGCACGCAATTAATGATTTTAGCTCTAAGTCGGGTGCACCTTTAAATAAGGGTTTTGCCGATATAAAACAGCACGGAATAAATTCGGTATTTAGATCAAAAGTCGGGGTGCGGCTTTAATTAGGGGTGCGGCTATACAGGATGTACGGTAATACCAGTAGAGAAACTCTCTTCATCGAGTCATGAAAAAGTACCTTACCTGTTTTCTGTACACAGGTGCCATGTTGACACTGAGGACAAGGAAGACATGTCTTGGTGCCCCCAGCCGGGAACGACGTGTCACACTTCGAACATGTCGCACCAGAGAAAAACGGGTAACATAAACACCTGAAAAGGCACAGCAAGGTAGTGTCTGACTTCAATGTGTAGGTTGGTCATAGGAGGAATATACTGTTCAACACGGTATTGAAGGGTCTACTTTGTCGTTCACATATGCATATAACTGGCTGTGGCTTAATGATGCAATCACTGCTAAGTGGCATTAATTCCTTTAATGCTATGGATTGCAGCAACAACAGACAATAAAAACAGAAAGAAGTGCATTTTGTGTGGAGCATAACCTTTGTAAAGTACGACATTTCAATATATTACCTATAGGTCTTGATCTCGCCATGTTTCAAAAGTTAAGCTTCAAAGTGAATTTCTGACAAAATAACCACATTTTGGAGCCGTGAACAGTATATTCTACACAAAAACGGAACACTTTTCCACGGCCTAATATGGTCATGTAGGTAATTCGCATAGTACGTCATTCTAGCAAACCAATAAGTAATATTTTTACTTTCTTAATAGTCAATTGACCTTATACAGAGGGAAAACAAAAACACATCACATATCCAGTCTGAGGACTGGACTTCTTCAATTACTTTAGATTTACAACCAACAACTCTCAAATTTAATCAACAATTAATTACCTAAGCTTAAAATCATCTGTTTGCTGCTAAAATGTCAAACGTACTTGACCCCATAGACGCCTGATATTTTTCGATTCCTCCTGATGTGTCTTAAGCTCTCTGTCAAGATAACTACAATCACACCAAGTACACTCACTTGTCGACACCGATACACCGGCCGTGTTTGCTGCAGTGATTCACCCCACTGCATGATGAGACGTTGCAGGTGTCCCCGAGCCAGCCCCTGTCACAGCGACATTTGTTTGGGCCACTGCACGTCCCGTGACTGCTGCACTCATTGACCCCAGAGCAGCTGAATGTTGTACAAGCCTCTCCCTTGTAGCCGTTATTGCAGGCACATGTGTTGTCTCCGATACAGAAGCCATGCCAACACTCGAGTTCACATCGTATCTCGGAGCGATCTGGTCGAAAATACAATTCTTATTTCCGGTAGTGTCTTTATAAAAAAAGATAATATAGTTTTTTTTATATACTGCAGTATTCAGTCATTTGAACTATTCAAGGTAGCCTACACTTTAATCCCTGGGAGATATGCTCTATCAAACACCATCTCGACTTCTGTGGGAACCATTCAGCCACATGATACTTATTACAAGAAAACTATCCATACACAATTCCACCATTGTCTGTTGTCTCGTATTTGAATTGGAGCAAAATGAAATCAATGAACCTCAAGGGTGCTAAACAGATGTAATTCGATTGTTCATAATCTCTTACTTGGTGACTTTTAAACGACTTTTTGAAACTTGTCCCTTATGGGTTGCTTAAGCAACATAGACACTGATTTTATATCATTTGTTTTTGTTTCATATCATTATGTTGTATATGCTTATGTATCAATGTTACACAATATTTTTACGTATTTAATATTCTTACCTGGTGGTCATTGTGACAAAAATGTAAACCTTGCAACGCATATCAAGTGAAATACCCTAACTTTTATTTCATTCAGTCCATAATATTATTTCATTCTAGTTTTACCAAATGTGCTTTGCCATGTTTTATGTATCCATTTCAATATCTACAATTGCCCAGAGAGAAATAAAACTAAAACTGTTATTATTATTATAAGTAATTGTCAGGTAGTTATTCACATAGCATGGAACTATCACAGAAACATATATAACATTGTATACAGTTGACTAATGCGCATCTACACAGCTATGATTCCAGGGTTTTATGCATGTTACAATTTTTGCCAGTCACACGTTTTTAGTGAACATGTGGACTTTATCTCATATATATATACAAGCCAGTTGAAATGTGGTTGACCTTAAATAAACTACAAACACACAGGTGGCACCCATTTTGAAAGCGTAAGACCTTTTGTTCTTTCAATTTTGTTACCCATCCACCGATATGTTTACCCTTCCACAATGGATTTACCTGTCCAAATGAGACAAAGCATCTCAGAGAGTCGGGGACAAGTTTGCTGTTGTACAAACGCTCTGACCAACACTACAGGAAGACACTGCTAGCACTTAGCACTTACCAACGCATTTATAAGAGACATTGGCGTATTTGTAAATTCCGGGACATGGGTCGCCCAGTTTGCTCGTCAATATGTCCACCTCACAGCTTTCGTAGCCATTGCACACACGTCGCAGCTTATACAGAGCTTTTGTGTCATAACAGTCAGCATCTGCTGGGGCTTTAACGTGAGGGCAAGTCTCGTTACCATGGCGACCATAAAATGCCGACTTGATGGAAATTGCTTTTCTTTTCGGGCATGTTATCTTCATCTTGTAGGCCTCACATGCTGACACACTGTTCGGGAGGTCTAGTAAACACAATGCAAGATAGTTGTTCAGTGATAGCAGTAAACGCTGTAAAAAGCTCGACTTGAAATGTTTACAAATTTCACCACCGCCTCGTCACCATTGATTCTGAATAACTACCACAGCCAACAGAAAACAGATCGAGCCACAGAAAGAACAACACACACACAGCTACAACATCCCCTACTGCAGGACACAGTACAGACAGATGTCATTCTTCCCCCGGACCATACCCGAGTGGAACAGCCTGCCCCAGGAAATAGTGGCAGCCAAGTACCTAGACTGTTTCAAGTCCAGGCTTGCTGCCCACCTGTAACCAAGATTGACCACCCCCTCCCCATCCCCCTCCCCTCCCCTTTGTTTCTTATGTCTACTACCCCCCTCTACTATGCCACACACCCTTTCATTACATTTCAGAAGTGTCTACTGCAACCTCCACAAATCAGCATAATCATCACAACACTGGTATTGGCTGATCAATAGAGGAAGAATAGTTGCTAAACAAACTACATAGGTATGTCATTAATATTGAACACACAGCTGCTAGTATGCTTCTGCTTCTGTGTCAAGGTCGAACATAAAGTAAGCTTACCGGCGTCACCACCAGGTGCCGCTATGGTTGCTGAATTAATTTAATTAATTTATGTATTTCATCAAAATATTTTTGATAATGGTTATTCTGTTTCACATCATCGATAGTATGTTAGTATTCCTTATTTCATTACATTTGTAAAATACCACAATCTTGAAACACCATAAATAATAAGTGTTTACTTTACAGCAATTACAAATTGTGAAATGTTTCATTGACTGTATATTTTATGGAAACTAGCACTACTTCTCAGTCTTAGGTACTATGTAACGACTGACTGAGTATTCACAGTTCCAGAATGTGTATATGATGATGTGTGCTATGACATATATACTCCTCCAGTTATTCGCAATGCAAGTTAAACAAAAACAAAAACAAAAACTACCTGACCAAACCAATTGCAGAAAATCCACAAAACATTCTGTACACTACTTTACACATCTTTGAAACATTTAGTCAACACCATTAATTTAGGAAGAATTCAGACAAAATAAGTGTTACTTTTCCTTAAACAGGTCATAAATTACTGTTGAAAAGCCTGGCACTCAAAATGCAAACTCTCACGAGAAATCTGATAACATATCCAAATTGGCTATCTCAGTTATAGGGGATAATATTGAATGACTGAGTTGGCGAAATGAAGTATCAAACATTGTAATAGACACATTTATAACGGCACAATTGAAGTGGGTCTGGATTCTACACAGTAGTCAATGATAGGTAGTATATAGATACAACTGTATATAGGCCTCAATACGACTGGTGTAGTTTTTACGATATACTCATTGAGTATGTTTAACACTGATGTTGGGTATACACAGACCTGTATTGCGACACGTGGAGCAAGTTAAGAAACAGTCTCGATACATGTACTGTGGATTGGCGAGACATTCTCCCTGATGGGCCAACGCCTCGCACAGCTCATTGCGCAAGACGTTCTTACATCCTACAACAAAAAGAGCATGATTATGATGACACTGAATATATACATGAACACAGGCTGCAACAAGAAGCATTATTACGATGACACTGAATATATACATGAACACATGCAGCAACAAGAAGCATGATTACGATGACACTGAATAATATACATGAACACAGGCAGAAGCAAGAACCATTATTACGATGCTACTGAAGATATACATGAACACAGGCAGCAACAAGAACCATTATTACGATGACACTGAATATATACATGAACACAGGCTGCAACAAGAAGCATTATTATGATGACACTGAAAATATACATGAACACAAGTTGCAACAAGAAGCATGATTATGGTGATACTGAAGATATACATGAACACATGCAGCAACAAGAATCATTAAGACAATGACATTAAAGATATACTTGAACACATTTAATCAATGTTCTCACACATAAACCCTTGTCATTAATCATGCATGCTAACAATGATCCACCCTGACACTCGGTCAGGTATGTCAACGAATAAACTAGTAGGAAAGGGTTGTGGGTGAACTTGTGGATGTGCATTGTTTTAATGTTATGCAATAACCACATCGTATGTGAGTAATACATATAGATAGTAAACATGCACATATATATACACAGATAATCACCACATAACAGTGCAAACTCCCGGAACACATCCTCATATATATATATATATATATATATATATATATATATATATATATATATATATATATATATATATATATTATATATATATATATATATATATATATATATATATATATATATATATATATTCTATATATATATATATATATATATATATATATATATATATAAATACATATATATTTAAACATATATATATATATATATATATATATATATATATATATATATATATATATATATATATATATATATATACATATATATTTAAACATATATATATATATATATATATATATATATATATATATATATATGGCAGGACAGTTGAAATCGTCCAACATTTCAAATTTCTCGGTTCCACAATCCGCTGTAATCTTAAATGGGAGCTAAATGTTGTTAATATTGTCAAAAAGGCCCAGTAGCGGCTGTACTTTTTAAGAAGGTTAAGATCGTTTTTGATCGCTCAACTTTTACAGAGCTGTACTCGAGAGTGTTCTGATATTTTCTATCACAGTATGGTTTGGGTCGATTACACATAAGGAAACGCTCAGATTAAATAGATTTGTGAAAACTACTTCCCGAAACATCAACAGAGACCTTCCCAATCTTGAAATACTGTATCAACAGCGCCTGTTATGAAGAGCCACTCTCATATCTCAAGATTCATCCCATCCTGCCCATGACCTATTTGAACCTCTTCCATCTAGTCGCTGATTCAGATCCATCAAAACCAGGACCAACCGCTTTAGTATTAGCTTTTTGCCCTTAGCCGTTCAAACCCTGTCAAAACAGAAGTGATTTTTCTCCCACCCGCAGCAAATACATATTCCATTTTCCAATGAGTTTTTAGTATATATCATAAATTAGTATATAATATTTTATTTAATATTTTACATTTTAAGCTAATATATTTCTACTAGAGGAAACATTGCTATGTAAGCTCATATAGGCCTGTTTAGCAACAGGGCCAAAATAGCAAGACACATTTTTTTATTCTTAATTGTAGGTTTTTTACAGACAATTATCTGAATAATTTTAAATCCTAGGTATTCTGAATTACTGAATTCTACTTACCCAGTAATCTGTAGCATGCAACAGTTCCGTTTTACTAGCCTGTAGATTTCTCAAGAAATCAATGTTTCGCTGTACATTTCTGGAGAAATGTGCTCGGGATTGACCTACCTTGACACCTGTAGTCCAGCTCCATATACTTGTAGGTGCCAGGACACGTATCCCCTCCCATTGTCTTTGAGGAGACGTCCACTTTGCATTTACTCCTTCCTGTGCAGAGTTTGTGTGTATGTTGAAAGGGCGCTGTTGTCTCACCACAACTGTTTGAGTGGATGGCCGTATGGGGGCAGATTGAATTGTCATTGCGGCCATAGAAGACGCCCATGATTCGCAGGAACGTATTGTCGGTGCAAGAGAGTTTAACACTGTTGCCTTCGCAGGTGATGCTGTGTACTGGTGGATCTGCAAAGACATGTTGATATGTAAAAATAATGAACGATGTGGTAAATGCATCGAATGTTCAACACATGTAATGTGTAAAGGTCTGTGAATGAAGAACAGTTTTTAAAAGCAAGATTAAAATGTCATAGTAATTATAATAACGCCTAATGGTATCTACATGTCTGAGGGTAAACATCACATTTTGACTTTGTTTTATGTTAATCATTATTTTATGATGATCAATAACATTTAAATTAATTTCAGACTAAAGTATTCAGATGATACACAGTCTCTTAGAATAGACTCTGGTTACTGGCCTATATTATAGGCTATTGCCTATACACAAATACAGTATACAGTAGACGTGAGTATTATTACTATTAGTAAACCAATTAATGAGAAAAATAAAGCCTCTTTTTTAGAAGTATATTATAATTATTAAATTATTACAACACAGTGCAAAGTATACAGCAACACATTTTATGTATAAACGTATAAAAACAGCTGATTAACCCTTATAATTTTATATTTATTCGCATATTGACTGTGCTGCCGTGTCTTAGGCTTGGCTTTGTTTGGGCCAGACATAACATTAACACGGGCATGGCCTTGGACATGGTCAAACGCGACTAAACGAGGAACTCACCATATTCACATCTCCAATACGCCTTGCGACAATTTGTTTCCATCCAGGCTGCGTTATTGCCCATGTATTCCCAGTCATGTTCCCATTGGTCGCACGTAGCATACTTGTTGGTGCACTCTGTCAAACCATGTGAACCAGGCAGTGGCCAGTGTTAAAAAAGGCCAAAATCCGTATCAGGTAAGGGGATATTTTTTTGCTAAGTTGGGGCTAACATTTGTAAAGAAGTAATTAAATCCATTAAAAATATCTTCTTTCTTTGACATTCTCTTGTTGTTTTTATAAAGTATTCCAGGTCTCTTTAACATGTGCTTTTTTTCTAACATCGAACTATAATAGTTTTTTCTGTAATTCTTAATATAGATGTTAATTTATTTTTGTATGTTTGTATGTTTTTTTATTTCTGCTTCTGCAGATCTCATTACAATGAATGCTTTATATAACTTATTTTCTTTGTACAAGCACGTTTTAAACCTTTGGTGAACCAGGTTTTTTATTTTCAAAGCTTTTTGTGGGAACTTATTTTACTGGACAGTGTTTGTTATATCCATATCCATATCCATATCCATATCCATACATATATCCAGAAATATGTATAGAAAAGAGTGCAATTCTTTTACATTATACCTGCTTATGCTATACTCACAGTGTGCAAAAATGGGTAAATGATCACTAATATCATTGAACATGATACCACTAGTTAGGTTGAAGCGTAATTCATTTGTGAATATGTTATCTATTAATTCCTTCCAGAAACACCAGTCTCTTTAAAGGGAGGGTGCCAGCTTATCTACCCAGAATTGATAGAAGAGTAATATGTAGCAGGAAGTCTGCTGTCTAGGACGTTGGAAGGGTAAACATCATCACCCTCGCTTTACCGTTGAATGTTAACGCCGTTTTGTTGTGTTCCCATGTGTGTATAAGCTAGCAGAATACGGTTAAAAATAAATTCTCTTTTTACTCCTCAACGCCAAGATGCAAATGCATTACAAGGGATTACAAATATTATTCTGGTAGTAATACTGAAGAAAAAAAACATGATTTCAGATTATAATTGTATACATATTCAAAGAAATGTTGTAAGTTCGTAAGACGACCACAAGGACACTTACCGCCACATTTAAACGAGACGTTCAAATATTTACGTTCATCGAGACAGGGGTGAGAAAAGGTAGACCTCGTTACGTTGACGTCACATTTATGCTCGTTGTTGCATAAGTTCGATGCCATTCGTAGGGCATTTTCTGTATAACTGCACATCGGTGTCGGTGGAACGTTTTCTCTTGGACCATACGTCGCTTTAATGACACGAATAACACGGTATTCGGGGCAAACCAGCGACAGTGTCTTGTCTTTGTAGGCGAGCGCCTGGTAAACACGCGCTGTGGACAAATGAATAGTGTTAATGGCATGCTGATTTGATATACTGATTTACTGTGGCCGTTTTGTCGTAAACTATGCATGGTCTGATTGCCATGTTCGCAAACAGTTACACACAGTATTCGTAGTTATGCTGGATGCATATGTAGCGCATGCGCGGGTCTCCACGGTGTAACGTGTAGACTATTGCGTAGTGTTTAGAGACAACGAAGCAGCGACACAACTCCCTTGTAACTATGCTACTAACAGATGACATATTTGTTTAGTCAGGCACCATGTTGAAAGTTGAAAAAAACCAACGGCTATCTGTGAAATCTAATTGAAACCTACTTCTGCCGACGAGAACTAGACAAGAAAACTTATGAGAAATGCTATGGTTTTGCGCTTGGTACTATAAGGTTAATGACACATGAGTTGACGGGCAACGCACGGCGCCACGCACGACAACAGCTCTTTGTCGCGGAAGTGACGTCACTAAGGAAAAGGAACCGACAACGGCGTGTCAGTTTGGATGATCCGGAATACGACTACGAGTAGCAGTGGACCGGAAATGTGACATTGACGGCTACTGGGACGGCGTGCGATGCTACTATCGAAATGGTAAGTTAACACACGTTTTCAGTTTAACTCACCATGACATTTGACACAATACCTCTTTGGTTCTTAGGTGGTTTCCTCCAAACATCCCAAATTTTGGGCTAACGCAGGAGTTGTCCTTCTCTAGAATTAGTGATTCCACTGCAGGTTAGACATTTACCCCGTGTGTGGGATATTTTACGTCCCCTGGCATAGACACCAGATATAGGGGACCACGCTGTTCGATATGCTTTGTTATCAATATAACAGTGCCACAAGAGAGACTAATACGCCATGTAGGTAGATCTGTCGTCGGGAAACATTCACTGCAGAATGCGGTAAAGTATAATCTTTCAGATGTGTTTCGATCACATCGTTAACGCCATCTAAATCAGCCTGTCAGTCGTTTACTTCCTGTCGGTTGTCTTTAAGAGACGACCATTGCACATCCGCTCAAGATAACGTTCTGATTTATGTTTTAGAATGTCTGTCAGTGGTGCTGACTTAGGTAAACATATACTACTACTCAGTTGTGTTAGACAGAAATGACACATCGTCTGCGAATTCACTTGTCCACTCGCTAAATTTAACAGTAGCAATTTTGTTTTACAATGGTTACACCGACACGGTGTCGCATAGCAATGCAATGCTATGTATTACGTGTACGACTACGGCGTCGTGTCTATACACCGGTATAATTGACTCGCATCACTCCAGATTTGAACTGATTGGTCATTGTTTCAAAAATATCATCACGCTAACAAGTCTCGCAAGGTAGTTTACATGGCCGACGTTTACTCGCGATATCTATGGCCGACTTCGATTGAGCTACGTGAGTAACTCGCGTAACCCGAAGGCTACCTGAGTCCCAATCGAACAGCCGAGATCACTCGAGCACGTGACCATTTTTGACCTAGATTAGCTACTCGAGGCGATCGCGAGTTTTACAGGATTCATTCGAGTAACTGACGTCATTAGCCATGACAACCAACAGGGAACGTAGGCCCCTACTGCATAAGAAATTAATTAAACATTACATGACACAATCATTTAAATATGTATTAAAGTAAGCACATTATATGAATTATAATTTAAGACCAAGACGATGAACGTCACAATTTGCACGCCAAACAACATATTACTTTATTGTATTCATTTACATAAGGGGTTTATGTCCGTGATCACGATCATCGGTGTTCAGTTGGATTACGCGCGTAGTACTGCGCGCGCAGTGTAAAGTATCATGTAATCATGTAATGTAAGCATCATGTAATATAATCAAGGAACGTATAAACATGTTTACAATGTGATTGCTCAAACTGTCAGCCCTTGTCAACGTTATTAAACAATTCCGTATCTGCCACATGTTTAAACGTTTGCGTCTAAACATAATCACGTGACCGGCGGCGTAGATGTCATACTCACGTGCACAGTCGTAGGCGACGTGCAGGTACTTAGAGGTGCCCGGACACGTGTCCGTCGTTTGCAGGTGTGTTCCGACCATAACGTGACATTCGCTCTTGTCGTCACACTGCGGTCGTAAGCTGTCGGCGATGTCCGGTCCCCGACAGTCGGTCGTGTTGGCGGCGTCGTCGCGACAGGTCACCAAATCTGTCCTGCCGTACTCCGCCGTCTGCAGATTAGCAGTTGGAGACATACCACCAAATTCATTCCTACGCCATTACCCTAGTAGTCCTGCTTAAAAGAACTACATTGTGCACTTTTTTATATTTCTGGAGGCACTAGTTGAATGGAAATGATATTTCTGCGTAGCGTGATATCAAAGCTGCGAAATAATTATATTTGTCAGAGAGTGAAAAGGTGCGTATACATACAGGTGTAATTTGGCCTAGAGGTGTCAACATTGGCAATCGGCCGCTGATTGAAGCAACAGTGAAGGAGTGTCAGGTTAGAGACTGTATTGTAGGAGAAAGCTGTATGTCATTTTCACGAATTTTATACACGACATGTGTCTTAATGTCTGAAATTTCCAATACCATGAATTAATAATCCTAATGGGAAATCAAAGAAACGTTACAATGGCCGCCTATGGGAAATCAATTGCTGGTATCTACCCAGTTTGGCCAAAGAATCATGGGATAGAGAACAAATAGGGACTTAAGCGTGTCATCGACACTAGGAGAACTCACTGAGAAATTATTTTCAAGGGCATACACCTTCGTGAAAACTAGTATTTCGGATAGTGAAGAATTATTATCTCATATAGAGATTAAACACATTCATTTAAAAAACCACGGGTTTCTTCTAGAAGCGAGAAAATCAAGCTCCCTCCTTCGCAACTACAAAACACTTGTTAGGATAGCGGAACAGGGGCGGTTTTCTCATTGTCTAGGACTCTTCTTACAACGATAACAATAATAACACCTACGTTTTCATTTCAGACGATCAATTATTGTTTATTATTATTATTATTATTACCAGCATTGCATTATTGTAGAGCGCCGTATCTCCGGGACTAGCCCGTTCATAGGCGCGTACACATGTACCAATAAAACGTACGTGGAATCATACAACAGTGTAAAAGAACAATTCTATAAAATGTATATCATGGTAACATTTATATTTAAAAAGTGCTATGTACATCTCGTATGCAGTCGTTCAATGTTACGTAGGAATTGTTATGAACAAAGTGTTGTTCTTAATTTAAAGGCCTGAGGCTAACATTACTGCAGTGAACAGTAAATATATATCACGTGTGATTGATGCAGCCAATCGACACAAGCGTCACATTGACCCAACCAATGAAATAAAAGGTAACACATACAAGCACGTGCAAGGCGTAGTCGGCGGGACACGTTATGATCATACGGCCGCCATCGCATATTGTGTTACCGTAGTGGAGGATCGGTTGCGACACTGCAAAACACGTGAGACAGTTGTATTACACGGACGCCGGGGAAGCTTGACAACTTACCTGCGAACATTCGGGCAGCTGGAACATTATCTGTGCTTAAAAAGTCTTTAAAAACATATCTTTTTATTTGACATTTTAATTAATTCAAATTGTTATGAAATGACGGACACTGCTTTATAAGTTCTTTTTAGTGTTATACATGTTTTAATCAGTGTTTATGTTTTAGATTAATGTATAGATAATTTGCATACACAGATTTAGTAAATGTTTAAATTTCATATTTACATTTTATATTAATTTATATAATTTACAGAGGTTTAGTACTATACATCTTTAAAACAGTGTTTAACTTATTTTAAATTGATTTATATGATTTCTATAATTTACATACAAAGGTTTATACTAGTGTGCATCTTAAACCAAAATTTTGTTTGATTTATATTAATTAATATAATTTACATTTGTATTTATTAATACATTTATTGTCTTTTACAGCGCATCGATCCGCCATGCGGGAATTAGCCCTTTGGATAAACAGTTTTATTATTATTATTATTATTATTATTATTATTATTATTATTATTATTATTATTATTATTATTATTATTATTATTATTATTATTATTATTATTATTATTATTATTATTATTATTATTATTATTATTATTATTATTATTATTATTATTATTATTATTATTATTATTATTATTATTATTATTATTATTATTATTATTAAATCTGAATTCGAAAGGTTTAACGGACTTGAGGAAAATGGACACAAACAATGTTGTGACTGAAACGAGCATGATAGGAATCCTTGAAGTTTTAGTTTGGTTCTGAAGAATAGCACAGTATCTATTGCACACAGTAACATTTTACTAAAACATATAATTTTGCCAAAAATAAGTTACAACGCATAGGCGGTGTACAGATATCGCCGAAGTCTGTATTTATGATTCCACAAAGGTATATGTTATCTTTCGTGGGGGTGATCACTACATACACGGGCATAGGTATAAATCGATATAGTACACAATACTAAAGGTAGTTGGTCCATTATACACAATAGGGGTCGTAAATGTATGTTGGCTTACTACAGAAGAAATTACTGTTGTTCACCGTATAAATAAAGTAAACTGCATTTTATGCGGAATCTGTTTCCACTCTAACATAATAAATATTATTATTGATTACAGTAAATACGTAATTGCACCATGGTGAATGTCACGTTTTGCTATGGATTACTTCAGTGAATAGCTTATTTTATTATGACTTACTGTGGTGGAAGCATTATACAATGTAACATATTATAGTTCGTTATAATTTATCATGATTTACTATGAATTTATAATAGTTTTCCACCGTAAACAGCAGTACGTATTTAGCCCAGACAGGTGGGAACATGTTTCGATTGGAGCAGACTTACAAAATGGTGATTTCTACATACAACCAATCGGTTCTTGCTCATTATGCTATGAACAGAACCGTTCAGAATATATACCGATGTGGGCTTAAATAGGTGAGTTAATTGGATAAATTCTACAGTCTGTAATCGTGTATATCTTGGAACAGTTACTGTTATTGTACATCTCTAGTGGTTGTATCCAATGGGGTCGTAAATAATGGCATGTGTTTTCTTGACACATCAGCCGGAAACATTCCACACGCATCCTTGTCCGCATCAGCTCGGTTAAACTTCGTTGAAAACCCAAAAAGGTAGTGCTGGATTCATAAATGAAAGCATCCTTTCAAAGAGTATATAACAGCGATGTGTCTCATTTACATTGCTAGTCTTTTTGTGGATTGCTCGCAAGCTATGTTCAGTTCTTGACTCGCTTTTGTCGGTTATCGCGTCAAACAGATTTATGGAGTGATTCACACCATATCGCCCGACCTGTCATTACACACCTACTATGTTCATTTGTTCTCTCCATCGCGGGTTCGCCACCACCTACCCTCTACCGTGATATATAAATTACCCTGCGCAGCAGTCACTAGATCATCCCGTCTGAAGAATGTAAACTGTTCTGGCCGTGGGACAGTAATAGCGGTAAAAATCGTAATAACAACCACAACCTACCAAATGCAATCACGCTTAGCCACTCTATGACAAGAACGTCGGATGACGTAAACAACTCACCTGCCACCAACGGCACATGGAAGACGACGAGCCAGACAGGGAATAGCCTCGTCACCGTCGACACCCATCGGACCCGCTCCATGTCGCCGACGTATCGATCCACGATCCACGCAAGGCCGTCCTATCGTCCCAATGCTATGCACGACTCGCTACTCGGCCCTCGTTCCCCTGGGGTGGTCGTCACGCGTGGCTGCACACGAGCTTGCTTGTTTGGAGCGTGTCTCCTGGCCCTGGTTCGGGTGAAACGCTTTTACGCCCGGTTGTGGCGTACCCGCCGGTAAGCAGCAGAGTGTCGTACGTCCACGCTGCAATGAAACGCGCGCCGCGTCGCTGTCACTTTAGCACATCGCGTGTATGTTCAAACATGCGTGTCCGCAACACTCACAGAATGGTTGCCGTCGTCGAGGCCGGTCATGGTTCAGTGACGCCGGCGCCCCCTGTGTATGTGTATGAGACACCTGCCACCATTGTGGGCATACAGACGAATGCGTCATATAAAAAATAAAGACAAGTTCTTATATAGCGCATTATCTAGTCCTCAGGACCGTTCAAAGTGCTTCACACTTTACTTCCCTGACAGACCTGTTCACTCAGACACCATCTCGGCTTCTCTGGGAAGCATCCAGCCATATGCTGCAATTAATGCGCGAAGGCTGTTCGTACACATATCCACCACTGTCTATAGCCAAGTACTCAGTTATACTGCTGAGTGAACTGGAGCAATGTAGAGTGAAAAAACTTGCTCAAGGTTTTAACACCGCAGCACAGGATTCGAACCCGGGTTCTCGTAGTCGAGAGTCCGAAGCTCTACCCCTGAGCCATTGCGCTCTACTACATATACCAGAAGAATAGTGAAGGAGAGTGATTATACCGAAATGGATGGCGAATGTCGACATGAATGATCTAGAGAGACACTTTCTATACTGATAAAAACGCTGACATTGCTGAACAAAGATTCTTGATTGCGTGTCAAAAGGTGACGGGAAGCAAAGGAGGGTGATGGGATAAGAACAAGAACAAGCTTACTGCTAAAGGCGAGGTGGAAGGTCGCCGTGAAACGGGAAGGTGAGAAGAGTGGAATATCACTGCAGCCGACAGAGAGTCGTGGAAAACATTAGCACAATAAAGAGAAGACAATATCATGCAACGTGCAAATCTAGTTATTGGTAGACACTGTGCAGTGATACGTTGACGGAGCTCTTTGCAGAAGAAGGAAACTGCACTCACCGCTTTCTAAACACACATCTCGTTGGTGTGTTGGTACCCGGCATGTCCTGTTCCCGACTAGGAAAAACGCGATTACTTTGGTAATCTTCAATGCAGTTGACATAGCCTAAAATGAATTAATAAGCAAATTTGACGAACGAACATAAGTAATAACTATTGACAGTAACAAGTGTTCTCCAGTGACCATGGTGCAATGCCACGCTTCGGCATCCGTTCACTCATTCAGGTGGGTGAGAAAACCACCGACTCATCTATTGCATAATTAATCTAGTGCAGGTATGAATTCGACCATCCCAAGAATGTATGTGGCATTTGCAACGTTGCAAATCGGAAGCCTTATTCTTTCAATAAATATCGACAGGTTTGAAGGAAACAAGGGTGACAATTCCACTATAGCATACATAACAAAACTGAGGGTTAGCAAACACCACGAACGACACGAACTTTGCTGGACAGACGAGGTAATGTTTATGCCACGGTAAGCACGCTTCAACCAGCGTCACGCTCAGATAATTATCGTCGCCCAAATCAACAGAAAATTCAATATCAATACTCCAACGTCGCTTAGCCACCATATCTCTCCAGTGTACAACTCCAAATGGGATACGTGGGAAACAACAAAGACTGTCTGAAAGCATGACAACAATTAAAAGAAGCAACATATGTCATCAGCTTCAAGGTTTGTAAGTTGCTGCTAATAATTCCTGATTTGTCTATAACTGAGGAATAGTGCAAAATCGCTGATGAATTGATATATTAGAGAAACCCAGCGACTCGGCACATATCCATATTGGAAAATATAGCCATAACTGACCATTAATTCAAAACTAGATGAAGCAACCCAACACAATAAATTCCAGGACGGACCTGACAAGTTAACCATCAGTAGTTTGTTGCTTACAGATGCAATTGTTATTTAAGTCATAATAGGATAACATATGTCTGGCCAATTATTTGTAGATGGGGACAAAGCCTCCTGGGTAAGCAAAGTGACCATGATGAACAAATATTTCTGGCTAGTATTTGCTTGTAAATAATTATCCATTGTCATTATCTTCTTGTATTTACCCAGTGTTGTACGAATTTATTTTCCATTTGTAGGTAGATGTACACGGCATTGCACCTTAGCCTAGTCTAATAGTTGTCTAATAGATCAATTAATATTCCACGTATTTGTACGCTAAATCGAGCACACAACTATATTAAACTTCATACCACACAGTTGCTTGAAAATAGTATTGCTGATACGAGGCTGACAAAGACATATAACGATGGTTGACTCAACTTATTTAATTGTATCGTGATAACAAAATATTACAACAGATACACAACACAAAGAAGTTGCTGCCCTCTCAAAATGATTGCTACGCCTAGACTGGTTCACACTAAGCACACGTGACACAAAGTCCGCATGGTTCTGTGTCGTGAATACTTTCCTACACTAGTAATACCATTCACTGTGGACTCACAACTTAATGCACATACACACATATAATGGCAGCACCTTGCTATTGTTACGACTGTTCAATTTGAACACGAATAGAGACATTAACAAACGCATATCCCTATCCAGCCAAGAAATACAATATGTATTACAAAATTACAAAGATGCCAGGTCTATATTGAATTAAATGTCCTTGCCAGTTGTTTCCACAAGTAGTTAGGCTCACACAATCAGTGACACTGATACAAATCCATTAACGTTTTCCATGATTTTCATCGCTCGTAAAATTCCCTGTTTACTTACAATGCAAACGTACACTACATGTCATCAATACAATACAATACAATACAATACAATACAATACAATACAATACAATACAATACAATACAATACAATACAATACAATACAATACAATACAATACAATACAATACAATACAATACAATACAATACAATACAATACAATACAATACAATACAATACAATACAATACAATACAATACAATACAATACAATACAATACAATACAATACAATACAATACAATACAATACAATACAATACAATACAATACAATACAATACAATACAATACAATACAATACAATACAATACAATACAATACAATACAATACAATACAATACAATACAATACAATACAATACAATACAATACAATACAATACAATACAATACAATACAATACAATACAATACAATAAAACTTTATTGTCCCGAACCGGGAAATTCATTTTGCAGCGTTCGTCGTCATAAAAATATAAAATACAGAGTAGAGAAATAAACAAAATGCTAATAAATTCATTATTAAAACTGTAAGTGAACATCAATCATAATAAAATACAAGATAAATTCTATAATATAATTTTAAAATTAAAGTTAAATTGTAATTGTGGTCTTCTTTTACAAATAAAAAAAATAAACAAAATAAAATACAACATACACACATAACGCCAGAGGTGATTATCGTTTTGAATTTAGGAGTCGTACTGGCATTGGGATGAATGAATCTCGCTTTCTGTTTGTTTTGGATGTTATTGTTCTGAACCTTCTGGACGAGGGCAGAAGGACGTACTCGTTATATAGGATGTGTGTGCTGTCGTTAATTATTTTATTGGCTTTACGGAGAACCTGCTTTTCGTACAAAGCAGTGACAGAGGTTTGTTTGAGGCCGGTTATTTTGCTACTAATATTTACAACGCGCTGCAATTTATTCTTGTCTTTCTGGCTAACGTTCCCAAACCAACATATAAAAGAAAATATCAAAACACTCTGTATACAAGATTTGTAAAACATGGATAAAATGGTGTTATCAATATTAAAGGATCGAAGTTTTCTAAGGCAGTAAAGACGCTGCTGGCATTTCTTGTACGTGACACTGCAGTGGCGGTCCCATTTCAACTTATTGTCAATTGTTGTGCCGAGGTATTTATACTCGTCAACTACCTCTACCTTGTCATCGTGGATGACAGTATCAGACTGGGATGGAGGGTATTTCCTAAAATCAATGCACATGTCTTTGGTTTTTGTTGCATTCAGACACAAATACGATCTATCACACCATGCAACAAAGTCGTTTAACACAGGACCATGGCCAACTTCATCATTAGACAACAGACTGAGTAAAGCTGTATCATCTGAGAATTTAATAAAGTACCTATTCGGACGGATGCTCCTGCAGTCATTTGTGTATAAAATGAATAAAAGAGGGGATAAGACACATCCTTGGGGTGAGCCAGTGGAAACAACCTTCACGCTAGAAGTTGTGTTATTCACTCGAACCTGTTGGGGTCTCCCCACCAAAAAATCAAGCACCCATAGCGCCAATTCAGATTCAAGCTTAAATTCGGAAATTAATTTCTTAAACAACAAGTGAGGCTGCAGCGTATTGAAGGCAGAACTCATATCCAGATAGAGAACTCTGGCATGGGTTTTGGCGTCCTCAAGATGACAAAGTACATAATTTATTAGAGTAGCGACTGCATCCTCCACCCCTCTCCCAGGCCGATATGCAAATTGCAGGGGATCTAAAAGATGGTCTGTACGGGTCATGATCATGGTTTTAATGATTTTTTCAAAACTCTTCATTACGTGCGACGTCAACGCTACTGGACGAAAATCGTTAGGACTAGCAGGACGATATTTCTTGGGGACAGGCACGACAATAGATGTTTTCCACAAGGTAGGGACTTTATGTAAGCTAAGGGAGGCCTGAAAGATGGAGTGGAAGATACCGGACAACTGAGTGGCAAAAAAATGCAAACTGATGCGTTTCTACTAGTTGACATTTCATTCAACAGACGGCAGCACCTGTTGGATCCCTCTGAACACCTCCTTGGGATCACATTTCGGTCTTACGAAGGAAAGCACAGACCAGCTGTTGTCATCTTCTTATAACGTGTTCATTATTTATTAATTATTATATATGTGTTATTTATTTAGATAGCATAGATAATATGCTGTTAGGACGTATATTTTGCAAAGATTTGAAATGTTATCTTGCCACAGAATGTAAGACAAAGTGTGCAGCTTAAACGTATTTACAAAGCTTAGCACACAAACGCTCCAATCTCAGGCTGACTACCCTGAGCGCGCGCGATCATGCATGCATACACCCATGCACCAATGAACGTTTCACGGAAGTATGCACCATACCGGCCTAACCTATAAAACATACTGCTCTGATATGGATAGCGTTTGGACAGCTGAGCTGACATGAACTGAGTTGACTCGCTCAAAACATTTCTCTCTGGAAGACAGGTTGTAGCCGCCATATATGTTCCAGGGTTCGGAAAGGTAGGTGAGGTACGAGACTTATTCATTCATTTTGTGCTCGTATTCGCAATATTATAATGTGTTTCTGTTCACAATGATATACCTGAGATGTAGCAGCAATAGTATAAGGGTGATGAAATGAAATAAGGGTGTTTACTCAAAATTATCATCCCACTAACTAGTTTGCTTGATTATGTAAACTATATATTAACACACCTAGTACAACTCATATAAAGCTATTATAAATAGTATATGTATGACTAAAAGTGTTTTCAGCCAGCTTGCGCGAGCAAATCGCCCCTTACCGTGTTGTAAAGGTGACACCCCGTTTGGGTCGCGTGCGCTGGGGTGGCCATCTTCACGGTGTATGATTTATGCGGTTACGTTATGTCGCGCTCGCCAGAATCAGAAAATGTATGTCTGATTCAATTATGAAGTAATAAACGCTCGATTCCAGATACGATTTCGAATTTATTCATCGCTACGAGTTCAGCATCATACAAGCGACTAAGCAGACAGAGCATTGCGTTGGCAATACATAAGTATTACAATATAACATCAAGGCTTTGAGATCCCTACTTCGGGTCTCCAACAAAACTTCTACAATTTTACATGTTCGTGATCGTTCATAACCTAGCTTTCCATCCGATCCCCTCTCTCCTAAAAGCATCCCCTTTTCAATCCCCCAGTCTATCCCAAGTCTCCCTGCGTCCTTCTCACTGCACATGCGTAGCCCTGACCGCTTGTAACGATAATTCACGTATTGTCCTTCACAGGTTATCAGTTTTCCCAGATTGCTCTGCTTCCCGCAGATCCGTAGTTAAACTGTCCACGTATAACCGTGACCGTTTACAAACGTCGGCCCTACGTATTCGTCCTCCCAGGATGCTCCAGGGTGGGGTAGACCACTTAATCATAATACAAGGTTGCTCGAACTGCGTACCAGTCGCTATTCTCTCCGTTTTATAAACAATTATGTCTCCCTTCTGTGAAACTTGTTTTCTTAGTACACGGGCGTCAACCCGTTCCCTGTTTGTCTGAGTAAAGTGTTTCCTCATGTCTAACGCGCTAGTCTACGATTATATAAGGTGTCTTTCTATATGTCTAGTAGCCAGTACAAGTAGCCAGTACATTGATTATATAATTAATATGATGAAATATTAAAAGCTAAGCAGTGCATTATGATTGATTATGATTAAATATTAAAAGCTAAGCGGTGATTCTATACACTGTGTTCTGCTGTATGCAGGTCAGCCATATTCCACCTCCACAAGATCTCGAGGATTAGACGTATAATGTGACAGCAGCAGCGACAGATCAAGTTGTTCATGCATTTGTCACAAGCAGACTGGATATTGGCAATGCACTGCTCTATCGACCGCCTCTGAAGCACATGCAACGGCTTCAGAAAATACAGAACTGGGCAGCCAGCTTGATCGACGGCGCTATGAGATATAGCCATGCTACACCATTGCTAAAATAGTTGCACTGGTTGCCGATAGCAGTGCGAGTTGAGTTCAAGATCCTGCTACTCACTCACCGAGCACTGAATGGCCAAGCCCCTGAATACATTGAACACTGTAAGCCGACGCCAGCCGGTTAGGTCGCTGCGCTCCAGCGAACACAATTTATTGTGTGTGCCACGCACAAGGCGTCACTGGGGTGACAGGGCTTTCAGCGTGGCAGCCCCAAGTCTATGTAATGCATTACCGCAGCATCTGACATTGTCATCTATGACCACTGCTGCATTTAAAGTAAAATTAAAGACTTATTCATTTACAAGAACATTCTGTACAGCGCTGTGAGCAACGAACGTTGGAACAGCGCTATAGAATTGTAACGATTACGATTACGATTCTTGTATTGTCCTGCGTAGCTTGCGTCACATGATTGTGTTCATGGCGATCCGACGTACCAGTTCCAGGTCGACCCTGCTCTTCAAAGCATGCCTGTGTGCTGCAGATTGATGTCAAGGGTCCTGATGAGGCTGGTTCTCGGTCAGCCTCGTTAGCCATGGAGTCCATCCGTTTGGATGTAGACCCACATTGCTTGGTTTGTTGGCGCATTCTCATCCAAGCGTAGTATGTGGTCAAAGAGGCGCCATCGCATGTCCAGATCTGCGCTTATTTGACGGGTCTGACACGGTTAATGCAATTTCGTTTTCTTGCGCTAGCGTATTTGGCCCTAAGTTACACTTATAGGCCAAGCGCTGTATAAGGGTTAAGCGGCCTGTGCGGCATTCGTGTATTTTTATGTACTAGACATGTCAATGCGCTAACCACTACACTATCCGCGCTTCTTGTAACGAAGTTTCAAATGTAAGAACAATTGATGTAGGTTCGCATTCTACACAAATGCCGAATTCTTTTTCGGACATTGCACACAATTCATATTCTTGTTCCCATGCACAGGCCACTAATTTAAAATCAATACTGCTGACATTCATAGTACTATACTCGACGACAGAAGTTACGTTCAAAATGTTGGCATTCTACCCTCTGTGAAAATCTTGAAATCTTAAATTTTTCAACAGCGACCCTCCCGCGAGAAAGTTTAGCACAGTGTATGACACGACATGACAGTAGTACTTACGTATATCACTTTTAAGATACATCCCGCGGTGTAAGCTAGGCCTTTTATACAAGTTGCTTTTAATGTGCAACATACTGTGACATTAGTTACTTTGAAATACACCTTGACTGGTATGGTATGTCTAATTTTTCGAATTACCCGTTTCTCGGCATGGAAACATTATGCTTAGGAAATATGCTGCTTCCTAAGCATACTGTTTCCGGTTGGTGTGCGTTGTGCTTGGTGTAATGGTGCCGACACATAGTGCACATCTACATTCACAGAGGCAGTCACATTTACTCAGTTAATTAATAGGGCGTGTAAGTCTCGCGCGCGAAAACGAGGCTCGGGGCAGTTGGGGGCAGGAGGTCTATATTCTCCATGTTAACGTATAGGACTTCGTTTTGTTTTTGGTTGTAATAATCGAACGGTTCCAGTCTAACTATTTCAGTTATACTGTCCGAAGGATTATTACAAGCAGAAGCAGTGGAACACTTTGCCGGTGACAATGATCACGGAAATCATGAATTTTAATCGATTATAATGGTGGTTGCCATGGCAATAGCGGCAAGTACTTGCGTTTAGCGATCTTGACTAATAATGAAAAGTGCCATTTTTTGTGCGTAGTACAACCTGTTTGGGACAAACGTATACATGTGTTATGATTATGCGAATTTGTCAGATATAAGGGCTTATCGAAACCACAATGTACAGCAATGTAAAATGCAAATCCCGTAAACTATTTTTGTGTGTATTATTCTTGTGGCCAGTCCCCAATTGTCTCGCTTAGACCCCAATGAGCTCCATTCGCGCGGAGTCACGCCATTTATCGTGACATACTTACGGGTCCTATACAAACCGTACGACGTTGACCTTTAAATCTGGGCAGCTTCATCTCAGAAGTTGTATGTCCATAAGGTATTTCTGTGCACAATATGTATTTTGGAACCTTTGTGAATATTGCTGTGTTAAAGAATAATGATACTTATACATTTGCTCTTTTCTCGGCCATATTGAATTTACGCAAATTAAATAATCATCCCATGGAAAGATGTGCGTCCGTAAATAAATGCGCTTTTGAAAACATAAAAAAATGCCATTAAAATCTCAAGATACTGGATGAATATGATTATATGATTACTGATCTGTGACCTTCACCTGACCTTGACCGTGGCCTTTAAAATCGGGCAGCCACCCCCCTCTAAAACTGTTATATGATCCGTATATACGTTTCGACATTCCAACATATTCATTTGGGTAAAGCCCATACCTCTCTTGCGTCAAGCGCATTTTGATTCGAAACGGCCCTTTTACGTGTCAACGCTCACACGCCTGGATGCATTCGCGTATTGACAATACTAAAAAGGCAATTTAAACAGTCATCGTGTTTTTAGCTTCGTGCTAGGCACCTGTTTGTCAAAATACGTTACTTACTTACTTAACTAACATTATCCATATTACAATATTTTATTTTTTCTGCAAGGGTGCATATACTGCAACAAATACACTTGGGTCTGAAATATCTAATGGCCGCATGTCTATGTCTGCGTCTGCGTCTGCGTCTGCGTCTGCGTCTGCGTCTGCGTCTGCGTCTGCGTCTGCGTCTGCGTCTGCGTCTGCGTCTGCGTCTGCGTCTGCGTCTGCGTCTGCGTCTGCGTCTGCGTCTGCGTCTGCGTCTGCGTCTGCGTCTGCGTCTGCGTCTGCGTCTGCGTCTGCGTCTG
>OZ024856.1:18429155-18454155 GCA_964017155.1 Oasisia sp. SBJ-2009
AATGTCACTGTCGTCAGCTGACGTCATATGGGTATTTGCCAATAGAATGTGGGCATTTGTTTTATATTTAGAAAGCATTGCCGGTAACAGCACATAAATAAAGTGTAACATAGTGCGCCCGGTCACGCCTGGCTGACGTTTGAGGACAAGAGGAACGGAGTAAAGGGGTCATCTATAAAGTGGCATGCGTGTTTGTTCTGCTAAACGTGACGACCGGTGACATTGAATAGGGATTTCAGAGGACACACTTTATGTAATTATTTAATTATTTATTATTGTCGGTAGCAGCGTGGCCTGGTAGCATTTGCTGCTATTTTAAGGGTCATTCAAGGTATGTGTTATTTATTATCGAATATACCAATGCAAATATTTCACCGCAACATTTCACCACAACTGACTGTAGTATATTAAGAATATTTTAACGCCTGCGCCAAATAGAAAATGCATCAGGGATGCTTATTCCGTCGTTCGAGGAAATGCTTTGATGGGGGGGGGGGGGGGGGGCTAATATAACTCTGAAACATATGTTTATGTCTTGTTTGTTAAGTCTTGACTTATTGCATAAGCCAATCTGACCCTTCGATGATACATTCCGCTATTTTATCCTATCTAGAGGAATTTGATTTGACCACAGCTAATTCGTATTCACATTAGCTGTGTATTGCAATCTGAAATGGTCTACACCAAACCCTTCGTAAGTGATTTGCTTCCAAGATGGCTTAACCACTATAATGAGGAGAAGGCATTGTGTAGATTACAAAACATCACATCAGTCCAAACATTAAAAAGACATCCTTTTTGAAATTATTTCGTTATATCCTAGTATCCATTCCTCAGCATCGCTCTAAACGTGTCACACGTTTCTCCCTGGATTCAATTCAGCAACATATATACTTTTCTGGAAAGCTTTCAGCTACTTCGCAATTGATACGCGACGATTATTCTTATATAAATATCCGATATCCTAAAGCCAGGTACTCGCAAATACAGCTGGGAGAACTGAAACAATTTAGAATGAACCAACTTACTCAAGGTTCGACCCGAAAGCACTTGATTTAAACCCGGGTTCTCTTGATTGGGTGTCTGATTCTCTACTCACTCCCCACTGCGCACCACGTCATACATGTTGGTCATGGTATCAGGTCTATGGGATGCGGTGGCTGAGTGGTTAGAATGCCGGAACGTTGATCGGAGGGAGCGGAGTTCGAATCATGGTGTTAACCAATCGGTTGCTCGGTACTGGTACAGCCAACTGGTCGAACCTTGGACAATGCCGTCCGTCGATCGTTGCCTGCACCTTCAAACACGCCCAGACCAGCGTGGACCTGGCGACCAACAAGTACTGCACAGCATAGGTCCGCAGTCCCAACGCAGCTCACAATTTATGAGCGCAGTGGCTCAGGGGTAGAGCTTCGGACTCTCGACTACGAGAACCCGTGTTCGAAACCTGGCTGCGGTTTTAAAACCTTGGGCAAGTTTTTTCATTCTACATTGCTCCAGTTCACTTAGCTGAATACATGAGTACCTGGCAATAGACAGTGGTGGATATGTGTACGAGCAACATTCGCGCATTAATTGTAGCATATGGCTGGATGCTTCCCAGAGAAGCCGAGATGGTGTCAGAGTGAACAGGTCTGTCAGGGGAGTAAAGTATAAAGCACTTTGAACGGTCCTGAGGACTGGATACTGCACTATGTAAGAACTTGCCTTTATTTTTCACTCAAAGAGTCTGTGGCCGGCTGCTCTGGTCAACTGGGGATACCCACTTACAAAAGGAACCTATGTTGTGTGGCACCATGTGGCACAACGTGGTACCATGTGGTATCATGTGGTACCGTGGGTCGTTCAATGGTAAACAACAGGCCTCAGTGGTACTTCCCGAGAAAATACCAATTAGTACCACTAGTCCATTCAATAATTAATCATTGTCTCGATGATACTCGTGTTCAGTACCATCCAATGGCGAATCGTGTTATGTGATACTCTCAATTATTTTTAATATACCTTTCAATACCACTGAACCATTGAGTTATAAACCAGGTTTCAGTGTACCTGCAGGGTATGCTACGAATCTCTGGGTCAAAAGATGCCACCGAAAGAGGACTAGTGAACTATCGATAGTAACGCTTAACGTACGTGAGAACACTGCAAAAGGATGAACATTAGACAAGAAATGAAAAATGTACATAGGGAAACCGAACTGGCGTGGGATGTGATCGAGACAGTTGAAGATAAGAGGAATGCTTCACAACCTAACAAAGCGGCCACCTGCAGTGCCATTTCATAGTAGACAAAAACCCTGGAAGAGTAGTCTTTTTCATAAAATAGCAACAGCGGTAAATAGCAACAGCCCCGGATTAGTAGAACTTGTTCCGTGCATACTATAGGGCTACGAACTGTAGATACTGCAATAGTATGTAACAACAATACGATTATCAGAAGAAGACTTCAACGGTATCAACAACGACGTGGATGATACCTTAGGAAAACCAAGTCTACACATTCATCTAATATGTATTGGTTAAGTCAGCATGTCGTATGTTGTTATATCAATGCTGTATTGATAAGACACGGCAGCGTTTCTTAACCACTGGACTGCAACCCAAAACTTGGTCGTCATGACATTGTCAGCGTGTCCTCTGTCATCGGTGGTTTTCCAAACATTCGTTTTATGTTTTGTTTTCGGAATTCCAGCTACTAATGGCTATTTCATAGCAACTCGAAACAGACATCAAGCGAGTCTCCTTAGATGGTGCACGTTGCATAATATAATAATAATACTTCATTGCGAAATATATTAAGGGCTTTGCACGAGAAAACGGTGACATAAGCCTTGGTGCATAAATAAATTAATCATCCACTACAAACGTACTCTTGCTTATATGTGATTCTGATCTTAATCAAAACGGCTTTATCAAAGCTTCCTTATTATTGCAGCAGCAGAAACTCGAAAAATACGTCTATTCTGTTGGTATATAGAGTGGGACCATATGATCTCATGCATCCTGTGAATTTCTAAATGTGAAACAAATTAGGATGTTCCCACTCTGAAATGAAGTCTGAGTGAGTCCGTTGGGCTGCCGTCATGGGTTTTGCCACGCTCGGCTGGAAAAATTAAAACTATCCATCAAGTTCGAGCCAAACTTCAAAAACAGACAAATGAAACCACTTTTTGCACATAGGTGTCGCATAAGGATAAGTTGGACTTCAATGAATGTTTAGGTTTTGTCCGTTTCGAGGCACCGGGGCACACTTGCACACTCTGCTAATTATTAGTCTGTGTGGATTTCACAGATCTTCCAGGAGTTGTATTTGACGGGTAAATGGATGGTCACGTGGGCGCAGTCATCGCCTTCACAGACACAAGTTGCCACTCACGTGGTCAGTCCGACAGGGTTAGCCACGACAGGACCGGTCAGCTTGCAGCGACGATACTCTCCAGAGATTGCACAGCCTGGCAACATCTTCTGTCGCATTGACACGACAATGTGTGAGGCCGAGCAGACAAGACCGTGCCCATCGATTATGACCGTGTACGGCGACTTGACTTTATTCGACACAGGCGCCTTGAAGACAAGCCCCTGCAGCAAGCACTTGTCTTGTGGTGCTGGAAACCAACTCTTGATGCTGGCCACAAACGTGTAGCGGTCGACGTGTGCCAGGTCCAGACAGGTCGCCGTGTCACCGTCGGTGAGTCGCACCAGGAGTTCCTTCTTGACCGGCGGATCGGCCTGCGGCGGGGGTGACACTACACAAGAAGGCAACAAAGATGTCCAACAGAAACATGAACACACCATGAACGCGCGTACGCACACACATGCATGCATACACAAATTGCCTTACAGATGCAACTGTTCATTCTATCGGAATCGGAATCGGAATCGGAAGTGTTTATTGACCCAATAAAAATATGCATAAAGCAATGTTCATACAAATTACCTACAACTCAAATTATAACATAATATTACATTAGTACCGCTGTGCAGCAATCTGACAAGTAAATGCGTAAGAAATGAGATAAATGGAATTATAAGTGATTATGAATTGTTACTGTAGGTAAAATAACCTAGACTATAATGGGCACGACCTCCCCGAGTCTGTCATATCGAGAATGATCTGTTGACGTGTAGGAATAATTTACTTCAATTGTAAGTGGCACAATAATGTGGAAAATACAAGTTGTACTGCTCTCAAAGTGACCAACCGTTAGGCCACACCGCCAGCGCTGTCTTAGCTCCAGACCCGGTATTGAGGGCGTTGCAGTCCGGCCCATCCAGTCGACAGGCGAACACTCTTAAATGAACAGACATCAGTGTTTCTTTATATATAATATAGTTGCATTGTTGTATAACGAATATATTAACGAACTAGGGAATATTGTATCTTAGACTAATTCATTTGAAAACTGACTGAGATATGCTTGGCGTACACACAAACAACAACACGCGAACATGCAAACAGTGCAGGCCAATTCTCGGACAATATATCTATATATATCTATATATATATATATATATATATATATATATATATATATATAGATATATATATATATATATATATATATATATATATATATATATATATATATATACATACATACTATAAATATTATATATATTGTCCGAGTATTGAACTTGGACTAGACCATGATACCATTATGACCACATTGGTCTAAGATTGACTGATTCATTCAGAAATTATTTGATTGATTGTTTGGATGATTCATTGACTGACTAAGTATTAATTTAAACGCCGATCCGGTCAAACATGGTAGTCGAATGTATGCATTTGTAGCCAAAACTTCACAATTTTTTTGTTTCATTTAAATTACCTGTTTGGGTCGTCCTGCAAGCAGTACAGAGTGTTGTGTTCGACGTCGATGTGGCGGACGCTGCCAGTAGTGCTGTACACCAGGGACGGTTGGACTCCTGCGTAGTCTGAGCCCACCACGGCCTTCGCATCTGTCACACAAAGAAAACGACTGACAATTTAATTCATAGTATGACTGGTTCCATATGTACAGAACGCAATAAAACGGCATTTTCGTTTTACTGACACATTTTTGTTCACGATTCACTGGCTGTTCCGCATTGTCATTTGTGTACGGCGAACATAACTGAAACGCTCGACGGCCTTCGATTATAGCTATACAAATAAAACATAAAGTGCTTCATATATAATTTATCCTTTCTTCGAACATACAAAGTAGTATTCAATAATCTGCACGCTTATATCTAGAATATATATATATATATATATATATATATATATATATATATATATATATATATATATATATATATATATATATATATCATCATCATCGTCGTCATTGTCATCATTGTGCAGCCATAGTGTCCCAATATTGGGCGAAGGCCTCAGCATGCTGCTTCCACATCTGCCTATCTTGCGCTATCCTCTGCCAGACGGTACCCTTCCAGTAGTCGTCCAATTCGTCTCTCCACCGTCTCGCCGCCCTTTCTCTAGATCTTTTCGCTTCCTGGTGGTGATACGCAATGTCCATCGGTTATCTCGTATCTGATGTTTAACATACTCCTTTCCATCTTTGTTTGTGCGGCTGCTAGCTTGTTCTTTGCTAAGGTGGTGAGTGCTTGTGTTTTTTGCGCCGTATGACATTGCTGGAAATACGGTTGAATTGTAGACTATTCTCTTCAAGCATGTTCCAATGTTGCCCTTGAATATATCGCGGTGCTTGGGCAATGCTGCCCATCCGGCTGTAATTCTTCTTTGTATCTCCTTGTCTTGTGTTTTGTCTCTGGCACTGAATCTCTGCCTTAGGTAGATGTAGCTTTCAACGTTCTTGATCTGAGTGTCTTGTTGACATCTATTGATCTTGTTTCTTTCTTTGTGTAGGTGAACTGTCTTCGAGCTGTTTGTGTAGATGTCTTTCATGAGTTCGATGTATGCGTCTTCTATCCCCTGTTCTTGAATGGAGGTCAGTACTGTTTTAGTTTATACTTATACTTATTATATTCTGTGCACATCTCCTTGAATTGGTTTACAACGTGGATGTGGTATGTCATTGAGCATCTGCTTTTGAATCCAGCATGCTCTCGTGGCTGGTTTTCGTCGAGTGTCTTCTCTAGCCTTTTTGTTAGTACTTTCGTGAGTATTTTATAGATGTTTGATAGTAGACATATCTTTCTGTAATTCGTTAAGTCTTTCTTATTTCCATTCTTGACATTTATCTCCATCTTAGCGTTCTTCCAAGCTGAAGTTATTCGTCTTTAGTGTACAGCTTAGCAAGTGACTTCTCCTTTCAGTGTCTCGATGTTTATATGGTTGTTGCTTGTTGCTGTCCATTTCTTCATATCTCGTAGTGCTGCCTCCACCTCCCATGGTGTTATCGCTGGTCAGTGTGAAATGTGGTACTCTGTTCATTGTCGTATAGCTCGATGATGTAGAATTCCTCAATTTGTTCTATTATCTTATCTTGATCATGGATTTCTTTATACTGCTTGTCTAGGAGTGTGCTCATATATATATATATATATATATATATATATATATATATATATATATATATGGTCTGTTATCACGAAACGTCGATAACTTTTTATTCTAATATAACCGTTACAAAGACAAGCAGCACGGCATTCTAATGGTGGTCACGGCAACCGCCCCGGTCAGAGGTATCATGGGTACCCAACTTTTACATGTGTATCTTCACAATTGTGGAAGATATAGCCAAAAAAGGTCTTTTTTGGCCATTTTTTTGAATGAATTCTGTAGTGCCATTATACTAACACAAATTATTCAATGACCAGTAATCACGAGTGAGTGCGTCCTATATTCCTATAATGACGTATAGTTCGGCACAGACTCTTCGAAATATGTCAGCGTTTTGCTGAATGGGTGCGTCGCAGGACCAGTTTATGTGGTGGGGTAGTTTGGTCGATACCGAGCGTATGCAAATTTTCAACACGGCATATGCAAGGGTAAATAATAAAATTCTAAAATACTAATTGTATGTATTTGTTGAGACTTCCATTTAGATAAAACATGTATAGGTTAAATTGGCCACCTAATAAATGGAAACCTGTGGTAGAATAAAATAGACTCACATTTTGACGCGGGGTAGTTTTTGCCGTTAACGAGCGAATGACATAGACTTTATGATTTTGGTCAGAGTTTTTAATATTAGTGGACACTTTTTATATATGTATTTGGCTGGTACATAAGGTACATGAAAATGATAAATTAGAAAATGCAGCATTTTTGTCTCTATTTGTTTTGACCTATATACTACCGATGATACCGAGCGTATACACGAGACCGAGCGTATGCAAATCTAGTATCTCAAAAATGACGCCCTGCTGCCATCTAACGGATATGGAAGTGACTGCTCATCCACTGACAATCCGACAGGCGACGTGTGTCGTCAGCAGATTACGACTTGCTCGAATGTAAGTAATAATTTACTGTTTTTTTCAAACGGTCTATGAATAACAGTTAAATTGTTGTGTTTACTGATGCCTATAGATCACATGTGTGCATGCTATTTACAAATAATAGTTGAAAACTCTTTGATTTTCATTATGTCGAGTTCCCGCCCAAACGCAATCCGCGAAAATTGGGGTTCTAAGTCCAATGCACGTGACGTTGGAAGGGTTACATGTTACAGTATACGCTCGGTACCCGAACACGCTCGGTATCGCATAATTGCATCAGGCAAGATTAGACTGTTTTTAGGAACATACAAGTCATTTATAGTACTAATACTGTAACTTGTCTATAACTAAAAGTTGCATGCTTATTCGAAACGTCTCTACTTATTATACTTATGTCATAATAAGACGTTTAATCGGTAGTATTCTGAAAGGATTGCATACCAACTAATGATGTGTTCATATGGACGAGCATACCTTAATTGTATTAGTGTCGCAAAATGTAATTCGGTATTCATACTTAAACGCTAAAAAACAAACTACACATCATATTATTTTTATTTCAGACGTTTACAATGGTCGGCAAGCGTGCGCTGACAGCAGGACAAAAAGCAGCGAATGCACAAAGATCACGAGCGTACCGCAAGACAAAACAGAATGATCACAGCTAAAGGGCAGCGCAGGCTTTGCGTCACAATGTAAGTATTAACTTCTGAAACTGAATTTAATGTATTAATCGCTTTGCGTATGTTACGTTATGACTTGTTAATTACTAAAGTAACCACTTTATTAGTGCATTTTTTTAACTTGTTTTCAGCAGTACAGAAGTAGGCCAAAGGTACCTATGACCAAAGAAAGGAAAACGGCATTCCTTCAGCGTAAAGCGAGAAACAATAAGAAATACCGGGCAAAAAAGAAAGGTATGTTGACATTGCGCACATATTTACTGTGCTACGCTATGAAACATATCACATTGACCAACAACTTATGGAATACAATTTCATTATAATGATATGGGTCTTCACGGCATTAACACCCTTTTGTATTATTGTAGCAGAGAAGCATGGGAACGCTGAAGCACCGGGAGATGAAGGAACATCACCGCTCAGGTCCTACAAGAGGATGCAGGGTGTAGCGCCAGAGAGATCTCCACTCCCACCACGTAAAAGGCGATCAGTTCACACAGAAGAGCCCGTTTCGGCAAGGTATAGGACATTCTGTATGATTCCTTATAGTGTGTATGTGTGTGTGGTGTGTGTGTGTGTGTGTGTGTGTGTGTGTGTGTGTGTGTGTGTGTGTGTGTGTGTGAGAGAGAGAGAGAGAGAGAGAGAGAGAGAGAGAGAGAGAGTGGGCATATGTGCGTGTGTTGTCATAGTTGTTGCAGCTACGATGCATAATTTATCTTCGATACGAATTGAGGTGCTGACAAGTTGTTACACTTGAAATATAAAATGTGTATATTCCGACATGCTTACATGTATTTAATGGAATATATTTTATCAGCCATACAGTAAGTTATGATACAACAGTTATATCATAGTTAATGAAACATTTTAACATTCATATTGTAGGTTGGTGGTGAAACTGCCGCTCTCACGTGAACCTAGAATGAGACAGATGAAGAAGACGATAAGTGAAGCAGAGGAAGAAATAAAGCATTTGAAGACGATATTATCGAAAACAAATCGTACCCTCCCTCCTTTGTCTACTCCAGAAACTTCACCGACCTCGAGTATTGGCTCAACTTCATCAACTGATTATTCGCCTTCGCGTGCCACATCAGCTGGTTCAAGATCAATTACACGTACCCCGTGTACACGATACCCAGGTCATGCCAATCAAGAAGTTGTTTCAGAAATGTATTCACCTACAACAGCAGCATTGGCTCTGGCCAAGCAACTCACACCAAGGTCACACCGGGTAAACGCTCTACTCCCATTCACAACGACGATATCATGTATAAAGTCAGCAAGAACCACAATCAAGAAAGCATTGTTCGATCCGGCAAGAAATCCTAATATTAATAGGAAAATGCTCAGCACACGCTTCCGAAAGAACCTGAGTAAGAAAGTGTCCCTATCTACGGATTATATTTTTTACCAGAAGAAGGGGGAAAATATGCGGAAGGCAATAGCCAAATCTCAGAAGATGTTGGTTGGGGAATTTCTAAGGAGATCAGAAAACAGCAATGAGTTACCTAGAAAGAAGGATCAAATCAGGGGACGGGGAACCTTTTCACTGACAGACACCATGCAAAACATCTACAGGAAGTTCTGCCTTGAATTCAGCGACATCAATATGTCGGTTACTGCAATCTGTAGGGGAAGACCATCCAATGTCAAACTCATTAGGTACACCAGAGACACGTGTGCCTATGCCAGCGTCACACCAACATGTCATTGAAGGTGACCGCCTCCAAAGTACTGCCGAGCTCATTATCTGAATTAACATCGATGAGTGACGAAGATGTACGAAAGAAACTGAATGATATGGACGGCACGCGACCAATCAGATATCAGCAGTGGATGAAGAAAGAAGTCCAATACAAGACCACCCTCATCAAGAAAGTAAAGCTACAAGAAGTTGTGGAAGACGTTGACACATTCTCCCAAACACTGATGAGAGAACTTCCCGAATTCCGAGCGCATTGCGGCAGGGTCGTCACGCAGTACGAGGAAGTCAGACACCTCAGATGTAAGCTCAAGCCAATGACAGAAGCAACAATACAGATGGATTATGTGCAGAGAACTGGCAGGTCAAGTACATGGAGGAGATAGGATCTGTGTATTATGACAAGGCGCAGATAACCATCCACCCCATGGTATTACACTACAGGAATGAAAATGGGCAAATGAAGGTTTTGAGTTTCGTTGGCCTGTCAGGTGTAACAGCTCACACGGTGCCTACGACATTCGCCTTTCTCAAAGCAATGATGTCAGAGCTACACCAAGCTATGCCGCTGTTAAACACCATCCATTTTGTGACTGACTCTCCAAGTTCTCAGTACCAAAATCGCTCCATCTGCGCATTGGTTGGCTATTTGCCCTTACTATTTGGTGTGCGTGCCAGCTGGGCCTGGCTGGAAGCCGGCCACGGGAAAGGGCCCTGCGACGGGGTAGGAGGGTCAATCAAGAAGAAAGCCGACAACCTGGTGAAGAGTGGCCACATCATGGGGAACTGTGCAGAGTTGTGCTCTGTCCTGCGCAGGGTTGACACACAGTTCGAGATCGTGGAAGTTGTGGAAGAAGACATTGCAAGATGTCAGAAACAAGTGGAGTCTTGGAGTCCAAATGCGGTGAATGGCCTATCGGAGGCGCACACCATTGTGCCAGTGGACAACACCCTTATGATGAGAGGCACCTCATGTTACCATGACTGTTGCTATGAAGCAGGAGGAATATTTCACCCACGCTGCGACGGGTGGAGAATTGTTCCTGTTGCTGTCATCCAGGATCACTTGGAGGAAGACTTGCGTGAAGCAAACTCCAGCAACGGCCGTCGTTACAGTTTGAGACAATAGACTAAACCGATCAGATGGCGTCAACTAATGAAGAATAAAACATGTAGGCAATGTTAAATACATTGCTGAACAAAGGACATGTTTAGTTTGTCGAATAGATGACTGCCATGGTTAATGATTTGCTAATGCTGCAAGTGACTGTAACAGTAAGCACATTAGTCGAGTAAGTTGTTTGGTCTTCTGATTATTATAATATAATCCTTCATAATTAATTCGTTTGGTTGAGTGTCTTACATCATGTGGTCTCCATTTGTTACTGAATCATTAAAGACTAAAACATATTTGTCTGATGTCAGATGTTCATTTAAATATGCCCCCTAGAACAATTCTATTCTATTTGGGAAATGCTAATGAAAAATTTGTTTAAGCGATACCGAGCGTACACCTTTATTTAAATATCCTCATCAATACTACAAATGAAAACGTTTGCATTATCTTTGTTCCATTGAAAGGGTAATTGCATATTTTACACTTGTATTTACGGTGATACTAAACAAGCAGCTCCTCTTAGAATGACAATTAGTTGTATGACTGCTTTACTCGTATTAGAGAGACCGAAAATGCATTTTAATTTCAAAATTGCATGAAAAAATATATTGGTTTATAAAAAGGTTGCAATTTCTGTCCTATTTGAACAATGAACATGTTACATACTCCAATAAATAAAATAAAACACATTGCTGAATAACGAAATACCATAACACGTATATTAAATACAATATGTGCTTGCATACGCTCGGTATCGCGCAACACGGACCTCCAACTTCCAAGCTATCCCGAAGAGCCAGTTTTGCTGATTAAGCTACCCAAATTTATTTCCCGTATACCTTAACATGTCTGTTATTAGTCCCTAAAAGGAAAAGGTGAAATATTGAATTCTAAATTTACCCCCCTAAAGCAAATTATATCGACGTTTCGTGATAACTGACCATATATATATATATATATATATATATATATATATATATATATATATATATATATATATATGTATATACATATATATATATATATATATATATATATGTATATATATATATATATATACATATGTATGTATATATATATATATATATATATATATATATATATATATATATATATATATATATGTATATATGTATATATGTATATATGTATATATATATATATATATATATATATATATATATATATATGTATATATATATATACATATATATACATATATATATATATATATATATATATATATATGTATATATATACATATATATACATATATATATATATATATATATATATATATATATATATATATATATATATATATATACATATATATATATATATATATATATATATATATATATATATATATATATATACATATATATATATAATTATATATATATATATATATACGGATGGGTTTTACCTGAATCCGCCCAACAAATCTGCCTCTCATTGTAGTAAATGGATATCCCACAGGGCGCCCTGAGACCTGACGACACAATCTCTACAGCGCCAGTGCCATCGAGGAGAGACTTGTGGATACCAGCCGGGTTCTGGGTGGCGTGGAACAGCAGTCTGGATATAATATAAATAAGGCAATGCGACAATTTTCATACTTCTCAAATAAGCATACACCCCTATGACGTTAGCTCTACTGAACAAGCTGTTATCTTTACATCTTATAGACAGTTTGCGCCACACTGTAGGAGCTAATACAAATCAAAATATTAGTGCTGAAAGTTGCCAGTTGGATTTTATTGAATCATACAACTGATTTTCAAACCACGCTGTTAGAAATACAAGTGATTTACCTGCTTACAACATCAACGACGACCCCGTATGTTCTCATTCCATTAGAGTGCTCGATAACTGTTTTCCTCTTGGAGCCGTCCATGTTTACTACTTCAACTACGGCTTTGGTTGTGAAGTATATCTTACCCTTCGATGCATCTACAGCCAGTCCTTGTACAGCTGCATCTAGAGAGCAAAATGGAAATGAGTGTAATTATTTAGATTTCATCTTGACATTCCCACTTTCTTTCACTTCTGCTGGTATCGAGTTTTAGTTAGTGTTTATTCTGGTGAGGAGTCAGTTATTATATAGCGTGTGGGCCATACTGGCGGAAGGCGTAGAACGGAAAATGGCATTTGCTCCCGAGTGTACGAAAGAAGTTGAAGAGGAAAACGACGAATGAAATGGATGAGTATTGTGACATGAGATATAGGGACGGACGGTGAGGGATAGGCGGCGTTGGGATGGAGGCCGGGATGTTTCAGCGATACACACTGCAGCGCGAGAGCAGTAACACATTAACGTGGATATCGATGAGCTGTTTCGAAGAAGCCAAAAGAGAGAAGCAATTGATACGGTCAGGGCGATGCACTACTCTTTGTTCACCAATCATACATAAACCAGACAGCTCACTGATAATGTCTTTCCCTGTACTCTTGCTACAAGCGTATGGCGAACAGTGGGGCATATTGTTGTCTCGATTTAGAAAACCGACATAAGGTAGTTTTAATGAACCGCTTGGCTATCCTTTGTTATGACAGCTGAACTCGCTGTGACGTATTATTGTTTCCAAAGCGCAAATATAAGTTGGATTTTGTTTGATTGCATAGACCAAGATGGTTCCGCTTATGGTGTCGGCGAATTTGCTAGATTTTTCCACTTTAAGACAAATTTCTGAGTACAGTACTGATACGAACAAATTGATCGTAGATGCACATGTTTAATTTGTGTTAACCTTCTTAGATACACAACACCAAAGCGTTGAATTGTTTTGCCCTTAACGAGAGAGATTGGGGAGTGAGTGGCATCAGAGTATGGGAAACAACGACGAACGATAGTTTGCCTCGTAAAATAACTCGTGTCATAAAAGTAAATAGCATACCAAGACGGACTATGACTTGTTGGTTGGAGCAATCAAGTCCAGTCTGACTTAAGGTGTTTGTGCCATGGTCACTCCAGTTGATGTAGCCATGGCGGTGGTCCACCGCAACAGGCCCCACCTGAACTGTAGACCCTAAACACACGAAGTAAACGATAAACCAAATACCTCAATGTTCGACGTTTACTAATTCCAAAATTTATAATATCAAAAGTACGTTTCCATGGCCAGCCGCTCGATTTGTAAATAAGCAAAATACTCGCTGTTTAAAATCCCGACCAGTACATACATATCCAAGTCATCCAGTCTGTATCTTCAAAGGTTACCACACGTAAACTACGAGTGTATTATGTTTTACTACAGGTTTGTTTTATTTTGGATACCAATTTATCCAATATACGTTTGAAAAAACCGGCTGTAACAGACCAAAACGACATTTCATGTTTAGGTGTCATATTACTTACATATGCGTATATATATATATATATATATATATATATATATATATATATATATATATATATATATATATATATATATATTACCAAGAAAACCCATACAAAGACAAACAAGTTTCATTCGCTTTCACAGCTAATTCAGATAGAAGATAAAGAAATAGGGCTACATTGTCGGACGTACTATTTGAGGTGTGTACATCCAGTCTAAGGGATGCGCCACATGTATAACTGTGATCTCCGGGGCATAACATGTTACATTCTTCTTTCGGTGTCTTCACTGCATTGCCATAGGTTGATCCACAGTGGCATTCCCTGCTGTATTCCATACCTGCTACGGTATATCCTACAAAAACACAATACCTTATTTAACGCAGGTGTACGGCTATCATTTATATTTGAAACAATCGCAAAAGGGACGTTTGACATTGAGAACAATTGCATATCATAAATCGGCTTGAAATTTAGTTTCTTAAAGGGATTCTTTTAAGCTTATATGCATTCGAGATATGCTGTAGCAAAACATGAATATGTGTACATTCTCTGCTACTTTTGTATTTGGAAACATTGCGTAACTTTGGTGTTATCTGCGAAACAAACAGATACAACAGCTATGTTACTGTGTTTATGTGATTCACTTTGAACTGCCACGTGGGTCATTTGTTATGCAGCCTGATTATAATGAATATTCATGCACATGCAGTGAACTACGTAATGACCGTTGCCTTTAAACATAGTGAACTTTTCGCATAGAACCGAAGTTTGCCAAACTGAACCGAAAATTCGTGATCACGCCTTATACGGATAGCATAGGCGGAGCCAGAATAAATACTGTTTTCGATACGTAGTCAGGGTAAGAAGAGAGTAATAAGACACATTTGTAATGGAATAATATAGGTATATAATTGTGCGAAATAATTATGCTAAAATATTAATTAACAATTGTATACATTACAAAACGTTTAACATTTTAAAAGAATTCCTTGAAGGTTTCTGCGAAGAAACAATGTTGGACCGCTCGCGCTCTATATGAAAAAAGCATCTGTACTTGCGCTGCGCTACACTTCATGGATGCATTTGAGCCACTACTTTCCGAAATTCACCACACTCTCATATTATTGTCAACAATCGATTCATTTACACATGCTCCACGTCACTTCAATGGAAGCGTGGATGAAATATTTACCTTTAGATAATGTAGAAACACGCATTGCATCGCAAACCGAAGTTATAATTATTTAATTGCATAATACACGAATACGTCGAACGCGGGTGTAACTAGAACCACTCGGTGCATAACATCGAACTGAGCACTTGTTTGCTCTTATTCAACCTAACTGTGTAGTCTTACAGACGCCACAACAACACAAGAAATTGCCTAGTCACCTCTCCTAACAAATATTGTTATTGGATTACACTATACAACGAGATGTTTTCGAAGCTCTTTACCGAAACAGAAGAAAGAAACTGCACTCACCGCTTTCTAAGCACAAGTTCATGCATCTCGTTGGAGTATTGGTATTGGGCATTTCTGGTTTCCGATGAGGGAAAACGCGATTCCTGTACTTATCTATAAAGCAGCCTTCGTAGCCTGGAAATAAATTAATAAGCAAAGTCGACGATCGAACAACACTAGTTGATAGTATCTACTGTTCTCCAGTGACCACGATGCGATGCCATGCCTCGGCATCGTTTCACTCATTCAGGTGAATGATAAAGCCACGACTCGTCTATATGACATTTGCGACGTAGCAAATTGGAATTAAGGCTTATTCGTTCAAGGAATATAGCGAAATGTTTGAAAGAAATAAGGATGACAATTTCACCACAACATACATAACATATAACTTAGCGGTTAAAAAATATCAGCGACTGGAAGAATGATAGAAAAGAAAACAAGCAATGAAGGTCATCAGCTTCATAACTAATGGGATATAGTGATGGAGATGGTCTACTGCTGAAACCAAACGAAGAAAAACCTAATATGATGATCTATGCATCACATTGTCATCTCAGGATGCGCGGAGGTTGCTTTTTAACAGTTGGAGACAATACTATTTCTCCATCAAACCGCTTAAGGAATTTTGGGAATTCACATAGATCAACAATATATTTGGCAGAGGATAGCGCAAGATAGGCAAACGTGGAAGCAGCATGCTGAGGCTTTCGCCCAGCCACGGGACACTATGGCAGCAAAATGATGGTGATGATGATGATGATAGTGAACATCTGACGATGACAGATCATGTGATAGCTGTGTGTGTTGCATGTAATATCATCTGAAGCCGCGAAAAGTGGGTCAATATAGTCGTCACCTCTCGCCTAGACTACTGCAACTCACTCTTACATCATCATTATCACAGACAGCTCCATTGCAGCGTGTCCAGAACAATGCAGCCTTGCTATTAACACACGCTAGGACCATATCACACCAGTGTTGAAGGAATTTCAAGATATTGGTAATGACTTATAAATGCATCAGTGATTTGGCGCCGTCTTATGTTTATATTAATTTACATAATGTACACACAATGTATTAATAGTACACGTCTTGGAGCCAGTGTAAACATAGTTTTATATTAATGTTTATAATTTATATACCTCTTTTTAGTATTATACGTATAAAGAAACGAATATGGTTATGTTGCGTTAGTGTGAATTTCTACCACGTGAATTTCCCATTTTGGACTATAAAAGGTAAAGTCATTGTATATTATATAGTCTACATATTTAATAATAATAATACATCTATTATATTTCCTGTACAGCGCAGCGATCAGTTTTGTGGGAATTAGCGCTAGAGAAATATCACATAATATTTACCGAATCCACCACGTCATCGAACTGGCAAGCCTACAATGATTTGTCATCAGTAGGACTCTAATGAATACCTAAACTATGTATAGTTACAGTAACATAGAAACGTAACTGTACAGCAACATTGATTCTGCTACGTCATCAACCAAATGCAAATACACATAGGTAAACCATATTAATAAGATCGTTGATCTCCAAGGTTAAGGTTAGGATGAAATTCGATTCACATTCCAAATTCTCAATATTCGAGCACGTTTTATGCTTTACGATATGATTCGAAATTCGAAATTCGACATAAATGCTGTCGATTAAAATAGAACGGGCGGTAAGGTTAGGATGAAATTCGATTCGTATTCCAAATTTTTAATATTACAGCATTTTTACGATATTCGATTTGAAATCCGAAATTCGAATTTCCAAATTCGAAGTTCAACATAAATGCTGTCGATTAAATAAAACGGGAAATAAGATTAAGACGAAATTCGATTCGCAATCCAAATTTCTAATATTCGAGCCTTTTTACGCTAGTAGATATTCGATTCGATTCGACGAGGGGAGTGATCAGTCTCACTATATATGCCTATAAATTTGTTTTATGAACTGGAAAAGTATGAGGACATTTCCTATACTGACCCCCCCCCCCCCAGGTCGCGGGGTGGTCAGCGTCCCCCTCGTCCCCCACTGATCGACGCCCTTGCTGTGCCTGCATGTGTAGAACTTCCCAATCCAACATTTTGGCAAAGAAATTTGTCATCACTGAAATGGGAATAGGTTACACAAAGTGCAGGAATCCGCCACTTCTGTCGTAGGCGATAAGCATCAAGCAGGCGAAGGGTGAAAGTGCAACACCCATTTCATCATCTAAAATGTGATTGATGGCTAGAGCCTATTAATATCAACACAATTTTGATAGAGCCCGGCAGCGGCTTACATTATTCCGGTAGTTATAATCTTTCCGATTGGCCTTTCTGCGTATGCGCGAGAAATTTAAAAGCATCAGTGTGCAGCGAAATAACAAAGCATTTTTGGTATAAATGCCACGAGCTGTTCGATAACTCTCCTATGATGACTACTGTGAAGAGTTGTCTCAATTTTGTTCAATACATTAAATTGTTTAAATAACTATCACGGACTATGGCGCACTAACAGCAAAACATGCCTCAAAACTTGTTTGCCTCGTGTTAATTTGCGATAAATAACTTTGCTGAACTTCATATCGCGAGCTTATTGTCTAGCTAGTCCTATGTAGTGGCTTTTAAGAGAGAGGAGTGCTAAGTCAGGCTATATGCATGCCTCGCAATTTTTCTGAACTGAAAAGTGGGGGGCGATCGACGCCCGTGCTACCCACCAAGTACGACGCCTAGGAAATCTGTGAAATTCGTATAGACTAATTGGTAGAGTGGGTAGGTTTACCCTCGTGCATTCGGTGCCTCAAAACGGACAAAACATTAAAGCTTTTCAAACATCAAAATATTCATCTTTAGCTATTCTTAATGCTAAAATTATGCGAAAAGCTGGGCTTATTTGTTTCTGTACGATTCACTATTCAACAAGTATAGATATTTTCAGATTTCTTCACGCGCGGCTGATCAAGTTTCCAGACGCGCGTGATGAAATCAAACACGGCTGCCTGACGAACTCATGCGGGCATTATTTCTGAATGTGAACACTCATGCAACTTTATTTACTAAGACATCTTCGTCTTCAGGAATGCAAAGAGTAAGTTTCGATTATAATTTCACCGGATGCACAGGAGCACATGTACCTACCTACTAAGGTTTAGCCGAATTATTTTCATTCGAACAGAATATCGAATCGAATCGAATATGTCACTATTTTAATATAATTGAATAACGAATAGAATGCGTATACTCAGAGGCTTGCAATTCGATTAACATCCAGGGCATATAAAATGAACTTCCCAATGAGAGGGCTTCAAGCGTTAACTTAAATGTTTTGTCTATGGGTTTTTATATTCGCGATCTTGCAACCTCGCACGAAAGAATATCATGTAACGTTACAGACGAATTAGCTGCGCTCCGTTAGTTGGAGAACTCAAATTAAATGTTCGAAAGGTAATCCTGTACAGGGCTGAATACTGCTAAATTCGAATCGAATCAAATAACTGTAAAGGCTGGAATATTGAAAACCTAAAATTTCGTCTTAACTACGTACATCAGAAACAATTCAAATACCTCCAATTTTATTCAAATTACGCCATATGATAGGGCTTACTATGTAGTTTTCAATTTTTTTATATCTTTATTTTTTCTGAAGTAATTCCACTTTTTGTTCTCAGAAAAAGGGATTTTTTTGTATTGAATTCTGTCCATTTCTTGCGACCAGGAAGCTGGAGCACGGTGTTTGAGAATATAGGAAAATGGTAATATAATTGCCCATACTGTAGATATTGGGATGAAATAAAAAGTTATGTGATCTAGAAAAACATGTAAATATGATTTGACCTTGACCTAATTAGTTGACCTTCACTGCATATTTGACCTTTTTTCAGAATAATAACATAAATTGAATATAATTGATTAAAAAGGACTTCTACACCACATTATTACATAAGTAATTTTGATGGCATAATTAGTTGAGCTATAATTAACATTTGACCTAATTACTAGGTTTAATTACATAAAACAGGGGAATAATTAGTAAGATCAAGTTTGTTGATGACCTAATTAGTTTACCTATATTTAGCATCTGACCTATTTATTAGGATTAATTACATAAAACGGGTGAAAATTAAATATATAAATATTATACGGGCAAATAAATGGGTTTTTAAAGTTCAAGACGCTTACCGATTTTAGTAACGATTCTATGAAACGCGATTGTCAATGTAAATATGAAGACGAAGTTTATAAACATTTTCCTTCAAATATTTTAGAATAACGTTCAAACATAAGCCCAAAACGGCTAAACTCTGATTATATGTATACATATATAATCACACAAGTGAATAATAACAGCAACAATATACGATGATTGTGATGAAAGTGGATTGAATTAATGCTGGAAAGCGCCAACCGACGCCGTCGCTGATGGCTGTGTAGCCGGCGCGCAGCCGGCGTGTTACGGCATAGGCTGTTGTAAATAAACGCACAGAACGGCAAATGGCGCCAAAGTTGCCCACCTCGGTGTGTCGCCGGCCAGGCACGCACAATAATGCTACATATACCATTTTAAAGCTAATATACCATACTAGATGGACAACCAGGTTTCATAGATGGCCATGTTTAGATTTATATGTCTATTTCACAAGTAAAGAAAACACCAAACTTCACTTCAATGCACAGAAAAGCTATCGATGGCGAAGTAAACAAAAAATGGCTCATGATGTAAAACAATTATTCATTGGTTGATTCCACGGTCAAAAGACACTGTTTTCCTAATCAGTATGCAGCGGCAAAGCAAATTGCGCGACCATGTGATTTCTGACGATGGCTGACGCGGGAAGACATCTTGGTCGCAACTTTTGGAACGGAAATGACCGCGAGATTTCAATACGCCATCTAGCGGATTCTGATGTACCTATCTTCACCGTAATTACTATCAATTCTACTTAATCAACAGCATACATACTTACCAGCGTCGGAACCAGTTGTCGCTGCCGCTGCTGGTACGTCTCTGCTATTGCTGTTGTTGCTGCTGGTGTTGCTTTTGTATTATTATTATTGTGCTTCTACAGAGTCGCCTGCTGTTGCTGTTATTGTTTGCGCTAAACACGAAGCCTGAACAAAGCCGTGTTGATTATCGTCTGAACTTTGTTTAAGCAAGAATGCGTATTTCTAGAGTATTTCCTATATGCACAATAATGTCAACCTTCTGCCAAGGTACGGCCTGGAAACATTTCGCAATGAGCTCTTTATTATTTTGCACCGTAGCAGAGTTAAGGAGATTGGTTTCGTGTTCGTATCGTATCAGTACTGATGTCACGACATACCACATGCTGACATAGCCAAACATTCCAGATATGTTGGAAAAGTTATCAGTCGGTTACAGACCCTTTCTCTGCTGCTGAAGACTGCGAACGTTGCCTTTGTAGTACGTTAGCGAGTTGGTTTTGCTGGCCAACCCTATCACGGTTCCCAGTGCAGGTTTGAAAATGCACACAACGTCGGATGAACAAATTGCACGAATTTAGCCCCAGTGGCTGTATCAGTACCGAACAACATACCGATCAGCACCTCGCCTCGAAGTCCATTCCCTCTGGTTGACAATGCGGTACTGTAGCCACTCGGTTATGACACCCCATGATGTGGACTGCAAACGTGGACTGCTGCAAACGTGGACTGTGTGCACATTCTGCATCAGCGCGTCCGTCATGGACAGGAAGTCCCTCCAGTAGTCCGCCATGACACTGGTCTCCGTCTGGGTGAAGATGTTGGTGATGAGGCTCTCGGGGTCAGCATCCTCCTCCAGTAACGCATGGGCACCAGCACGGGGTTCTTGGGAGAGACTCATTAAAACAAATCAGACCTTCATTGTGCTAAACAAGAGATGTGTACTCTCTTTAAAAAATCCAGCCAATATAGCCCTCATCCCAAAAGGAGCTCACTTCTGGAACCATTATTCATCATGTCCAGCACCGGGGTTCTCGCTCACTTGATATTAGTTGGGTCCCGGACTTCGATTCCTTAATCATTTTGTATTACCTTGAAGTTGACCCTTGAATGACCTTGACCTTATTTCGATCTGTCACCTTCATAAATTGTATCAGCGCATTGATTTAGCCTAAATAATGTTTCTTGGTCTACGTACCCCGTAAATCCCGGGTTTACAGCCGAACATCTCTGCAATATCCTGTAACCCTGGTATTATAAAACCAACAATGTCCTGTCATCACACTGTGCGAGGGTGGGGTGATGTAGTGGTCTGCACGGGGGCACGACACCCGGCACTGAACTCGTCATGGAACTGGAGAAACCGGAGTGGAAACACTACTGGTTTTTGTAAAATAAAAAATAGTAAAATATATAGCATGAGTAACATAAATACCTGGTGCTTCGGATAGACTTGCGAAGTAGGAATAGAACACAGCCAGATACATCGCTCGAAAGAGAGACGCCGGGATGTACCGTCGCCGCAGCATCTTCTCTCTTCTGTTGTCGCTGCACTAATGTCTACTTTCTCTGTCACCAATGAACACACACGGAGATCGATGAATCGTTATGGATGCTGATGTGCTGATATGACTACAACAAAAGGAACGTGCCTAGAGCTGTGGCTGGTGGTCCAGATAGTAGGTGTCACCTGGTTTATATCCTTTAAATAAGTAAATATTATGACAATGCGAGCACTCCCTGTATGTCGTGCTACCGGTAGCCATGGATGTCGAGAGAAGGCTGTGCGTGTTGTAGTTACGACAATTGTTGGAAGATGGCCGGGGTGCGGGGGTGTTGTAAAATGTCGTTGCCCGTAACATAGTTTGCTGCTATGTTTTGCGTGTGTGTGTGTGTGTGTGTGTGTGTGTGTGTGTTTGTGTGTGTGTGTGTGTGTGTGTGTGTGTGTGTGTGTGTGTGTGTGTGTGTGTGTGTGTGTGTGTGTGTGTGTGTGTGTGTGTGTGTCGCCGATGAAAACACACGGAGATCAATAAATCGTTATGGATGCTAATGTGCTGATAATTATAACTACAACAAAAGGAACGTGCCTACAGCCGTGGCTGGTGGTCCAGACAGTATGTGTTATCTGATGTATATCCTTTAAATAAGTAAATGTTATGGCAATGCGAGCACTCCCTGTATGTCGTGCTACCGGTAGCCTTGGATGTCGATAGTAAACTGTATGTATTGTAGTCACGATAGTTGCCCATAACATACTCTCTCCCTCCTCTCTCTCTCTCTCTCTCTGTCTCTCTCTCTGTCTCTCTCTGTCTCTCTCTCTATCTCTGTCTGTCTCTCTCTCCCTCTCTCTCTCCCCTCTCTCTCTCTCTATCTCCCTCTCTCTTTCTCTTTCTCTCTCTCTCTCTCCCTCTCTCTCTCTCCCTCTCTCTCTCTCTCTCTCTCTCTCTATATATATATATATATATATATATATCTCCTGTTGTCGCTGCACTAGTTGTGTACTTTCAATGTCGTCAATAACACACGCGGAGATCGATAAAGTGTGTGCTGATATGCTGATACAACAACAATAACAACAACAAAAGGAACCTGCCTACAGCCGTGACTGGTGGTCACGACATTCTGTGTAATCGGTGCTGGGTGCTGGGTGCTGGATGCTGGGTGCTGGGTGCTGGGTGCTGGGTGCTGGGTGCTGGGTGCTGGGTGCTGGGTGCTGGGTGCTGGGTGCTGGGTGCTGGGTGCTGGGTGCTGGGTGCTGGGTGCTGGGTGCTGGGTGCTGGGTGCTGACTGCTGAGAACGGGGTGCGGGGTGCTGGGGTGTTGTTGAGAAATGGTCGCTGCCGTGAGACCGATAACATCCTTTGCTGCTATTTCACTGCCCCAAAACATTCTGCGACCACCGTGCCTCCATATTACCTGTCTTCAGTGTTCGTGTATGTGCTTACTTATGGGGAATAATGGACCTCCATGTGGAACAGTTAGTTAAAAACAACTATCTATCTGTGGTGCCGATGAGATATCAACACAATATGTCGTCTATCGCAATATGTCGTCTTCTTTCAGCCGCCTATTTAGGGCCGTGGTCGTCTTACGGAGACTGCATTTGCGATCTGAAGAGACACAGATGCCGTGCTTGCGAGTCGTAATCGTTTTCCATATAGCAGTAGCCGCCTCACATTAGAACATACTACTATAAGCTTCAATAGTTTAGAACATAATTCGAATGATTCTAAAATGCATGCAGCTGAGATCGGATATGCCGTGATGGTTTTGTTTACTTGCAGTCCATCCAGAGTTGGAAGAGGTCACCAGTGTGAAGTTTGATGATGACAAAACAATCACGGCCTCAAAGGGAACGTCGAGCTCACCAGCGACGATTGTATGTCTGGCAAGTGCGGTTTCTTCAACAGCACCGCCGAGTCCAAGTTGGAACTCGCCTACTTCAGCAACGCCATGGACCGCTTCGAGCAGTTCTCCGTGAGACTCTTCTTCAAGAGGTCGGCCGGTGTCTCTGGCGAACGGTCTCTGGTCGACAACCTGACTGCACCGTTAATGGATCCGTAGGTGCTCGTTCTGAGGTTACTTTCCAAACTCAACCGTCGATGCCGATTTCAGCTTTGGTGTGATTTTGTCATCGCTCTAAACTTATGAGAAATGCTACTAGTTGTTTGGCGGGATGTGTCGGCCGATATATATATATATATATATATATATATATATATATATATATATATATATATATATATATATATATATATATAAAACATATTTAAGATGTGTGGGCTTGGGTAAATGCTTGCAATTTCATAAGTTTGTTTCTGTGTTACCACATTGCAATATTTACACATAGTGCATCAATTGCTCTCAACAGCTAAACAGAATAAATAACTAGCGTTGATGATTGCGTCATGCCGCTGAAGATACGTGGAACCAACTCATGAAGTCGTACGCTGGTCAGGACGCTTCGTTCTACCTGAACCAGGATCTCGTCTCAACAAAGGCGATCGGTGGTAAGTTACAATAATTAAACGTAGTTGACAACAACATGACAACTTCCCTTGTGACACACCGGACTACGTTGGACACATTGTTCTCCTCCTGTTATTCTCCTCTTGTTGTTTTCTCTTATTGATCTTCTCTTGTTGGTCATGGTTACAAGATACAAGAAGATTTATTTAACATCGGTTTACGTGTGAATTTCGTAAAATTAGCTCATCTGGGCTATTTTCCGCCAAACAAGTGTAAAGCAACAAGATATAAACGTAACAAAAACATACAAAGTATTTAAAGTTAAAGCGTTAAAACATATAAAATAAAAGACGAATAAAATGAGTAAAATC
>OZ024856.1:18459155-18464155 GCA_964017155.1 Oasisia sp. SBJ-2009
AAATCGAAAGGGTACTTCAGAAGTTAACCAAAAATTAATAGACAGGCTAATAACAAGTAGCAGCATGTAAAGTGTGCATAAGCGTTTAAGCTTTACACGTAATAAAGGTCCATACTAAGTAAGATTATATAAGAATAATAGAGTTCTCCCTCAGCGGGATCAATAAAGTCTGCGCATAAGCGCCACCTATAGATAAACAAATAATAATGATCTCCCTCGGATGGATCAAAACAGTGTCTGCGCTTAAACACCACATGTAAATCAACTAATAGTAGTGTTCTCCCTCGCAGGGATATAAAAAAGTGTCTGTGCTTAAGCGCCACATGTAAATAAACAATTAATAATGTTCTCCCTCGCAGGGATCAAACAAATGTCTGCGCATAAGCGCCACATATAAATGCAAAGTGGCCGCGCTGCAGGTCTGCTAGCGACGCGTGCGGCAGCGGCTTGACACGGCATACTGCGGCAAACGCGCACTGTGAGGCAGCGACGGTTTTCAATTAGTGCAGTTATCGCAGAAAAGCATGTGGAATGATTGTTTGTGCATAACCAGCAACCACTATCGTTTATCTTTATCAATGCTAACTGTCACAGGCGTCCGGCAATCGACAGTAGGTAAACTGTGGCCCACAAAGTTGGTATGTGCTTATGACGCTGGACACGGAATATAGCTTTAATTGAACACAATCGTTATCCTTCATCATAAATTACAAAACAAGTATTCATACGATTTTAAACATGCACCTACATGGACAATAATGTTTATATTGTTTTTATAGTTCGTTATGACATACATTAATTCAAAATTGTTGAGTCTCATTCTTCCAGTAATCCACTACCGGCAATTGTGACGTGTCCTTGGAGAGTGTGCCCATGTTCAAGTGCTGATAAAAATTGTATTATAATGGTGATGAAATGTTTAACAAACTTTATGACTTGATAATTACAGTTAACGTGGTGGCGGTCGCTGTAGACACCCGTCGGGGTCACATCTACTGGAGTGCTGGCGTCAAATACAATATCAATCGGGCTGCACTTGATGGTTCTAACCCGGAAGTCATTGTAGGCAAGTTGTGTTCGCCAACGTTCTGGCGTTTTGGTGATGTTCTTGCCGTATTTTTATAATATTTACGACAATGTCAAATTATATTTATTCTCACGTAGTGCAGAAAAACCAAGTACCAACAAAGATGTATCACATCACAGTATTATACGCGTGCAAGTCCTCTATCGTCACATTCTGTTGATTCTTTTATACAGGCTATGTTTTTCTACCAATTGTTTGATACTCATGACAAGGACGTATTAGAATACTTGGGGACTATTTGCTATCTAGCGACGATAGAATAGGAATAAGGGAGTTGGAGAATTTTTACTTAAAGGAATCTCACCAGATGTATGAAATAAACAAAACAGATGGAGACGAAACTGCATAAGTGCAAAATTGTTACAGAACTCTTGACAATAAATACAAAAAACGATTTAATTTATAATATATATGATTATCCATGTGCTGGCGTGGTATTGACGACTTTATCTACGAACATTGCCTTCATCTGTAGGTTATGTCGGCTGCATTCAAGATAGCAAAACTCGCGTTTTCCCTGGACAGGCACCGGATATGCGCGCTACTAACACTCCAGAAAATTGCATGAAAGCGTGTTTACGAAAGGGTGAGCATAGTAATAACTTTCTCTTTGTGACAGTTAGTAAGGATACTCAGAGAAACCGAAAAAGAGTTTACATGGTTCTCTTTTGGAGTTTCAAATTCAAAATCGGTCCAAATATATTTAATGTCAATATTAAATCATTTGTGGCTGTTTCTTTGTCGCCGGCTTGCAAAATGCTGATGATTCTTTTTAAAATTCTTAATACATGTAACAGGCTATGACATGTATCTTGACGCAAAGGTATACATGTAGTTTATTTTATATGAAAAAGTTATATTTACATATATAACTGTTTTAGACCATATACACTTCGACATGGTCGTTTCACGATTATTTCAAAAGGAAACAATCACCTCAACAATAAATGTTATATCCAACATTTGTTAAGAGTTTATTTTCGTCTATACTAGAATGCTCCATAATGTAAGCCTGTGAGGCTTTATATTTGTTTTATTATGGTTATACGTTACAGACACGCGTGTGTTAAGTATACACAACTATGCCAAATTCCTCTTCCTATTTATATACATCGATCATAAAACGTATATCTCAATACAATAATATTCCTTCTGATGTAGGTTATTCGGTGGCCGGTGTGCAATACAGATATGCATGTTTTTGTGCATCATCGTACGCCCACGCTGAGAGGAGACGGGAAGAACGCTGCAACATGAGGTGTCCAGGGGACTGCAGTCAAATGTGTGGGGGCTCTTATTTGATGAATGTGTACGACAGATACCTAGGTCAGTTTCAGTAACATAATAATACGTGGTTCACATTAATGTAATCATTGCGTACACACTGAAACACGAGATTATCGAATATTAACAAGAGTGTCGTAGTATATATTATTGAACTCATCAACGAAAAATTAGATATCGCAACGTAAACAAGATAAAGAATTACGTAACTCGATTACAAATAAAACAATTGTTCGGGATGAAAACTATTTTTGTTTTTAAAGAGTAATTTAATTATAGTATGCTTTCACTGACGATGGAACAAGGAACGTAGCATCGCCATGACCGTATCAAATGTTTCTTTCCAGTGCTCTCTCGCTGCAGTGTGTATCGCCGAAACTTTCAGGTCTCCCTCACTATCCGCCTGTCTCTCTCCATCATGACCAACTGTCCTCCAAACACCGTCCGCACACATGATGACCGAATCCAAAACAAAAACGGTAACTAAAGCGCACCTTCAGTATACGGGTATGGAAGAGAAAATGCTAAGATGTCTAGTTTGCTCTCTAGATGCAGTTGTCCGAGGACTGGCTGTAGATGCATCGACGGGCAAGATATACTTCACAACGAAAGCCGTTGTTGAAGTAATAAACCCGGACGGTTCACAGATGAAAACACTTATCGAGCACTCTAATGAAACGAAAACATACGATGTGGCCGTAGATGTTGCAAGCAGGTAAACACTTGTCATTTTAACACTAACAGTTTCAAAGAATGATTCAACAAAACCTAACTGGCTCGAACTAGACGTTGCAAGCAAGTAAATCGCTTACGTAGAATGGTTTGCATAATAGCTCCCTGGATTAAAGATAGCATTCCTTAAAATAAAACCAGATATAATATGTTGTGTATTTGTAATACAACTAAACAGTTAGATGAAACACATATATTAACAATATATACGTTTTTCTGTTGCTCGTCGGTATACCTTCAAATAATATGCATTTTAATCAATTATTAGTTGTGTATGTATCTAGTTGTGCACACTACGGTTAACTAAATGAAAAGTCGTCTATTTGGAATGATGGTGAGTCAGCATTTAACCAAATTATCATATCTACGTTGTGCAACAATACAAAAATAACAAAATACCCGTTCGCTAATTCTATGTGAGTTTGTAGTTGATTAACAAGATTGATAACATGTATCATTGATGAACGAGTATTGCTAAACACCTTGGTAAACAAATGTTCAGCAACATATTTTACATTATAATAACTCATACAATGTATCGCAGATGTAGCATGTTCACTACACATAATGTCATTCGTGTATTTGGTGTGTACGTATATCGCCGTATGACTTGATCTGTATTATGTCCAGACTGCTGTTCCACGCGACACACAACCCGGCTGTTATCTTCAAGTCCCTCCTCGATGGCACTGGCGCTGTAGAGATTGTGTCGTCAGGTCTCCAGGCGCCCCGAGGGATGGCCGTTTACTACAATGAGAGGCAGATTTGTTGGGCGGATTCAGGTAAATCACTCCGCTCTATGCTTTGTATCTAAGACATACACACACATAAATATATAGACATATACATCCTTGTTTAGTCGGTATTAGTGAAGTTATTATTATTGAAGTATTGTTGTTTTTCTAAGATCCAGTGGTGGCTTTACTGGAGCAATCGATATACATAAAATTGATCACAGCTAGTGAAACGTGGACAACACAATGTTACCAAACAGAAAATGCCGTTTCACTGCATTCTCTAATTGGAATCAGCCAAACTCCAAATTGTCAATCTTTTGTTTTATGTAAAGACGCGAAGGCCGTGATGTGCTCAGACTACGCAGGAGTTCAACCTTCCCTGGTGTACAGCACTACTGGCAGCGTCCGTCACATCGATGTCGAAAATGACATTCTGTACTACTTACAGGACGATCCAAACAGGTACGTTATTTTTCACAAAAACCTAAACCAGTCTTTAGCCGGCGTTATATCTAATGTTTAATCAATCAATCAATCAATCAATCAATCAATCAATCAATCAATCAATCAATCAATCAATCAATCAATCAATCAATCAAACACTCAATCAATCAATCAACCAACCAGCCCACCCACCCACCCACACAAGTATCCATCCATAGATCCATCGATCCACCATCAATCAATTAATCAGTCAATCAATCAATCAATCAATCAACCAGCCAATCAATCAACCAACCAATCAAACAAACAATCAATCAACCAAACTATCAAACAAACAATCAATCCCATCAATCAGTCAATCAGTCAATCAGTCAATCAGTCAATCAGTCAATCAGTCAATCAGTCAATCAGTCAATCAGTCAATCAGTCAATCAGTCAATCAGTCAATCAGTCAATCAGTCAATCAGTCAATCAAGCAAGCAATCAACCAATCAACCAATCAACCAATCAACCAATCAACCAATCAACCAATCAACCAATCAACCAATCAACCAATCAACCACACAACCAGTCAACCAGTCAACCAGTCAACCAGTCAACCAGTCAACCAGTCAACCAGTCAACCAGTCAACCAGTCAACCAGTCAACCAGTCAACCAGTCAACCAGTCAACCAGTCAACCAATCAACCAATCAACCAATCAACCAATCAACCAAT
>OZ024856.1:18469155-18471655 GCA_964017155.1 Oasisia sp. SBJ-2009
ATCAAAAGTATTTTTATGATCTGACCAAAGGCCATGTTAGATTTATGCAAATTACGAGTGTTACTCGAAGTTACCGTCTGGCCAGTCAATCAAAATTTGTTCGAGGATCCGATGAGTGCACATCACCATAGTTCGAACATTTACAGGTACACTAACTTTTTGTGATTGTCAAATGGACAAGTTATTAAATGATTCACTATGCTATAAACTTTGGGTGCGTTGATTATTGTGGCATATGTTCCTCTCATTGGATTTCTCTGAAATGTTAACACAGTTGTTTTCTCACCCAACCTCAACTTTTTGGAGGGTATGCGTTGTTGACTTAAAAATTAAAATTACAAAAGTGCGTACAATTTGAGTAGTTAGTTAAATATAAACTGAAACATATTCTTGTGTTATTTAGAGTACATACCGTTTAATAAATATCAAAGAGTTATACGATTCAATTTGATTTGGAAATATTGTTTATCGTTATTGTTACTATGGTGATAGTCTTTGCACACTGTTGTTTCTTAGAACGCCCTATTTTCAATTAGTGCAGTAATCTCAGAAAACATGTGGAATGATTATTTGTGCATAACCAGCAACCACTATCGTTTTTCTTTATCAATGCTAACTGTCACAGGCGTTCGGCAACCGATAGTAAGTAAACTGTGGCCTACAAAGTTGGTATGTGCTTATGACGCTGGACATGAAATGTAGCTTTAATTGAACACAATCGTTATCCGTCATCATAAATTACAAAACAAGTACTCATACGATTTTAAACATGCACCTACATGGACAATAATGTTTATATTGGGTTTTTTATAGCTCGGTGTGACATACATTAATTCAAAATTGTTGAGTCTTCTTCTTCCAGTAATCCACTACTGTCAATTATGACGTCTCCGTGGATAGTGTGCGCATGTACAAGTGCTGATTAAAAATTAATAGTAATGGTGATGGAATGTTTAACAAACTTTATGACTTCATAATTACAGTTAACGTGGTGGCGGTCGCTGTAGACACCCGTCGTGGACACATCTACTGGAGTGCTGGCGTCAAATACAACATCAATCGGGCTGCACTTGATGGTTCTAACCCGGAAGTCATTGTAGGCAAGTTGTGTTCGCCAACGCTCTGCCGTTTTGGTTATGTTCTTGCCGTATTTTTATTATAATTACGACAATGTCAAATTATATTTATTCTCAAATAGTGCAGAAAAACCAAGCACCTACAAAGATGTATCACATCACAGTATTATACGCGTGCAAGTCCTCTATCGTCACATTCTGTTGATTCTTTTATACAGGCTATGTTTTTCTACCAATTGTTTGATACTCATGACAAGGACGTATTAGAATACTTGGGGACTATTTGCTATCTAGCGACGATAGAATAGGAATAAGGGAGTTGGAGAATTTTTAATTAAAGGAATCTCACCAGATGTATGAAATAAACAAAACAGATGGAGACGAAACTGCATAAGTGCAAAATTGTTACAGAACTCTTGACAATAAATACAAAAAAAAACGATTTAATTTATAATATATATGATTATCCATGTGCTGGCGTGGTATCGACGACGTTGTCTACGAACATTGCCTTCATCTGTAGGTTATGTCGGCTGCATTCAAGATAGCAAATCTCGCGTTTTCCCTGGACATGCACCGGATATGCGCGCTACTAACACTCCAGAAAAGTGTATGAAAGCGTGTTTACGAAAGGGTGAGCATAGTATTACCTTTCTCTTTGTGACAGTTAGTAAGGAAACTCAGAGAACCCGAGGAAGAGTTTACATGGTTCTCTTTTGGAGTTTCAAATTCAAAATCGGTCCAAAGATATTTAATGTCAACATTAAATCATTAGTGGCTGTTTCTTTGTCGCCAGCTTGTAAAATGCTGATGATTCTCTTTAAAATTCTTAATACTTATGACATGTATTTTGACGCAAAGGTATACATGTAGTTTATTTTATATGAAAAAGTTATATTTACATATATAACTGTTTTAGACCATATACACTTCCACATGGTCGTTTCACGATGATTTCGAAAGGAAACAATCACCTCAACAATAAATGTTATATCCAACATTTGTTAGAGTTTGTTTTCGTCTATACTACAATGCTCCATAATGTAAGCCTGTGAGGCTTTATATTTGTTTTATTATGGTTACACGTTACAGACAAGCGTGCGTTAAGTATACACAACTACGCCAAGTTCCTCTTCCTATTTATATACATCGATCATAAAACGTATATCTCAATACAATAATATTCCTTCTGATGTAGGTTATTCGGTGGCCGGTGTGCAATACAGATATGCATGTTTTTGTGCATCATCGTACGCCCACGCTGAGAGGAGACGGGAAGAACGCTGCAACATGAGGTGTCCAGGGGACCGCAGTGTGGGGGCTCTTATTTGATGAACGTGTACAACAGATACCTAGGTCAGTTTCAGTAACATAATAATACGTGGTTCACTTTAATTTAATCATTGAGTACACACTGTAACACG
>OZ024856.1:18476655-18489155 GCA_964017155.1 Oasisia sp. SBJ-2009
TAGTTCGTAACCTGTCCGCAAGGGGCGCCACCAGTTCATCATCGACTATCCGCTACGGGTGCCACTTGACCGTTGACCTTTGGCATCGTCACGTGTTCTTTGTCCTTGACCTTTGACCGGTGGAATTCCTCCGCGCCGCTTCAACCGTATCACGATGGGATCCTACTACACTACACATTGTCACCGGCAAAGTGTTCCACTGCTTCTACTTGTAATAATCCTTCGGATAATACAACTGAAATACGCTATGTGTTAACAGTTCGATTATTACTACCAAAAACAAAACAAAACAAAGTCATATATGTTAACATGTCATATATGGACCTGCTGCCCCAGCCTCGTTTTCGCGCGCGCGACTTACACGCCCTTTTGCGCGGTCTGCCGGTCGCAGCTAACATCGATTATTCACATCGCCTTTGAACACGACGTAGAAATAAGGAACCTGCCAACACGTAGAAAAGATATTGTAGAAGCTAGACGTGGCAGTTGCAAGGTAAAATTCTGCAATGCATTTGCCCGACGGTCTGATTTTAATATTAAGTGTAATAGTCAAAGATTCTGAGTTGTCCATGCTAGCATCAGAACAAAAAAGTCCACTTTAAAGGTCACAAACCTTTGGGTGGGTGGGTGGGTGGGTGGGTGGGTGCATGGGTGGGTTGGCGGGCGGGCGGGCGGGCGGGCGGGTGGGTGGGTGGGTGGATGGGTGGGTGGGTGGGTGGGTGGGTGGGTGGATGGATGGGTGGGTGGGTGGGTGGGTGGGTGGGTGGATGGATGGATGGATGGGTGGGTGGGTGGGTGGGTGGGTGGTTGATGCTTGATGGAGGACACACTTGGAATAAAAAAAATGAGTACACTATTGCACAGTCAACACAACACGTGGACAAATTCTGTGAATTTAAAGCAAATTTCAGCTGTGCATGTAAACCTATAGTTAGATCTGTTTTATTATAAACGAGTTGGAATTCACTGATGTGTTATGTCTTCTAGCCATTCTTTTAACTATAAATAATTGGGTCACTCTCTGTGTCTGTTTCTCCCCCTGTAATCATTTAGCAACTCCATACCGTCATTTGAAGACACAGATACGTGTCAATATATCACTGCTATGTGTTGGCCTTTCCATTTTTCATGAGGCTGGGTGCGTGGCTTCGATGCTATCAAAATTGTTTTTGGAGGTTCGGATTTTGTTTATTTACAAAGAATCTTAACAGCAATGATTATGCTCTATAGATGATACCACACAGGCTTATCATAATAATATTAAAAATATATACACCTGTAGCGCCAGATGTTACGTCGCAATTTTGCATTCTTTCTTACTAGGAACATGTCTACCTTAAAGTATAAGAACATGTTCACCCCAGTGTCAACTTCAGCAAACTAGAACTCCAACAACATTTTTGTTAACATTCATTCCGGCGTATTACACGTCTTCGTTTGTGGGACAACGCCTGTAGAGATGTCAAACGTTATTGTTAACGTAACGTCATCACCCAGCAACAGCAGACAATGGCAACCTTGATCAAACTACAGAGTCGAAATCGGCAAGTTATTGAGCTGTTATACAAAAAACGCACGTACGTATCTCATTAGATTTCAGCGAAATACGCTGAACTTTCCGGAGGAGTCGTCCGTTGGGGCTAGGGACGCCTCCCAAATTTAAGGATTTGCTTGTCCTTGCCCAGTGCCAATGATTGTACTTGTAGAGCAATTACCTTCTACTGGCGCCGGGTTGATATCAAATATCAAGCATAGATGCAAACAGCGCTATCTGCAGAATCGTCGGCCATCGATGATAACGGACATAATGTAATGAAGAATCTTTGGCTAAACGATGGTAACGATTTTCTTGTGTTAGTATATAGCTGGTTAATTACGCAAACAATTTAATAATAACAATTAATTAGGTGTATTCGAGAACATAATTTGATCTACCGAAGGAGCAAGTTACACGTATTAAAATAAATTGTATTAACACTCTGGTTACAGTAACCTATATGATGAGTAGTTAGACATATAATATGTAGGTGTAATCATCCGTTGCTGTTATGTAAATGCTACGTACAATATTAATTTGGGACTTACAACTTACGCTAATTCCTATTATGCAGATACAAACAGATATATACATGCCCTTTGCTAGCACCGCAAACTCGTTATCTTAACTGTAACGCGTATGTCTTAGAATTTACAGTTTGCATTCGTGTCACGTATATATTTTTCTTCCGGGACTATGGCCGACATTGCATATAAACTGCACTCAAATGTACCCTTCATTATAGATAATAGCTGACAACGTATGGAGTATTGTCAGTTACCTTTGTTGAATATAGATGTGGCATTTGTAATTAAAGTTGGTTTCTAGGCCTGCTTGGTCATTATTCTAGAGCAAACTTGATATATAAACGCCACTGTATTACTCTTCACGTGCAGTTAGCTAGACATTCAAGGTATAGCGGCCATACGTCGATGTTCATTTTTGACATTTAATTGGATTGCCACAGCCGTCGAACATTCGTAAGTGACACTAGTGTGTAATAAACTGTGACACACAGCTATTGAGCAACATATCAAACACAGTCGTTAAGAACATGCAGTATTTCGCACTTAGACTCGGTTACTTTGGATAATTAGTAACAATTCGATTATTCCAGGTAAAGGAAACCCTTTCGAACAACATAGCATATGAAAAACACGGAAATAACGACAAACCACTACAATTCTACGGAACCACTTTCCCACCCATCCACTCATTTCTCACTCATCCACTCATTTCTCACTCTTCCAGTCATTTACATAGTAAAAGCCAGTTTTTTAACCGCGGGGTTCACTTTTTAATTTGTTTCCTTATTTATGTTATTGTTTTATTAATACCTTAGCCCACAATAATGTTTTAGTTTAATTATATATGTATATACTTATTGTGTAGTTTATTTATGTAATATAGATGTATTTTACTAACGTACTTATTTATTGTAGCTGCCTATGACAACTTTAGGATAGCAAGTTATCACTTCATAGTAGTAAATGAAGATATTGTGTTTGTTGGTTAATGCGTCGTCAGATGCTAGATTAGAAGTCATTAGTTCAAGGACGCGAATGACGGAAAGGAAAGAGGAAAGAGGAAAGAGGAAAGAGGAAAGAGGAAAGAGGAAAGAGAAGAGAGGAGAGAGGAGAGAGGAGAGAGGAGAGAGGAGAGAGGAGAGAGGAGAGAGGAGAGAGGAGAGAGGAGAGAGGAGAGAGGAGAGAGGAGAGAGGAGAGACGAGATACGAGAGACGAGAGACGAGAGACGAGAGACGAGAGACGAGAGACGAGAGACGAGAGACGAGAGACGAGAGACGAGAGACGAGAGACGAGAGACGAGAGACGAGAGACGAGAGACGAGAGACGAGAGACGAGAGACGAGAGACGAGAGACGAGAGAGGGAAAATTGTTCGGTGTCTTGGATAATAAACTTTCATTGTTACAATTGTAATCCGCTTGTGCAGAAATACTGTTTAGAGAATAACATCGCTGCCTTTTCTGAACTTCTTCTTCTTTTCTATTCTTTAACGGTACAAATTGTTTTCTTTTCTCAAAAAAAAATAGTCAACTGTAATTACTTATGTATTACATGTGTACTGAGCTGCCAAGTTTGATAAGGAAATAGGCATGACATTTTAAGTTCATTAACGTGATTGTAGCTAGTAGCAATATAGTCTATCAGCACTACTTATAACTTTTGTCTAACATTTCACACACGTCACAGATGTGATACGATTAACCTCACAGAATCTAAGGACGCTCCGCGCGTTATGCAGACGCAAATGGATATATATATATATATATATATATATATATATATATATATATATATATATATATATATATATATATATATATATATATATATATATCAACATGTGCATAACAATAAATCTATTTGCTTCAATGTTTTTTCCAACTGTGTGATTCACGTGACAGAGTGAGATGAACATTAAATGCGTGAGACTTGCAAACTCCGTGAGATTAGGGGAAATGATACACCAACTTCATGAATAACCGTAGTGCTCTTGTATATGTTTCTATTAGTATTTATAAATTGGTTTAGTGATTGCCTTTGAGTAGTTTATGCTGAAGAGGGTACTTATAAATATTCATATTATTAATATATATTATCGTACCGTCGTCGTCGTCACAATCATCACCATCACCATCGTCATCATCTCTCCACATGCATAGATGAATCTCTCTGTCTCAGCTTCTTTATTAAGCCACAATCACCACCATCATCGGTCGTCATCGTTTTCAACATCTTCGTCATCATCGTCGTCGTCGTCGTCGTCGTCGTCGTCGTCGTCGTCGTCGTCGTCGTCGTCGTCGTCGTCGTCGTCGTCGTCGTCGTCGTCGTCGTCGTCGTCGTCGTCGTCGTCGTCGTCGTCGTCGTCGTCGTCGTCGTCGTCGTCGTCGTCGTCGTCGTCGTCGTCGTCGTCGTCGTCGTCGTCGTCGTCGTCGTCGTCGTCGTCGTCGTCGTCGTCGTCGTCGTCGTCGTCGTCGTCATCATCATAATCTCAACTGCATCAGTTGTTACTGTTGTTGCCAGGGAGGTGTCGGACCGTGCCATCGGAGACTTCACCGCCGCTCAGAAGATCCAAGCATGGATCAGGGGCATCAGGGTCCGCTGCTACATCAAGTAAGGACGCTAACCCTACTGGACCTACACCTCTTTATCCCGCGTGATTCCTTCACCACATCATCTCATCCGCCATCAGTTCTGCCCAACTCATCCCGGTCTACTGCGATGATCCGCTGCTATGTCTGCCTCTTCTAGACCAATCTTCATACTGTTGTTCCAGCTTCATCTTGCGCTAAATCGTTCCCTTGGTGCCAGTCTGTTCTCAGCCATTCGTCGTACATCGTACGTCTGTTTCAATTGCCTGCCAGCAATGTTCATCTTCAGGTGTGTCATCGTATCAGTCTCTTCTGCGTTCCTTCATTTTCCTCCCGACACTTATTACGTCACTTTACTTTATCTGGATAAGCTGTTTCATTCTCTTCTTCTTCTATTAATGACCACTGGTCAACTGACTGACTTTTATTGTCATTGGGTTTAAGAGTTTTCGTTCTCTAGAATTAGGGAGTTCACTACAGGTTACACACTTACGCTGTGTGTGGGATAAGTTTCATAGCGGCGGTAGATGGGATTGAACCAGTGTCACCTCAATTGATAGTCCGGCGCTCTACCGCGCGACTTTCTCACTAATCATCCCTCTTTCCCTGCCTACCTGCCTGCCTGCCTGCCTGCCTGCCTGCCTGCCTGCCTGCCTGCCTGCCTGCCTGCCTGCCTGCCTGCCTGCCTGCCTGCCTGCCTGCCTGCCTGCCTGCCTGCCTGCCTGCCTGCCTGCCTGCCTGCCTGCCTGCCTGCCTGCCTGCCTGCCTGCCTGCCTGCCTGCCTGCCTGCCTGCCTGCCTGCCTGCCTGCCTGCCTGCCTGCCTGCCTGCCTGCCTGCCTGCCTGCCTGCCTGCCTGCCTGCCTGCCTGCCTGCCTGCCTGCCTGCCTCCCCTCTCTCCCTCTTTCGTTTTCTCCCTCTCTTGCTCTCTCGCTCTCTTTCCATTTCTGACAAACATTTAATGATGTTCCCCGTTGTGAAACATTTGACCGTTGATAACAGTGTAACGTATATTTATCTTCACTCCCTGCCTGTGTTCATGTCGACACGACGTTGCAGGTTCTTGCACAGTAACGCGGTCGAGGTCCAGCGTCAATGGCGCGGAGTGCTCGGCCGGGCCCGCTTCATCAGAGAACTCCTCGTAAGTGCTCGGCGCAGCAGTGTTGGTAATCGTTGCACGTTCCGGTATGGTGAACTACCGTGTAGAAAATCTTAATGAGATTTAGACATCACTGAAAATAATAATAATAATAATGATATTAATAACGAGTATAATAAAGACGGTGACGGTGACGGCGACGGCGACGGCGACGGCGACGGCGACGGCGACGGCGACGGCGACGGCGACGGCGACGGCGACGGCGACGGCGACGGCGACGGCGACGGCGACGGCGACGGCGACGGCGACGGCGACGGCGACGGCGACGGCGACGGCGACGGCGACGGCGACGGCGACGGCGACGGCGACGGCGACGGCGACGGCGACGGCGACGGCGACGGCGACGGCGACGGCGACGGCGACGGCGACGGCGACGGCGACGGCGACGGCGACGGCGACGGCGACGGCGACGGCGACGGCGACGGCGACGGCGACGGCGACGGTGGCTTAATAAAGAATCTGAGACAATTGCATTTGTGTTGGTGATGAGCTGGTGATGATGATAGCGAAGACGACAACGACGATGATGACAACGATAGTAATGGTCATAATAATATCGAGTTACGACGCACTACATACATTAATAATTATGCTATGTTATTCGCATCGCGGATACAAGCTCAATGTCAGCATAGACCCTAGAGGCAGCCACCGTTTACTATTCGTACCCCGACACTCTCTGCCAGCCGCGGAACTCGTCCGAGTCAACCTACGCCTGCAGTGGGACACGACAGGCAGCAGACACAGACGTCGTGTCCCGCGTTTGTCGTATCAACTGTTCAGTTGAGCTGTATTTTCATTGTTCATGTCTTATCTAAATGACCGACTTTGACCATGACTGTGTATAATAAGATAACGTGTTTTTATAGTAAAACTATCGAAACGTTTTGCAAATACCTATTGCACATTGTTCTTCAGAAAAGAGTTCACGATTGTAGTACGAGCGTCTACCACTTCCACGCGACGAAGGTGAGTTGTGGAGTTATACGGCGCCTCTTTTGTCACTCGCGTCACTCACACTTACTATTGGCGCCACTCTTACCACTCACACCACTGGCGCCACTGACACCACTGACACCACTCACACCACTGGCGCCACTCACACCACTCACACCACTCACACCACTCACACCACTGGCACCACTCACACCACTCACACCACTCACACCACTCACACCACTCACACCACTCACACCACTCACACCACTCACACCACTGGCGCCACTCACACCACTCACACCACTCACACCACTCACACCACTCACACCACTCACACCACTCACACCACTCTCACCACTCACACCACTGGCGCCACTCACACCACTCACACCACTGGCGCCACTCACACCACTCACACCACTGGCGCCACTCGCACCACTCGCACCACTCGCACCACTCGCGCCACTCGCGCCACTCGCACCACTCACACCACTCGCACCACTGGCGCCACTGGCGCCACTCGCACCACTCGCGCCACTCGCACCACTCTCGCCACTCACACCACTCACACCACTCGCACCACTCGCACCACTCGCACCACTGGCGCCACTCCCACCACTCACACCACACGCGCCACTGGTCACTAATGGTTCATCCCTGCACACGATGTAAACTCTCACGTGAATTGTGTATCGTGTTATATACTTGTGTGATGTACACCGTGTACACGATGTATATGATGTACACGATGTACACTGTGTACACGACATACCCGGCGTACCCGATATTCACGGTGTAAACGGTGTACACGGTGTGCACGACGTACACGACGTACATGCTGTACAATGTGTACACGATGTATACGATATACACAGCGAAGACCAAAGGGTACAATCACGTTCATGTGTCAGATCCAAACGGCGTGGCGCGGCTACTGGGTGAGGAGATACGTCCTGGACTTCGACAAGCGCATGAAGTACCTGAGGGCGTTGGAAGTGGCGAACAGCGTCGCCAGGTACTGAAGCTAAGACAGTTCGTCTATTGCCGTGTTCGCTTTTCTCATAATGAACGCGGTGTATTGCGTTTCGTTTTGCAGAATCTCCTGTAGATTGTTCAGTGTGTGCACAGCAAATGTGTAGAAGCACAAAGTCATGCAGTCGTGGTTTTACGTCCTCTAGCTTATTCATGTGTGCAAACTCATGTACACATTAACACACACGCGCACACGCGCACACGCACACGCGCACACGCACGCGCACACGCACACGCACACGCACACGCACACGCACACGCGCACGCACGCACGCACGCACGCACACACACACACACACCCACGGATACACAAGCACATGCACAAGCACAAACTCAAGCTCAAGCTCAAGCAAAACACAACACAACACAGCACAAGCACAAGCACAAGCACAAGCACAAGCACAAGCACAAGCACAAGCACAAGCACAAGCACAAGCACAAGCACAAGCACAAGCACAAGCACAAGCACAAGCACAAGCACAAGCACAAACACAACACAGCACAAGCACAAGCACAAACACAACACAACACCAGCACAAGCACAATCACAAGCACAAACACAACACAGCACAAGCACAAGCACAAGCACAAGCACAAGCACAAACACAAGCACAAACACAACACAACACAAGCACAAGCACAAGCACAAGCACAAGCACAAGCACAAGCTAACACACACCCACAGTCATGTTTATGCATTAACAAGTGCAAGTTTTCTTTTAAACCTGACACACGTTTCCCATTACACGCAACCCACAATGCAACTAGGTGTGGTTAAAATAATGCCACTTAGAGAGACTTCATTATATCAAAATTATGTATGATCTGTATATTCCGACTGCATAGAGCGGTCTCCTTCGGCAGATTGAAATTATGGAGTAACACGTGACATGTGAGTCGAATGTCATGTGACACGACTTGGTGCAGGACTGTGTTAAGTTCAGTCCAACCTCTCTGTTTCTGTATCCATTGCCTGAGCTGTTTCTCCGATGGGCACTGCATAATATACCCAATTCATTTAAAATCAGTAATTTTATTTTGGAATATTACATCCATATAAAATGTCAGAATGTGGGCCTAATGACTGGAATCTATGAGTTTCAACGATGATTCACTGGTGATGCATCACTATTTGTAATATTTCACCTAGCAGAAGGTTAAACCATGTGACATAAATATGTAACTAGCAATATAATTCCTCCGTTTATTGCGCAAAACTCTGAACCAATCGCTATACGCTACACATCATTATGCAATACTCTGATATGAACAAAGTGTATTCCGCATCTTGCATAAATTATCTTATACTGCTTATTATCATTATCACTGATATCTTCAGTGATAACCTGTCCAGCATATTTATTTGTATTAATCCTATTCTACACTTTGTTTCTTGCGTTGTCCAGTGTAATGTCGAATGAGTAGAAATTGTTTTCGCAGCGTAGCATCAGAGCTGCGAAATTATGAAAGATGATATCGGTGTGTTTTTGCGTTATTGATACTGATATCATTTGAATGGTAATATCAAAACGACAGATCATTATCTGATTCTTGCAAAAATGATAACATAACAATTTCACGTTTTTTCAAAGCACCACTATCGGAGTAGGTTAATCAGGCTATGACATTTTCAATAACAGGCCTATTCAAATGTGGTAGGAATTGAACAAGGCGTTATAATGGCCGCCCGTTGAACAGTCACGAGAGGTACGTCTTATAGTCTGGAGGAATTTCGAGTTCAGTTGGAAATGTTGTACAGACTTTTTTGACGGTTGATATGAGTCAATTATGGCCTCGGGTATGAAGCCCAACATCACAACCACGGGCGTCGATCGGTGGGGGACGGGGGGACGCGTCCCCCCCCCCCACTTTTCAGGGTGGGGGACAGCATATGAATTGTCCCCCCCCCCACTTTTTAGTTCAGAAAATTGCGAGGCATATAGCCTGTCTCAATACTCCTCTCTCTTAAAAGCCGCTACATAGGACAAGCTAAACTATAATCTCGCGATATGAAGTTCAGCAAAGTTATTTATCGCAAATTAACACGAGGCAAACAATTTTTGAGGCATGTTTTGCTGCCATAATCCGTGATAGTTATTTAAACAAACGTAATATTTTAATGTATTGAATGAAATTTTTGATAACTCTTCACAGTAGTCATCACAGGAGAGATATCGAACAGCCCGTGGCATTTATACCAAAAATGCATTGTTATTTCGCTGCACATTGATGATTTTAAATTTGTCACGCATACGCAGAAATGTCAATCGGAAAGTTTATAACTACCGGACAAATGTAAGCCGCTGCCAGGCTCTATCAACCGTGATATAGACTCTTGCCATCAAGCACATTTTCAATGATGAAATTTGTGTTGCTCTTTCACCCCTAACCTGATTGATGCTTATCGCCTACGGCAGAAGCGGCGAATTCCTGCACTTTGTGTAACATATTCCCATTTGAGTGATGACAAATTTCTTTGCCAAAATGTTGGATTGGGAAGTTCTACACAGGCACAACATGGGCATCGATCAGTGGCGGACGAGGAGGACGCTAACCACCCCACGGCCTGAGGGGGTCAGCATAGGAAATGTCCTCATACCTTTTCAGTTCATAAAACAAATTTATAGGCATGTATAGCGAGAGTCGGGGACTGATCACTACCCTTAAAAACCCTACATCGGAACCAGAGGATGTATGCACTTTGCGTAATTTGATCTAATTTTAGTGATGACAAATTTCTTTGCCGAAAGGTGGGATTGGGAAGTCCTACACAGGCACCCCTGTAAGCTTTGCATCTTGTCACTCTATGAATCAGGCAAGCAATGTTGGATCCAAAGTTTACCCCCAAATGTTCAGTGATTGGGGTAGGTCATGGGGTAGGCCCCTCTTCAAATATATGTTGCCAACATAACTATTATAAATAGCATAACATAAAGGCTTTTTTAGTTTAGAATTAGCACCAGACCTACAATGAATTATGTTTTATATTTAAAAAAGAAATGATGTGTATTTCAGGTCATATATACACACATATATATATATATATATATATATATATATATATATATATATATATATATATATATATATATATATATATATATATATATATATATATATATATATGTATATGTATATATATATATATATTATAATATATTATGACATAATATATATATATATATTATGCATACATATATGTGTATATAAATTGGTCCCCCGTACCCGCCCCACTTTTAAAACCGGATCGACGCCCCTGATCACAACTCTAGCACAAATATTGACCGAGTTATGACCATTTAATGATATCGGTCAGCGATGGCGGCCATCTTGGATTTACACAAATGCCATCGAACGAAATTTTGCACACCCTCCGGAACTTATGAGCTAAGGCCCTTATTGACTCATATCAAACATCAAAAAAGTCTGTACAACATTTCCACCCTAAGGGCCATAATCTGAATATTCCTCCTGACTATTACGTCTGCTGTAGGATGAAGTTGGCTGAGTACCGAGAGTTCATGGACATTCAAGAGGAGGAGGACCGACGGACGAAGGCGGCGGTCGCCCTCGAGAAGCAGGTCCGGAAGACGCACTACCTCGTCAGCACCCGCCAGATCCCCGGCGTCTACAACTCGCCCTTCCGCAAGTAAGTCTACGTCACGTCGGTGACAGGAGAGGACCAGGTTTTCTGCCCAGAATTGGCAGAGCGGTGATTTGTAAAGAGAATTCTGCTTTTAGAATTTATAACACATTTAGCCTTCGAAATTCTATGGACTACGCCATATTAGAAACAGAAGGACGTAGTGCTCAATGTCGACTTTGTCGGCATGAACTGTGCATTAATTATTGACAACGCTTACATTCTGAACCAATCATGAAAACGACCACTACCAGCCGCCAAGCTTCTACTCGTGTATCTTACATACATATACATACGCTATGCTACCAAAACAACCTCACTTGCATTCCTCTTACGAATAAAATAATAAAATAATGCAGTAAGAAAAGTTTATAAATGCTGTGCTGATATGTGGATTACGACGTTGGGCAACCACCAACTTTAAACAGTTGACGAATTTGAGCTCTCGTTTAGAACAACGAGTACGTCAAATGCCAATGTCGTCAATGAGGTATATAATCGGCTTTATAGTGCAGACAAATTGTGATGGGTTGGTATTTTAGAGTTCTAGCCCTCCAGGGGCAGCCTTCGGGTATCACCGTTATGAGCTCTTATAATTATGTCAACGCATCCTCGAATAGATTAAACAATAGTACTACTTAAACCCTGGGTTTTATCTTAAGTGTTACAGTAATTCCAGGAAAGCTCAACATTGCCTGGTCTGGTGTTAGTTACTGTTGGTTTCATTCCCAGTTAATTGAAACATCCATTACAGAGATCCTACAGCTTTTAGCAAACTGTTTTATTATACCATGACTTCATGTAAATACTGCACAGACTTCATGTAAATACTGCACATATATGCAATCTAACGACAACTCTGTGGTTCGATTCAAACGCCTCTGGTCCACATATCTAGGAAGCCATTTGGCTTTTAGAGAGTCCAGCCTATCTATCTAAGTATACCCCGGCCGTCTTAGGTATATGTCGATTTTTGTTTTAAATATATTAACACTACTAGCACCTACTCAATCAGCTGATAATCTGTTCCATTCGTTTACTGTTCTTTGTGAAAATATTTTTTGTTAACATCTAGTCT
>OZ024856.1:18494155-18544155 GCA_964017155.1 Oasisia sp. SBJ-2009
ACAGCACACAACGCACGTTGCAGACAAGAATGATTATGTAATATTGTTATATAATTACTTTTGGTAAACTTATTAGCATTTCAAGCGCTAACTATAAAATCTACCATTTTCGTAAGACTTACATTGGGTTGACCCGAAATGGATTTTGGGGGATATTTATGCCTGCAGATAAATATATTCATATGTTAATTAATCATAATTACGAATAATTCTTATCATCACTGTCGGCTTTCATGAAACGCGATTATCATGTACTCGTACGTTAGCAAAATGTTAATTTAAAATTCACAATGATAGCGACCACTTCAACTTCTGAATAAGCCGATTGCTACGTATGTATATATATATATATATATATATATATATATGTGTGGATATATATATATATATACACACATATATATATACACACGCATGCATGCATGCACGCACGCACGCACGCAAGCACGCAAGCACGCACACACACACACACCCACACACACACACACACACACACACACACACACACACACACACACACACACACACACACACACACACACACACACACACACATAGCAACGACGTTTTCACCGTAACATCTCTTTGCAGTTCAACGAGAATTTCGGCTGGAGGAAGATCGCCGTGTTCGCGACATACGAGGTCTACCAGAAAGGCTACTGCGACATACAGTTCCCTTAGCAGTGACATTCGGGAGCCGTTGATAACTTGTCTGATCACCCCTATTGAATTGTTCTGGTCTTTGTTCAAAGTTCGCCCAGCGCTGTGTCCCAATTATAGAGTACAATTAAGCATTGCACAAAGTGCCGTCTAAGATGCTTCTACGCGTTCATATAAATTGACCTAAGCCAGACTGGACGGTGTCCTCCAGTGTACTGCCCGCATCACACGTTGTAGTTTCAGCGACAACGTTTCATTTGCATGTCCGGGCGAATTCTTACTGATTGAGCTACGATGAGGACGCGAATTAACCGAGTTCCGTGTGGGTAAACGCAATTACGAAGTGTTTAAAACCACAATGTGAGGTTCAAGGTAACTTCACGCCGACTTGGTAAAATGCGTTCAATAGCCAGTCTGGTTTGTTGTTGTATTCGCAATCATCTCAAATGTGAACAGTTAACATTTTCGCAAACAAAAAACAAAGAAGACTCAGAAAATAATATGCCAGGACAATCGACTCTGACATTGGAAAGATGAAATCAGAAAACCGGACAAAGACATGTAAAAACCACAAACGTGAATAATGTAACTAGACATTTATTTCACATCAAAACATACATGTACAGAATAACGCCAGGGTAAAGGGTAACACCGCTGAAGACAACCCCGCAATAAATATTGAAGACGCAACGAAGTGAGAACGTCGATGTACAGTTGGACGGAGTTTGACGATAGTGCGTAATGCTCTGAACAGCCACCAGGTGGTCACGCGCCGCTCTTCTGCTCCACTTCCTCCTTCTTCTCCCACTCCGTCAGCAGCTCTGACGTCACTTCCGTAAAAAGCCGGTCCCAATCCCAAGCCTTGTCCTCCTGCAGAAGGGAAACAGCGGTGAAAGAGCAGGGCTGTCGGGAGTAATGATGATAAATGTGCCACGTCTATAGTGGGTATACCTTTGAAAAGTCAAGCACAGGGGTGCAACAAACAAAATCAGTTGGCATAAACATAAACGGAGACAGGCGGAAGTCGTCATTGGAGCATAGAACTACCAAACGTTTATGGTACAAAAGACATTTCAAACAATTAAGCTTTGCATTTTTTACCAAAGGTGGCTATGGTTTCAGATGATTTAATTACAATAATGTTATGGAGTTGATTCCAGGTTGACTGCAAATACAGAGAAAGCACGTTTAGCCAATACTGAGCTTAGTTTTATGAACACAAAGTTGTTTGGAACATGATGATTTAACGATCCAAGATATATCAGAAAAATGTAGTGGATTAAATAAGACTTTTGTCTCCGAAGATTACCTGTTCCAAGATAGGTAGTGTGTCTAAATAATGATCCACGTATATCAATCTATAAAAATCACCAAAGTATACTGTACATGGCTTTGGGGATATTTCTGCCTCCAAAATAAGGAAGACGCTGCAAAGTACAGAGAGGAAGCCATTTTCTGCAATTATTAACTCAAAAGGGAAACGAAATACACTAGAAAGACAAGAAAAATGGCGCCTCTAAACCACACACATCCCTGAAAATACCTCAGGAACACTGTTCAATAACGACGTAAATAAAAACCAGCCTTATACCAGGGACACAATTACCATGAACGTTGGCAGAACATTCCATCTAATCATGGAACTACGTTTTTGGCCAACGTTTGCAGCGTAATACGCATATGAATACTCATACACCAACATTCACAATGGAAGACATCCCGACCTGACACCACGGATTATTACGACGGAAGAAGAGTAACAAATGTAACATTTTACATGTTTATGTAATCGTTTATGGTGGCAAACTATAGGAATTTACTGGTATGATATCCTTCTATCTGATGCTAGGTAATGTTAGCAAATACCCATTAGTCTTGTCTGTTGTCTTGTCTTGTACTGTTGTACAGTATCTATTTTACCTATCTATTTTTTTTGGTAATGTTATCATCACGATTGGGCCATAGTGTTCCGTGGTTGGGCGAAAACCTCAGCATGCTGCTTCCACATCTGCCTGTCTTTCACTATCCTCTGCCAGATGGTACCCTTCCAGTAGTCATCTAGTAGTTCGTTTCTCCACCGTCTCGCCGGCCTTCCTTTAGGTCTTTTTTCGTAGGGTTTCCAGGTGGTGATACGCAGTGTTCATCCGTTATCTCGTATCTTGCTGACGTGCCCTGCCCAGGTCCACTTCTGTCTTCTGACTTGTTCAATCACGTCTGTGACCGTTGTCTTTTCTGTTACCCAGATGTTTGTTTTTCTGTTCCGGTATGTGATGTTTAACATACTCCTTTCCATTTTTGTTTGTGCGGCTGCTAACTTGTTTTTTGCTTGGGTGGCGAGTTCAATGTTAAGCTGGTATTATATCCCTTCCTTATCACAGAATGTCAATGAGATAACATTTTCACTATACCTCTTGTACGTCTACTTCTGAAGACAATCCTTTTGATAGTAGCTTGAGGTCAATAGCATTGTCCTGGAAGAACAGACAGACAGACAAACGTGGGAAAACATGATGTTATAAATATCCATCAAAACAAATAATACCAGTAATAGTAATACATGTTCTTTATATATATATATATATATATATATATATATATATATATATATATATATATATATATATATATATACATGTATGTATATATATATATATATATATATATATATATATATATATATATATACATATACACACACACATCTCCCTCGGGATTGTGACAAAATAGAATGAACGGTACAATGTGTTAGATATACCTGTCCAATATGTTTCATACAGTTATTATGACGTTGGCTTGCATGGAAAGGTATCATTCTGACCAAATGAATATAGCATTTATGACATTAAATTTGTTTTCTACTGATATGCTTAAACAATTTATGTTAATTCAGCAAAACATTAAAACTTACGTTTTGAAACAAATCATTGTAGATGTAAATTGGTAAATGAGTTAATGCCAAATTTTATACGGCAGTTTATGCACACATGTTACATATTGTCTTCACTGTTCAGTACTAAAATAGTACACAATACATGTAAACACAATTACAGATTAAAATACAATAATTCATAATAAAAGCTTGGACTACTACTCACAGCAAATGAGATGGACAAGCTAAAAGTTTAAGGAGGAAGAAAATATCTTTCTTGACTGTGAGCTTTTATATATTTAAAAAGTAGGTTCTTATATAGCGCAGTACCCAGGCCTCAGGATTGCTCAAAATGCTTTACACATTATTTCCTGGCAGACCTGTTCAATCAAACACTGTCTCAACTTCTCTGGGAAGCATCCAGCCAAAGGCTGCAACTAAAGCGCAAAGGCTGCTCCTACACATATCCACCACTGGCTACAGCCAGGTACTCATTTATACAGCTGAGTGAACTGGAGCAATGTTGAGTGAAAAAACCTGACCAAGGTTTTAACACCGCAGCATGAGATTCGAACCCTGGTCCTCTTAGTCGAGAGTCCGAAGCTCTACCCCTGGGCCATTACGCTCTACAGTTTAGACTGGACTAGTTCTTGCAAATGGTAATGAGCCAATGGTAAGGGTCCACAGTAAGGGTCCACAGTAAGGGTCCACAGTAAGGGTCCACAGTAAGGGTCCACAGCGTAACTGGTCACTTCTTAGAGGATGAATCAATCTGAGACTGACCAGGGTTAGGAATGAAGCATGCTGCAAGAGGTCATTGTCCAGTTCTCTGTAGGTGGCTACTCGGTTGACCGCGACACTGCAAATGTAAGTTATCATGATGAGGTCAGGAAACTATTAATATCATATAAATACAAATATATAAGTATATACAGTATATATATACATATATACATATATATATATATATATATATATATATATATTTGTATATTATATATATTTATATATGTATATATATACTATAAACATATATACTCGTGTGTACATATATATACATATATTATAGGCATATATTATACATACATATATATGTATATATATGTATATATATACATACACGTGTGTGTGCATATATTATATATTGGTTGGATGTAAAATCATAATTGTGACATATTTACAGCGCTGTTCCAACATCTGTTGCTCACAGTGCTGTACAAATTTCTTTAAAACACACATGTCTTTAGTTTAACTTCAAAAGCAGCAGTGGTCGTAGTAAATGTCAGGTGCTGTAGTAACGCATTCCACAGACATAGGGTTGCCACGCTGAAAGCTCTGTCGCCTTGTGTTAAGAGAGGATATATCAAGATTGCCCGTACATTACATTAACCAGTCAAGATGTTTTAAATACTAATAAATTTAGTGTAGCATCACGCAGCCATTCGTCTAACCAGTGATGATTGCCATACGTCACATCAAACAAGACATGAAATTATGCCCAAGTCCAAACGTCACAGACATGAAATTTAATGTAATCACAAAAGACATTCGGATACTATCTAAAATGGTATCTTAATATTACAGTAAATAATAAGAAAGAAAGTTAACGGAGTACTCAATATGTGTGTTTACAAACAGTTGTTTATCCCAACGTTTAAGGATCTAAACCTGAAAAAGGATCTAAACCTGAAATTCTCGCCAGGATCGCCCAGGCCACAGCAGCACTCGCCAAACTCAAGACCATTTGGAATGACAGGAATATAGCGCTCAGCTCAAAGATCAGACTGATGCGCTCCCTAGTCATGTCCATATTCCTGTACGCCTGTGAGTCTTGGACATTAACAGCAGAAACCGAGAAAAGGATACAGGCCATGGAGATGAGATGCCTCAGAAAACTCCTCGGCATCACGTACAGAGAACACATCACCAACGAAGAGGTCCGAAACAGAACCCGTCAAGCCATTGGACCGCACGAAGACCTCCTGACCACAGTTAAACAACGAAAACTGAGATGGTACGGCCACATTACAAGATCAACAGGGCTTGCCAAGACGGTCATGCAAGGTACGGTCCAAGGAGGGAGAAGACGAGGCAGGCAGAGAAAGAGATGGGAAGACAACATCCCGGAATGGACGGGCTTGACACTGGGCGCCGCCATGAGGAAAGCCGAGAGACGAGAGGAGTGGAGGGAGCTGGTTGCCAAGTCATCTGTGGTGCCCCAACGGTCCACTGAGACTACGGGATAGGCAAGGCAAGGCAAATATGGTTAGCAATCATAATATGTAAAATTACGTCAGTTGCTCAAATATGCCCACATTGATACTGAACAGAATTGAGTGGAATTTTTACAACCCACTCATGGTCCTCTCAAGTTCTCATTGTACATGACACCTTAGGATACAAGATGCAGTGAGACATACTTTGGGGCGACTGCTATCTGTGTCGTCAAGTCGTCCTGCTGGTCCTCAAGGTCAGGAATGACGGGAATCTCTGAAGGGTCAACACATGTACGAATGAATGAGTGAGTGGATGAGTGAATCAATGACTGAATGAGTGAGTGAATGAACGAGTTAAATTTATTTGACCAAAAGAAATAATTACACATATACTTCATAGCTGATTAAATGCACTAGGTCAGGAGATTCTTGTTAAGATATTTAAATGCGAGAATCATCTTGACTAACAATTATATCATAATACTCAATAGAAATGTCGAAGACTCGAAGTTGTTGACCCTTAACGACGTCGCCGGAAGCTGACCGAGATATAGAATGCTGCGCGCTGAATGGCCAAGCCAAATTAACCCTTCACCTATGGCGGCGTCTAGACCGATTTCGTTAGAATTTTAGACTTTAAAGTCACATTCTGAGTAAACCGCTGACGTTAAAAAATTGAGTATATGTGGAAATTGTTACTTTGTATAAACTCTATTAGGTGTATGACACGAAGCCGTAGCCTTTTTTTGTCCTTTAATAATACTGCAGACATTCTGATATTGTTCAAATGTGTACTGTTAAAATAGGTGAGACTGTGAGAATAAGGATAAGAAAGGTTTAATGAGTACCTGAATCTGAGTCGTCCTTCTCTGGACTGTGCTGTCTCAGTCGCTCACTGGAAGTAACACACGCATCATTAGAACACAGGGAATTAACACACTGAAAACAATGCACATTCATCACATACACATGCAGTGAACACACACCACAAACATAAACACACACTTGTGCACATACAAACTTCACACACACCGTTATAAACTTCCCCGTTACAATACAGACACTAGTTAGTCACAGCTGGTAGTTTCAGCACTGTACCACAGATGAAATGTGCAGCCATTTCATGCACAACCCTAGTACTGTGTTATATATCAACTGGTGATACAATACACACATAAACCCACGCGTGTGAGCAAGAAGCAATGTGAATGACAAGTTGTTGCATTGAAGTTGTGACCTGACATGCTTCAATTTCACCAGTTCTCATTAAAAAGACAGAGTACTTAATTACTTACAACAACCTCAACGAACCTCAACAGTGACCAGAAATTTAAGTATGTGAATAATTGATATGCTGGTGTTTGCAAACAACAAAACAAGATTGTGAACACAGCAGAACACATAGAGGAACTAATAGTGTTGAGTACGGAGGTAGTCCCATCAATGAAAGGCCAATTATTACCAGTTATTACCAGTAAATATGCAGTGAATTACACATTAGTAGTAGACTAGTATCTATAAAGAAGTGTACTAAATGTTTTCAAATAGTCTATGTATTCAAAGATATAGACATATCCAGTTTAGTGGACACTTGGAGGAAAGAATGGAAACATTCACCATATATAGAACGCTACAATATTATAACATGTCATTCACCCTATATACATTCTAACATGTCATTCACCCTATATACATTCTAACATGTCATTCACCCTATATACATTCTAACATGTCATTCACCCTATATACATTCTAACATCAAGAAAACAAGAAGACTCTTCCGGGGCTTGAGTTCCTCCACTGTCCTTAGCATTTCCTAGAAATTCCTAGGACAGATATTATTCCCAAATGGACAGGGAGAATGATCACAATAATGGGAATTGTACAAATGCCACTCAGTGCCGTCAACAAACCACTGGCGAAATAAACAGAAACTTAAAATAAAAGTATTCAACCAGATGCGAATGTATTGTGGGATTCAGAAATGTATATAAAAAAACACTATTGTGTCGAAAACACACAGACAGGAAGCACATGAATATATACCCGGTATCCACCACGCCCGGACCAAACTTCAATTCCCATCTGCTATTTTTTGTGGAGTAACAGACAACAGGCAATTGTTGTGAACGTTCTCTTCATTACTCACTGAACAGACAAACCAAAGGAAACTGTGTTACATAATCTATAAATAAATACAAAAACATTGGCCCATTGGAAATGTATCATCTCCCAAGTGCCAAAGTCCACCCAGTCGCCTTTACAGTAAAACCTAATCGAGTTGTCAGTTGTTCCCCAGGTGGGGACACTGTGGAGTTTACAACAGCTGAAATTCTACAGATGGGGACAACTGATGACTGTAGAAATGTAATGATAATAGGAATTAGTTTCAGTTCAAAATACAGCACAAGTGTCAGTTGCTATACTTGATTTGTTGCTTTGGGTGTTAGTTAGTTAATGCCTAATAACAATTATTACTGGTGCTGCTATTGCTGTGTCGGAACTGCCACATTGGTACTTCCAAGTTGGTACTACCAAGGTGATACTACCAACTTGGTACTATCAAGATGGTACTTCTAAGTTGGTACTACCAAGATGGTACTTCCAAGTTGATACTACCAAGATGGTACTTCCAAGTTGGTACTACTAAGATGGTACTTCCAAGTTGGTACTACCAAGATGGTACTACAAATATGGTACTTCCAAGATGGTATTTCCAAGTTGGTACTACCGAGATAGTACTACCAAGATGGTACTTCCAAGTTGGTACTTCCACATTGGTACTTCCAAAATGGTACTTCCAAGTTCGTACTTCCATGTTGGTACTACCAAGATGGTACTTCTGAACAACACAACACACTGAAAACAACATGCAGTCACACACACACATGTCACATATTCCTGACATCTACATGTGTAACTGCACTGGCACAAATGCAAGACTCAGCTAATTGTAATTTAGTGCTCACTGGATGAAATAAGCCTCCATTTCACATGCAATCTTTGCGTGATAAACCTACACAGACACAGACAGAGTTGACAGCACACGCTCACACACGTCACACCTACTGTCAAACACACCTAAGATGTGATTAGTTTATAGTAAACCAACAGCTGTATCACTAGCAAGTGTGGAATGTATCACACCAGTGCAGCAGACACAGGAGAACACACCAAGGTAAGCGGTACGCTGTGACAGTGCTGCTAGAACTTAATTTCTTTAATTTTGGTAATAACTTTTCATTAAACCGTTCGATGCAGAACCTACAGAACTAATCAACCAGGTGGCGCCACTACACAACTCGGGCCTCGTACCACCAACCGACAGTGTTCCGTTACCTTGTTACCCTGTATCCATTAATTATATATCCAGCATTTGTTAACACATGTAGATTTGCCTAATATTAATAACAGCTGGAGATTAAACGAACTCAAAGATGAAATTAAAAAAGAAATGTCAGCGTATGTTTGAAGAACGCAATTTCGTCACCAGACTGAGTTATGCGCTATCGCCCTCTGGTGATCCTGTAGGTTCCCAATTATTGTACAATAACTACATTATATTTCAAAAAGGAGCACCAAGTTTTATAACTGTGACCCTGGAACAAACTGAAGCAGGAAGCCATGAATAGAGTGAAATAAAAGTCAATTGTAAACAGCAAACCAAACCCAATCATGGTGTAGCCAATTGTTCAAAATTGTACTCATATATACTCATTTATAGCATCTGTTTATTTGAGATGTTTGCCCTAAAGTGCAATTATGGAAACCATGCAAACTTTTTCAATACTCTCTGACCAAAGCCACTCGTAAAACAAAATGAGATTAAAACAAACAAAAATCATGCAACCTTTGTCGAACGGCTCGCAAGATTTTGAAAATGCAAAGAACACGGGAAATGGAAAAGATGTAGGTAAATGTATATGTATAGATACCCAGTATCGCCATCAAGACCTAATTCTGCTTCCCACATGTTACTAGTTTGATGCAATAACAGATAACAGACAAATTCTTAAGAACATGGCAATAGATGGTCAGTGGTCTACTACATTATTATGGTCTACTACATATGGTCAGTGGTCTACTACATTATTATGGTCAGTGGTCTATTAGATACGCCTGTTGCAGGTCAATGTTCAACATTTAATACAAAATGATTGTTTAATTTGTGTTTTATTCATCTATTTGAAGTGGATTTTTATGATTTATTGTGCAACGTCAATACACATATTATAACCTTTGTTGTTACATGGTATGATTTTTAACAGTGATCAGAACATAAAAATATTAGTTCATTAATAAAAAATATTTTATATCAATATACCAGGTACTTACTCCTCTATGTCGTCTGTATTTCTCTTCCTGTCAACAAAATCATCACACAATCATCACAAATGGCAAACTATTCTGCTATCCACAGAAATACAACCATTTCATCATCTTAGTAAACTTGTACGCTTAATTAGAACATGTAAAAATTCAATTAATATTTATAATATTAATAAGCGAGATTGACAATTAATATTATAGCACAGAATTATCCATTTTTTACATATTGTCTTCTTATTAATTTCTTTTAAAAACAACCATCCACAAACATGCATGCACACCCACACAAACATGCACACACATATACATGCACACACATATACATGCACACACATATACATGCACACACACACATATACATGCACACACACACACACACACACACACACACACACACACACACACACACACACACACACACACACACACACACACACACACACACACACACACACACACACACACACACACACACACACACACACACACACACACACACACACACACACACACACACACACACACACACACACACACACACACACACACACACACACACACACACACACACACTTACAGAGAGACTAATAGCAAAACATATGGACGGAGCTAGGAACGGACAGACAGACAAACCCACACATCAACAGACAAACATACATATGAACTCTCTCTCTATTTATATAAAATATATATATCTCCCTCTCCTCTCTCTCACCACATTTATTCAATCATAAATTACACTTCAACTGTTAAACAATCATCTATAACAAATCTCCACTAAATCCAACACGAAGCACGCAACAACCGCGCGCTACCTCGCCTGGCCCTGTGTGAGGAAGCAGTAGACCGTGACTACCTCGCGAGGACTTACCTGCGTCTGTGAGGTGAAGTGAGGACACACAGTGCAAGCGAGATGCGGTGAAGAAACACAACCAGTGATCGGAGAAACAGCAGAATGTTACGTGTTAGCAAACGCAAAGTAACTATGGGGATTGTCTCAAATGTCCGCAAAGTCTAAAGATACACTTTTTGTATCTCCCCATTATACGTGATGTGAGACTTGCGATTTCATGAGCAAACATTTTTTAAATTGTCAATTCTCAAAAATCATGTTTTACTCAATGCATGTGTACTGTTTAATATATTTTCAATATTATTATTTTGTTACTTTGCAGACCTTTGTGACTTCCCCACAACTCAATAAGTTGGGCTTGAAAATCTGCTCCACAACAATGTGGTTTCGCCCAATATTTTGATCAATAAACCACATAAATAAAATAAACTTATATAGCGCCAAATCTAGCTTAAAAACTATTCAGGGCGCTTTACATGTACATGATAACATGTTCTTAAAACGAATTACCCAAATGTATAACTGCTGCTTGCTAGAAAACAAAACAGTGCTTAAAAAGAAATCAGATTTTTTAGACGTGCAGCTTGGCGACAGAAATTCTACAACTGTGTCACTGCAGTATAACCTGAGACATACATCATTGCCAAAATGACATTTGCCTGATTGCTTGTAAGTGAAGTGATGAAAAATAGTTTCTACTTATTGTATTTGTTTGTTGTAAACAAAACAGCACTTTTCAAGCCCATGCAACAAGAACAAAACAACAGTACAGCCCACAAAACACAAGTTTCTGTGCTGCTCAATGCTTCTGAATAAAAGTTTGTTACATTTTGTGTATTTGAACATGCGTGTGAGTTGTTCAGTCAACTGATGTATCTGATGAAGTATATCTGAATAATTTGAGAATGTGTCACGTTTGATGGTGTGGGATTGAGCAAGGTCTGTGAAGATATTATTTCAACTGATACGTATCGAACAAAGCTTGTGAATTGTTGTTTCTGATGGCGTGACTGAGCACATTTTGTGAAGGGGTTATTTCTTATGGTGTATGTTTGAACATAATTTGTGAAAGTTTGTTCTGATGATGCAACCAATATAAAACACAATTTGTGGAGATACAGTTTCTGTGGATGCTTTGCAAAACCAATGTAGTGAGGGTCCTATTTCAAACAGTGCAGTTTCTCACTCAGGTAACATTAAAAGCATCCACACCTGAGAATGCATAATTAGATATAGTATTCTTGCTCAATTTTGTCCACCATGTAAAAAAATTCAGAACCGATGTCACTGTGGTCATACACGAACAATTTGTGAACTGTTTCGCGAGAAGATATGGAACAACAGGTTAAGAACTGATGCACTGGTTACTGAGTGTCAAGACAGGACTAAGCGCAGTCACACTGCTTCTAGCTTACACCAACAACTAGGCAGCAAACCAACACCTACGTCTAACTACAGAACAGGGCTAACAATAAAGTACGGCAGCCCAGAATAACTCATCACTATGTAACATTTTGAAGGAAAATCGCATCCTCAAATTAACAGAAAGTTTTAAGTGAATAAATCAGTGGGAAATGACGGATGACCTTTTCTCTTCACCCCAACCTCCGACCCTTTTCTTGGGGCGCGGAATTTCTCCCTGTCAGAAACAGACAACGATATTAAAAGCGAGGTCCAAACAAAAGAAATCGGAAGTAAACCGTTTTAAAATGTTCATGTTAAAGTGAAATGATAAAAAAGTTTTGATTAATTTTCACAAACATTTAATCAATGTCCATGTTACACTCATAAAATAGGTTTAAAGTTGTCTTTATTTTCACCAACCATTTAAGCACACAAATTCAAATTATGAAACAGTAAAACAAATCATTCTACTTCTCTGGCAAACACTATCGGGTTAAGTAAACTACTAACTCATCCACGAACAGTGACAAATATTTAACATTAAAAGAACATTATCATTACTTCCACACGATTATAAATTTTATAATGTATTCACATACAAATGAAGCTAAACGTTGTGTATTTTCACTTAATTATTCATTGTGTAATTACAGACTTGGTCTCATTTGTACATATTGACATGCAGTTTGGTATAACATGGCTGTACTGTACTTACACTGTACTTTCAGGCCTGGCATCATTTGACCACACACCAATTTACAGACCAGCAGGTGTCATGTGACTGTACTTATAGACTCATGTGACTTGTCACATGATGTGTCTTAGACACTTAGTCATACATAATTGTATTTCAAGTGGAATCATGCACAGGTCTGTACTTATAGACCAGGTGTCATGTGAGTGATGTGACTGTACTTACAGACTTTGTCTTACGTGACTTGGTCATGTATAATTGTACTTCAAGTGGTGTCACGTGACTGTACTTACAGACTTGGTCTCATGTGCCATCACCTCTTCAGCGACGGTGTCATCTACTGGTTCAGCAGGCAGCTCAGGAGTAGCTGGTGCCCTTCTGCCCTTCTTTGTAGTCTGAAATATGTTATACCTGTTTACACATGAAATTACATCACCATCTAGAGAGATCCTCTGCTGTGTGACTTTGTAATGTGCAGTTGCAAACATGCATAAACTAGATCACTAATTTTTGCATCAAAAATGCGCAGACACAATATTTCCAAAACATAAATATGACAGAGATGAAGTTGAACTATGGAACTTACACTAACAAATTAACATTATATTATCTGATCATTACATCATGCGGCTCGAGAAATAATTGATTGAGAGAACTATAGACCAGTGAGTTTAACATTGGTGATTTGCAAACTATTAGTAGTAGAAAGACTAATTAAAGTTCACTTGGTTGATTTTCTTGTTAAAAATAACTTGATCAAGTCATCTCAACATGGGTTTCTAAAAGCGAGGTCATGCTTAACAAATATGATGTTTATTGGAAGATATCACAAAGTGGGTAGATGATGGATCACCAGTAGATATAATCTACTTAGATTTTAAGAAAGCCTTTGACAAAGGGCAACATCAAAGATGACTGCTTAAACTAAAGGCCCATGGCATATGAAATGATAATGTTAACTGGATAGAAAACAATGAGTAGTACAGTAGTTGAAGGGGAGGTTTCAAACTGGAAATCAATTTTGAGTGAAGTACTGCAGGGATCAGTATTAGGACCTAGCTATTTTATTCTTAATATATAGGTTTATGTAAAGTTTGCAGACGATACAAAAAGTGTTGGAAATATTAAAAGTGATGCAGATAGACAGCATGTACAAGATGATCTTAATAAGATGACCGAATGGTCTGAGAAGTGGCAAATGCTGTTTAATTTTGGGATGTGTAAGTGCCTCCACACAGGACATGGAAATGAAGATGCACAATATAAAATGGTTGACACTGTACTAAATACTACGGTACCATAAAGGAAAAGGACTTAGGATTAACTAGAAGTGCTGATATGAAGGTATCAGAGCAGTGTGGAATTGCAGCAGCGAAGGGAAACCAAATACTTGGATTAATTAGGCGAAATATAGTGTACAACAGTACAAGGAAAAAGAACTAATAATACCGCTGTACAAAGCAATAGTTATCTATACCTCATTTAGAAAATTAGAATACATATTGTATAAAAGCATATTGCAAGAATGATTGTGATATGCTAGAAAGAGTACAAAGGAGGGCAACCACAACTCAGGAATATTAGTTATGAAATGCATCTAAAAGAATGTGGTTTAACACACTAGAAACCAGGAGATTGAGAGGAGATCAGATAGAAGTGTTTAAAATATTGAATGGGTATGAAAATATTGACAGATTTTTTCTCGGTTAAGGAAGAGAGAAGGACTAGAGTAGAGGGCATTGAATTACATTAGCAAAGAAGCAGTGTAGACTAGATATTAGATCATTCTCATTTTCACTTGTAAAGAACACTAAATGAATGGAACAGATGATCAGCTGATTGTGTAGATGCTAGTAGTGTTACTGTGTAAAAATCCATTCGACATATACCTAAAATGGATAGGGTACATTAGATAGATGGTTTGGACTCTCGATAAGCCAAAGGGCTTCCTAGTTCACCTGCCATCTAGTGAACAGCCACGGTGTAGGACACCCTCACACAGTCACAGTGTCAGTGAGTGTGGCTGGATGCTTCAATCATTGTCATTGACATTGAGAAGCCATGATGGTATTCGATTGAACAGCCCAGGTCTGCCAAGGAGTAAAGTGCTTTGAGCAACGTTTTAAGTTGTATGCCATGCTAGGTCTAGGACATGTTTAAGCTCTATCGTGCTAGCTATATTATAGGCTGAGGCTGAGTCGGGCACTCAGTCTGGCCGGTTCCGAATCCGAGTAGTTTTTATAACGTCAAATGGTGTAATTTTGCACCTTTAACCTTTATAATCTATACCAAGCCGCTGCTAAGCTGGCAACAAATACACAAGTACTTACCTTATCTTTTCCCTTTTTATCCCCAAATCCAAAATCATCATCCATTCTTGGTTTTTTCAACGCGGCCTCGAAAGACTGACAACGAACAAGTTGGAATGTAAACAGTAAAAACGGTAAAATATTGGGTGTCTACATGAACTAATAATAATTAATGCGCTAGGTGTCGCTCTTGGTGTCTCATAAAAAGGTATTTACACGAAAAACCGCGCTGATTATTTTAAATAGCTCATCCTGTTAGCTGCTTAATGTACCAGGAAACAAGAAAATCCTCTAATAACATACATCGGCATCCATGTATTGTTATATATGACTATTACATCTAAATAAAGGTATCGCCACCTAGCGAATGGATTTGTGAAATCACAACTGTCTGATCCACATTGCTTACGTGTACACAATTGTTTTAATATTACAGTTAATGTGTTGACTGTATACTGCTAGCGAAATTGTTTAGCAATCCCAAAACATTGTCCGTACACACTGAATGCTGCGCACGCAGCATCTAAGAATTGTAAGCCAAACATTTAAATCGTCAAACCTTAGCCAAACATAATTATCACCATAGCCTATGGCATAGATCATGATGAGTGGCATGGCCATAGATCATTTTAGGTATACACTCTACTGTGTATTCTACAAGATTTACACGAATGGTTTTCTTTTTCTAGACTATAGAAATAGTATAATATTATTATTTAGAATGGAACTGCGTGGAATCAATAGTCGTATATTCATTTTTAAGCGACATCCAATATAGCGGCAATGGTGTCATAGCTTTAATATTTTTGGAAAAACATGCTTGTCCAAGATTTTGAAGCTCAACATGTATAAAGTATGGGATACGTTCTGATCCAATGGGTAAAACCCTTCTAGCACTAATTTTTCCTTACCGTTATTGGGTATAGGTTTCTATTTTAGTTTTTGATCAATTAAAAAAAAATCTGAAGTGAATTTATTTACAAACAAAGCATGAATAAAAGTGGTATGACCCTGATAAGTCCACTATAATCAAGATGTAAATAAGATTTATTAGTATTATATATGTAACAACTTTATTGCATAACAAATGTCATATAAAATGGTTAGTTACCAATTATGAGTGGAGTATTGACACCCAGTTACCACAGTCAACACAGTATTACACTTTCTGAAATATGTTCTTATTACACACCTTTCTATAATGTCAACTGTAATGTTACATCATTACACATCTGTATATATGTATGTAATGTGTATATGTAATGTATTAACGTTACATCATTACACAACTTTATGCAACACATGCCAAATACAATAAAATCCCTGGCTTATGAATATTGACTTTTTCCAGAGATTTTGAAAATAATAGCAGCATTCTCCCCTGTCATGATTATGTGGCTGTAAATTTAAGTTTCTTACTGCTCAATTTGCCATTATTGCCACCATTTCAAGTCTGCCCTTCATAAAGACAACAGTTTATCAGAATCGGCACCACATTAAACACATCCCCAATGCTGCTTGCTTGCAAAACTCACATGTTTCCCAAAATATTTAAACAGGATTCCGACCCTAGAGAAGGTAGACACATTTGTGAATTTTTTTACGAGACGGTTAATTGACAACTGGCTCAATATCTGCCAGTGCAGTACGATTTCTAGAGGACCACAAAACTACCGCCACCTTCCTGAACACACAAACAACGACAAGGAAAACTCAAATAAAACTTTATATGAAATATTTAAAATGAACAGTTCCGATACAAATACAATGCAATGTTGCACATCACAATCTGTATACATTTTACGCAGTTCGCCCGACACACAGCAGCAAGAACTGCGTGGCAGACAGACAGTGTTAAGCACGTCAGAGTCACCCGATATATACTATCTGAAAACCAAAGGAGGCGGAGCTCTGGGAAACTCCCGATGTGGGAAAAATGATGGGATACAAAGGACGGAGATAGGGAGACATGTGGGACAGACAAAGGGAGGAGGGCAAAGTGTTTCTATCTTGGTGGGAGGGACCCACCCACCCGTTGACCCTATCCCCTGAACACCAAACTGTAGACAATACAAAACCGCAAAAACACAATGACAAGCTGAAATACCAAACGCATTGGCATAATTAACAAACTCGTTTTAAACAAATAAAAAAAAGGGGCGTGTGCGTTTGACGACGCGTGCTGTTCTGATTGGACGCAGCATGCTGGTACAAAACACCACCAGTCTGGCAGATTAAATACACGCGATGCCCGATCGAGACCAACTCGCCAAGCGTCATATAAAACCTCGTCTTTAGATCGACCACACAGCCAAAATGAAAGAAGTCTATAGAACACCCATCAAACATTCGACGACTATTATAATTATTGGTGTATTGCAGCATGTCTTACAAGCATCTTTACAGCATGGAATGACGCGTTTTGTTAACTGTATCTCAGCAGCGTAATACTGCTGTGGTCTACTGTATAAATTCGACCATTCGACGTAATGAAAATAACCAACCGGACGACAACATTTCATGAAGTGCCCATGCCGTTAAATTCACTACGACACGTACAGAATCGATCTCGAACCTTACCTGGTCATTTCACAAACGTTCAACTACACAGACATAATAAATGAACAGCGGCTTTCTTTTCGGTGTCAGCGAATGAGCAAATTAATACAGACCAACAGCTGGTTATTAAAAAAAGGGCATTAAATCCAATACCACTTACTGCGAGAAAATGATTTTGAATTTCTAAAACCTTGCTTTTTATACGGAGTCAGAAAACTGCATTTTCTCACAGTAACATTACATATAATTGAAATAAAACCACAGGAATTATGCACAACGTGAACAGTTTAAAGCCCCTCCGAGGGCATTTCTGAAAATTCATCAGCGAGAAATGTAAAGGGAAAAGTTACTCTCGGCTACAAAACGTTGATGAGAATGTAACACGGGCGTGACCGTTTCTGCAGTGCTGCATGAGACATATTGCATCTGACAACGCACATAAAATCTACATCCAAAACTACAAAAGATATATGTATATATATGTATATGATACGCACAGCACATTCTCTACATGCCCTTCCCCACACATGCCCAGCAACAGTCTACCGTGAACAGCCAATATAAATACCTAAGATGACTACGATGGCATTGGGAGAAAAAATATCACGACAATGATGACGGGGGCAAGAAACCATTTGCCATATCAAAACACAGGCCTGTCTTTCTCTAACATATATACACACACACACACGCACATTTATATATTATAGATACAGTGTAGATATACTCTAGGTTTAGACTGTCTATAGCAATGTAAAGCAATTCCTCCAAGTCGCGTGTGTCGACGACTGACGCATGCTTTTCATTCACACGACTGTCCACACCGCGTTCTCCAATTCGTATATAACTCTATTACGCTAGACCTCGGTAAATGTGGCTCTGTGTATATAAATTATCATACATGCCAATGCGCCGCTACGTGAAAGCTTGATGTCCTCCGGATAACGGTAACATGATTACTTAATTGTGGCGAGACATTCTGTACAGTAGATCTTAAATTCAAAAATAACATTGCGTATATCCATCTATGTACAGAGATTGGCCGGCAGCCAATCGACTGTCTGTCTGTCGCCAGCGGGCTCGCGCGAGTCTCCTGCAGCGAATCACTGCGAATCAGCTCCGTTGTTGCCATAGCAACCAGGCGCGTTAACCGCACGTACGTACGTACATATGCGAGCAGTGCGCATGTACCTGAACATTATATGTACACTGAAATTGGCTGTTCCGTCAGCAGTCCAGTCGACTGAGGGGGGCGGCTGCGACCACCCCCACCCGCCTACTGGCCAATCAGTCTTTGTAGCAGATGCGGTTTCAAAGCGATCACGATACCTTGCTCCCTGCTGAACATTTGGCGGCCTCCGGGAGGCAACTACGACACACCGGCGACACCGATTCACGAGCGGCAACATGCTAACCTCGCAAACAAACTGACACCAGGTGGCTACGCAACACAGGATGCTGGGACGTTCGTTACGGCGACGTCGACTTGAACAATTCTGCGACAGCCTTCACGATCACAGACCGGCGTATTCGCAGTGGCCGTACAGCCGAGCGTACCCACAATGCAACGGTGTCTCGGCGGGCGTGTTTCCGCCGGCGGGACACCGACGCATGCGTGGGATCAAACGCTGCCGTCAACCTCCTGCCCTCCAAACGTCGTTGGCACTTTGTACGAGTCAACAGAACGTCCTGGCCGCATGCGTGTGAGCCCTGCCCCGCCGCGTGCCGCCATGTTGACCGAGAGAGCGCGGGCGTGGTGTCAGTTCACCATGAGCGTGTGTGACTCCATCGGTGCCGCCGAGTCGTACAGAGTGTCCGTGTCTTGCGTCGGCTCGCCCTGCAGCTGGCACTGGTTGTTGAGGGTTCCCGCGCCACAGTCGCAGAAGAACCTGCAACCACAATCAGTGTCAACACAACGGTCAATGTCAACACACCTCCAGACAGAAGTGTCGTTCCATAGATGGCTCGTCTTCTACGGAACGATCTTCCATACAATATGTGCCAATGTGACACAAATTTAAGAAACTTCTGAAGACTCATTTGTTCAAACGAGCGTTTTATTTAATGACTTTAATGTTGTTGTTCATTCTGGATTTAGATGTTTTTATTAATAACTTATTTTTTATTTACTTCTGTTTTTATAATCGTAAATTTAAAGTTTTTTCAAATGTTTTTTTAAATATATCTTTATTTCTTAATGATATTTGAATTCGACATTTGATGCAATGTTTTTATAATCTTGATTTTTGTGTGCTATTTCTATGTTTTGAACAGTGCATTAAAACTGTGTAACCTGGGTGTATGCCGCAAATATAAATGCTTTTGTTATTATACTATTATTATTATTATAAAGATACCTCGCTTGAATGTCAGACATCGACGCAACCAATCAATAAGCAAGCAATCACCACTGTGCCCCAAAGAACAACTGTTAAACGTTGTTAAAACGTGATCTACAAAGCCATTAGCTCACTTGTTTCCTGTATTTAATATTTGCCATATCTTTACAACCTACCTGTTTTGTGTAATTAAATAAAGCCAAAAGAATGGAAAGACAGTACAATAACTATATTTGACATACATGCATCAGTATCGACCGAGCAAAACCAAACATGTCAAAACCTAAGAAGTTTGATCTAAAGGGTCCATGTGGTCCCTGCATTGTGGATGATCAATTTGTACCAACAGGATCAGGTTGAAGGAGTCCCAATTACACATTTCATGCGCTTCGAAATATATCTATCAGCCAAACTGAAAAAATGCTACAACAGCAACACATGTTAGACTGCACTCCCTGAAACGTACAAGATCATATATAACATTTTCAGTTTTACCCGTAGCATTCGACTGCCTGAAAACTAACTATCGGACTTTGATAAGTTTGATTAAAAACAGTTCGTATTCACCCGAGTTACATTCCTGCCTGTCTGTACTGAAACCAATATGACCAATGACTCATGATTTTACACGACTAGTAGAGCGTAATTTCAGGGCAGAAACGTTACCTGTCGTGTCGTATGAAGTCCACCTGATGGCCAGCGTGGCACGTCTTGATGCAGTTCACACAGATCGCATTTCGGTCTGTCGTATTGCACGTTCGGCACCTAGGTGGCAGCACATATAACGTTCATTCATCAAGCCATCACAACGTTTTCGGGTTAGACACCTGGGAATGAACACTAACATGTCTTCAAACAGAGACTGATATGGCTTTAGACAAAGCAGGTTTTAGACTGATACTTCAACCTATTAAAGCTGCTTCCTTTGGCTGGCTGGCTCAGCCTATTTAATCTGGTTCTTTCATGCCCAGATACATAACTTGTGAATAGTGAAAACTATGTCTGCAGTTAGTTTAATATAAAAGTGCACATATTTGTTTAACCCTGCAACCAGCCGTGGCCGATTAATTGGCCCGAGACACCTTCCTGCATTACATTTTTAGTTTACGTAATCAGTAACCGACCTGCGCACATTTGGTACCATCAGATAGCCGACAGATTTTTCAAGATGGTGTATATTTATTCTTGGCAGATTGAATGACAGCTAGCTACACGGGGATGGACAAAACATGTAACAAAGTTGATGCCCAAATTTAGGTGGTTTACAATGCCTTCGGGGACGAATTTACGCATCCATTCATAAAGGCCCAACCCCTGCATATGTGGTCCCAATAGAAAGCTCTGTTCTTGCCCAATGTGGGAAAATAAACATATGGGTGGGGCTGATCCAGCGGACCAGAACCAAGCTTTCAAACATATCTTCTTGCCAGAGTAGAAGTAAACAACAAGATGGCGGTTGTTCATGTCGAAGAACTTTCTTGATTCAAATGTTTACTTCAGATTATCTAAAGTTACCACATCTATGTTTCGACAAAGCAACTGGCAGTAATCAAGAATATGACTGTTATACTAGATGGAATAGTTAGAATGACTTCAGACGCTTTTTGGTCTGAAAAATTGACCATTTGCGCTGCAGGCGAATGTAGCAGCGATCTGCCGGCCTAAAATGCCCTATCTCGATGTTGAAAAAAATCAAATTTAATAAAAGTTCTCAACCGATTTGATTCATTTTTATGTTATTTGGCAGCTAAAATGTATGGCTACATTTGTTTCACAGGAAGTAGGAAATTTCTGCATTCAGTAATTATTTGGGAGCAGGATAGTACATTTGTTTTTTGCATATTTTTTTGATGACGTTCAGCTAATAATATCACCATGATTATCTGACATAATAGAGATAGTATAAGTTTATTATAATAAAGAGTTCATTTGGCAGTAAAGTTATGCCTCATTCATATTTTTATGATAAGTATTTGCACAGTTATTATTGTAACAGTATGCAACAGAGAATTTTCGCTGGCCAGTCGCAGGGTTAAATAATTGAAAGAATTACATTTGGTCATTTAAATCTGACCATATTTGGGCCCATCAAAATGACCAAATCCAATAGCTGGGTAAACATTCGGCTTTAAACACACTGAAATGGCTGAGAACATGGTTTTTCAGAGAGGTAGGGAAATTGATACCACAACAAACAACTTGTGAATAGTCTCAATGCATTCACGTCACGTAAAGATTCTTATTTTGAGAATCACATACATAAATTCCTCTGCGGAATAATATTTGTGCAATTGCCAAGGTAGGTCTTCAGTAGGCTCTGGCTTGTGTGCCTGATCAAACCCTGAACTACTTCAGTACAACATATCACTACGCATATCATAGCCAACCAATCACAGTACCAGATTAAGCCAGAGCCAAGAATGTTTGTTTACCAACTGCAGTACAATGGACTGGCAATAATGCCGTGACAAGCGGAGTTAACCGCAATACCCTTTGATGTTTCACTTTCCCACATTCTAGACAGCAGAATTCTTGTCACAAACTACTACTTGGCCAACTCTATCATGAACATCATCATGTGAGCAAACGAGGGCGGCGTCCACCGTGGGCTACTGACCGGTAGAAGTCATGCATAGGGAAGCTGGTGTAGCTGGAGATCTTGTAGAGGCACTGACCACTGTTGACCGCCTTCTCCACCATGTTCTGGTTGCAGAAGATCTTGTTCTCTGTAACACAAGCAGACCACACCCAGTGAGTGATAGGTTCTAACACCGCTCAATGGCGACTCCTGGTGTGTAGTGCCATATACCATAAATTACCATTATATAATCTTCCTTCATTGCTCTCTTTATGTTATTATACGTTATTTGCCTTCATTTGATATGTATGCATTGTAAAAAGAGCTTAAATAAATCAGAAGTTTTCATTTTGAGTCACATCAGACGAAAGCCTCCACAGGTAAAAAGAAAGACCTGAATTTTGGATACGAAAAATTAAAACTTTTGATTTTGAAAAGAACTACCCTGAGAAATGTTCAGCAATGTAAAGAGCTACAATAAATTTGAATTTGAGGGTTTATGGCCAGACCTTTGAGAGCGGGAGCGACGCCGCTGGCCAGACACAGCCCGCCAAACTTGTTGTGGAAGATCTTGTTGCCCTCGAGCGTGGCCGTCGCATTGTTGGTGATCTCTATGCCGGCCGCCTGGCCGTCAAAGATGCGGTTGTGTCGCAGTACCGGGTGACTCTGGTTGCTGATGAGCACGCCCGCCTGCGCGTTCCGGAAGATGTCGTTCTCCTCAAGGACACCTGCGTGGGAACGGTGACAATGTGTGTACAAGGTGGCATAATGTACTATAGCAACAACGTGTGTGGTAGATGTTGTAATGTACAATTGATTCCTAATATTGTTTATGTTTTATGTAGTTATACAATTCCAAATAAAGAACGATGGATTGATTGGTTAGTTGGTTGGTTGGTTGATTGATTGATTGATTGATTGATTGATTGATTGATTGATTGATTGATTGACAATGGCAACAACATCTGTAGTAGGTGTCATAATGTACAACAGTCTCAGGTGATTTTCTCCAAAGAGCCCAAACTTGGGCTAACCCAGGAGTTTGACGGGAACAACAAGTGTAGTGGATATCACGATGTATTACAACAATAATATGTAGAAGGTTTCATACTGTACAATGGCAACAACATGTGTAGTGGATGTCACAATGTATTACAGCTATAATGTGTAGTAGGTGTCATAATGCATGACAGTATGTGTGGTAGACGTCATAATGTGCGACATCAACAACTCATGTAGCAGGTATTGTAATGTATAACAGCAATAACATTTATGATAAGAGTCATAATACACCTCAGGCCATAGCAACACACGTTACTAAAGATATTATTCAAATGACAATGTGATAATTTTATTTTGTAAACTTGATCTAATAAAAACATCTGACAGTGAGCCTACCCATCTTCGATTGACTACAGCAACTAACTTAATTTTCTTCTTCTCTATTTCAAAATGTAATATGCGTATGTGTAAAGAGTTCTCACACGCACACGCGCACGCACGCACACACACACACACACACGCACACACACACACACACACACACGTACACAACTTTACACCCTGCATCAGCTGACCTACCTTTCCCACCGTTGAATATACAGATTCCGCCGTCCCGACCGTCATGAATCTTGTTGTAGCGCAGCATGGGATTGCTGTCCGTCTTGATCCAGACACCTGCCATCGCGTTGTCAAAGATCTCGTTGTGCTCAATGACCCCCTGCCCCCCGTTGTACACGAGGATGCCCCCGTTCTGGCCCCCCCAGATCTTGTTCCGTTTGATCAGAGGATTGCTTCCCGTCCTGAAACATGTCGCGTTGTCTGTGTCACTAACAACATTTCGCAAACTAAGTAATACAAAATTACAATCTCCGTAACTACTGGATGGCCGTGGCATAGAAGTAAGTATAGAAATGTGATGAAACGTAACTGAAGAAATCCGAAATATTTTTCAAATATTTGTTTACATTAACCTGAAATAGTCCATCATTTCATGCAACATCACACGAGTTCATTCATTAAAAATTATCGTAAAAAATTTAAATAACGTACCTTATTTGCACACCGGAATAGAGATGATTAAATATGTCGTTGTTCTCTAACGTCCCATGACCGTTGTCGTAAAAATACACGCCGACCTGAAAGAACAGAATTTATGCACTTAGTAAATCACCTGATTACAAATGAGACAAGTACAACCGCCCACAGGTAGCTCTAGATTCTCAGTCAAGAGTGTGATCATCCACATCATCACAGCCTTACTCCACTCATTTGAGATTGTACACAAGAGAATATGACCAAAGATGTAGAGTTTATGAGACACTCCAAGATGACTGAATGTTTCAATGAACAGGTTTGCCGGTTGGCCTGGACATACATATTCTAACACCAAATACAATACAGTCCAGCACGTGTCTGCTCGCTCACTACAGTTAACACGCCTCATTCCTGGAACTACAGCTGCCACAAGCTAATACTAAGTATCTGTTAAATAGCTGTAACTGCACATAACTTACTGTGTAAAAAAGTAACTTAACTAAAAAAGACATGAACCGATATGTGTCAAACTAAGCCTTACTGCTGCATGATTCAGTCATACCTGTTTGCCACTGTGTATCCGGTTGCGTCTCAGGATGGGCATACTTCCCGTCGTGATCCAGACGCCCGCCAGTGTGTTTGAGTAGACCTCGTTCTCCTCAATCAGGCCCTGACCCTTCTCGTGCTGCACAACACACAGTGGACAGTGGTCAGTCAGGGTGGACACAGGCCAGTCGGGGTGGACACGGGTCAGTAGGGGTGGACACGGGTCAGTCGGGGTGGACACAGGTTAGGGTCAGAATGGACAGAGGTCACAGTGGGTCCTGGAGAGAATGGACACTGGTCAGAAGTGACACAGTTGGGAGTGTGCACAGGTCAGACAGTGGACGTGGATCATCAATTAGAATGGACAGTCACATAAACAAAACCCACAGCAAAAATAAAAATAAATGACGTTTTGAAAATACAAACCAAAAATATACAAAACTAAAATTTTAAGAAACCTGAATCATGACGACTCCAGCAACAACAGAAAGGACGGTGTCGTGTACTCACCACATAGATGCCTCCGTGCTGACCGTGGTGTATCTTGTTGTGCCGTACTATCGGGTTGCTGTTGGTGCGAATCTGTATTCCGGCGAGGGCATTACCGTAGATGTTGTTGTACTCGATGAGGCCCCGGCCCTCACCGAAGATATACACGCCGCCCTGGTGGCCATTGTAGATCTCGTTTTTCCTGTGGACAGCAAACATCATGAAGTTGTACATAAGACGCAGAAATTAAATCATGCACCACTACGTTCAGGGCCAGTTCTTTGCAGGATTACATTTGTGCCAGTCTGTAAATTCCTGGTAGATGTACAGGTCAACACAGACACAAGTGTGGCATACGTAACATAATGGACGTAGAATTTATAGTAAGAGACAATAACATTTGTAGTCATGTTTGACAAATACTTTTAGATCGGTTACACTACCATTATTTAAACTAAAGCCGTGTTTGTGTAGTCAATCTGGTTACGTTTGCGAGTACAACAACTGCACTCCGAGAAACAACAGTAGAGAGGTTGGGTGATGTTGCAAAGGACATGTGAGTACAGAGTAAACTGGTTTATTCGCCCAGTTAAACTTATGTGTGTAAATATGGCATAACATTTCCACGACTCGTAACGTTCACTATTTTCAACAGTTCCACTAAATTCAGGATGCACTTGAACACAATCGTTTCTCTCAATACTGCGAGAACAATTTCTCAATTACACTCCTGGTCAAGGACACGTGATTAGTGTATGAAAAACAGAGAGATTTATCTGATTTTCCCCTGTACCCACACAACATCACAACATCACAACATCACAACATCACAACATCAGCCGACCACACACACACAGTCGGGGAACCAAGTGGACAGTTGTCACATAAACACAGGCCTACCTAATCGTCGGGTCGCTGTTAGACGTCACCCACACGCCCGCGTAGTTGTTCGAGTGGATCTTGTTCTCGATGAACTGCCCCCGCCCGTTCTCGTGGACGTAGATGCCGCCCGTCTGACCGTGGTGGATGTCACACTTCACCACGGTCGGGTTCGCGCCCGCCTTCACTTCAAAGCCGGCGATGCGGTTGTGGTGGATGTCGTTGCCTTCGAAGTAGCCCTGCCACAGAATAAGACACACAATAATACCGGGTCATTCCATGTCAAATCAATCACTTTTTGGCCATTTTTGCATCACCCAACTCCAAATTTAATGAAATTTAGTACAGTTGTTGGTTCACATGAGTATATCAAAATAAAAAAATTAAATAAAAATCTAGGTCATTGAAGATATAGGTCACTGACCTTTGACCAGTAATGCCTGTAACTCGGCTATTAATAAAGCTAGAGAAACAAACAATATATCATTGGAAACCCAATAAACATGCACATATCAGTCATATAATTAAAACAATAGTGTAAATGTGAATGTTGTAATTTTTGAAATTTGACCTTTGACCGTTACAGGCATTAATGTAGCGGTAAGCATGCGATTTGGGTCAAAGTTCAGTGACCTACCTATATCTTCAATGATATTTGACCTAGATTTGATTTTGATATTCTCGTATGCGCCAACAACTGTACTAAATTTCATCAAAATTGGAGTCGGGTGATGTTTTGAGTGATGACCCTATTACTGTTTCTGGAGAGCTGCAGTAAATAGCGATCGCTTCAGGGGGAGTAAGCTGTGCTACGGATTGTAACATGCAGTGAATGTTGTTTCAGATGACATGCGGCCGTACTGAGTAACAACTTGTCTGAGCACGTTAAACAACTATTCACACATTCTCAGCTGTTTCTAGAGACACTTTAAAAACATCTGTACTGGCGTACGCTCTCACATGATTGATCGGCACTCTCGTTTTACTACACTGCTATACACTAATGATATAGTCGTAATGTTTTATCATACATGTATTGTAAGTGTAAATCCTGTGTTGTTTCTAAGTTTAAACCAGCTCTTTGACACTTCCTTAAATTTAATAATCTATATTTTATAGGTTTATTTAATTTACGCAGTTTGATTTAAAGCGCCCAACAGCATTTTATCTTAATGCAGTAGATCTAGGCACTGCATCAATTCCTATGTTATTTTTATTATTATGAGAAACACAAGGTGCGAGTCTGAACAAATGCCCAAGAAAGTATGCACAACACAGAGACGACAATGTAAATAACACAGTTCTCATGCCATTCAGTCTACTTGGTCTTTATATTCTCTCACTAACATTAGCAGTAAACTGTGCAGTACCATTGATAAAGATGAATTACACCATCTTAACCTAACGTTTGTTAAACATGTTCACACACACACACGCATGCACGCACGCATGCACATACATCATATTCATATATTAACGTTATCGTAACCACTTCAGTGCTCACCATTCCGTTGTCGAATGTGAATATCCCCACGTCGCGCCCTCGGTGTATGTGGTTGCGGCGCATGATTGGGTTGGCGTGGTTCTTCACCCAGATTCCTGCCAGTGCGTTCCGACTTATCTCATTGTCCTCGTAGATACCCTGGGAGCACACAGAGCCACACAGCGTCAGTATCACTCAGCCCCACCCCAGCACTTGCTGGCAGGATAAGATAACTGCGTGCTAAGCACCATTTTACTGCTCAACATTAAACTAAACATTAATTGTCTACACGTTTGCAATTTCATCATTTTCCAATAGTCTAACTTATTGTGCATCCCAAACAGGTTGCCTTTTTGTTCATGATTCTGGTTACATATCTCTATAATTAGATTACATATGCATGTCCTAACAGTGGGTGACACAATTTAAATATTATTTTTGCTCGTGGCTTACACCTCACATAAGAAGAATATTATCATAGCAACAAATATGAAATTTATTATATATTACATATTTTTGACATGCCCATCAATCTCTTCCCAATTTATGCAAACACTACTCATAGTTACTCGACCAGTGGCTAAGCTTAGGAAATAACCCTAGAAACTGAAGTGCATTTCATACACTATGTACACAGCTGACAATACAATGTATGACAGTGACCACTGGACACTACAGTGGACGACAGTGACCATTCGACACTACAGTGGACGACAGTGACCATTCGACACTACAGTGGACAACACTGACCACTCGACACTACAGTGGACGACAGTGACCATTCGACACTACAGTTGATGACAGTGACCATTTGACACTACAGTGGATGACACTCATGACAGTGACCATTTGACACAACAGTGGATGAGTGACCATTTGACACTACAGTGGATGACAGTGACCATTTGACACTACAGAGGATGACAGTGACCATTGGACACTATAGAGGATGAGAGCGACCATTGGACACTACAGAGGATGACAGTGACCATTGGACACTACATATGATGACAGTGACCATTGGACACTACAGTGAACGACAGTGACCACTGGACACTACAGAGGATGAGTGACCATTGGACACTACAGTGGACCGCAGTGACCATTCGACACCACAGTGGACAAGTGACTGTCACTAGACACTGCAGTGAATGATAGTTAGTGACCATTGGACACTACAGATACGACTGGACACTACAGTGGACAGAGATGTCTCACCTGGGCGTAGTCAGTGACATAGAGGCCTACGTTCTCGCAGTCGCTGATGTCACAGCGGCGGATGTGAGGCTCCGCCCCGGCTCCAGAAACACATGCAGCAGCTCCGACTGAAACAGACACGTGGGCTCCATGCATCAGCACAAGATCAACTCCGTTTTAATGAATCTACTACGTAACTACTACACAGGCCGCATATTATATTACACATGTAATTATATTTTCTATAAACACCTCTGTAAGTGAAGATATTAAATAAGCTACATTAATATCTTATTTCTCCACTGCCTAAAAATACATTACCAAAAGTCTTTACAACTCACTAGTCTTTGATGTTGGTTTTACACAAGCCGTTAAACACGCAGACTTACAGGCAGGCATGATAGCATTTATATATACTGGCAAGCGAGCAAGTCATACACACAAATCAAAACATGCCGATTTTTCGAACATATGAAGAAATATTTCTAAAGTATACCGATATTCAACATCTGTAGCACTTATTTTATTCCATTTCTGCAAACGAATGGCTAAAAACCGTATATCCTGACAAAATAGTTACAAAGTATACATCGTATGATGAAGTCATGCAAACAAATTATGAGCCACGAGTCGAAATGGTAATGCGATGATGCAACAGGGCCAATGAGCATCTGTAGATTATTTTTCAAAATGTATATTCCCAAACCTCATTTTATATGCTTGATGATCAGATTGTTTGAGTAGATGCTAAATGTACCTGTTTTGCGCAATCTATGTTACATCTGGCAGTAATTACTAGCGACATCCTAAAGTGTTCGATTCACAATTGTTTTCTGACTGGTGTGTCACTGACCATATAAAACACGGCGCGTCAAAATATTTCCCTCTGAGACAGCCAACTGACACAAGACGCACTCCGCAGCTACTCACCGACGGATGAACTGCGGATGATGCAGTGGTCAATCGTTGGCGAGCAGTTCTCCGTCACCTCGAGGGCGTAGTGTTTGTGATGAGGCACTGTGGACGCGATGTCTGGCGAGAACTTGAGTGTCACGTAGCCAAGGTACGCGTCACACGCCCCCTCGCCGAACATGATCGTCGACTCGCTCTGTCGTTCCAGGATCACGTGGTCGGCAATGTTACCGGGCGCTGTGGGACGACAGAACACACGCGGTCAAGTACGGGTTTCTCTCTACAGTCACGTCACCACGGGGTGAGGAATTCAAGGATGAACATTGTTTTTGGACGTTCTGAAACTATAGATGCATATGTGTCAATCAGGTTTTCTTTTTGATGCGTAGTTAGTGGATGCTATTAATGTTTCGGCTACCTTCGGTAGCGTTTTTTAAATAACTAGATTCCGTGAATTGAGTGTTTTCTGTAGGTGTACTTCTAGTGCCATGATGTCGTAACTGGAGTATCCAGTCTTGTGAATGCCACTTTTTTGTAGTGTCTCTGTCCTCACTACTACACACAGGTGCTCAAGTTCAACAAACTTAAAAGACTGTCCGACCTATCCATAGCTTTATACAGACACCAAACATCACTTGGATGGGTAGAAATATTGGTGGATGGGTGGTAACACAATTAAGGGGCAAAAAGTAGTCAGATAAATCACAGATATTATTTGTTTGACTTTGAAAATGGGTGGTGTCACGTGTGTGTTCCTGTATTTGTAGTTTCTTTCAGGTTATAAAGCACATCTCACCTGGTATGTATCTATACGTGTTAACATCAACGTGTCCAACAACAAAAGTGTGACTGACAAAAATGTTATCCTACATAAAGCCCTGTAACTAACAGGCTCTAACTGATCCTGAAAGATATTCCCACCTACCGGTCATCTGTGTGCTTTAACTTTTAAAGATGTATCGAAATAGCACACTCTGACTGAGGGAGAAACTATGGGAAGATTGTGACAGGCTGAGACAACTGGTGGAAGGGGCAGAACAGACACATGATGTGCCCACCCAACGGGTCAGAACAAAGAAAGAGTCGACTGACCTGCTCCGATCATCGTCACGTTGCTGTCGATGACCAGGAACTCCCTCTGGTAGACACCGCTGTGAATGAGAATCGTTGCGTTCTCGAGTTGTTCTTCTGCATAGTTGTACGCCGAGTCAATCGTGTCGAAGAACTGAAAGGTCACAGGTCAAAATGAGGGGGCATACACCATAGCTTTATGCAGAGACCCGTCCGCCCGTCATTTGAACGGGTAAAAATCGCCGTGGACGGGTAGAAATATGGGTGGACGGGTGGTAGTTGTGTATAAAAAAGAAGGACCAAAAAAAGTGTCCCAAACCCATATATATATATATATTGTCAGTTATGTCTCACAAGTGAGTGTAAATGGTGTCATATGTGTGTTTGTCGCCCATTTCAGGTCATCAAACACATTTTAATGTTGGTAAACTAGCTTAACAGTTAACATTCATGTGTCCACCAAAACATGTGACTGACACAAATTTTGCCCTGCATAAAGCCCTGGCATTCACTAAAAGCAAACGGCCACTGACAGCAAACATCCCCTACAACAAATATGCCAGTGGGCTGGGAATAAATAGTTACTAGATAACGTTTCTTTAAAAAATCTCACAACACATGAGAAGGTCTGGTGATACCTACCAGTATAGTGCGGCCCCTATAGCGTTCGTAGTGACTTTCGTATTCTTCATGATAACCAGGCCGTACGTGCAGGGCATTGTACTACAAGGAAGCAAAATGGTGCCTTGTAAGTTTTCTTCCAATTAAAATCAACGCAACGCAGTTTGATTATGCATTTGGAGTTAATCAAATAAACTTCACCTAAAAACAGATTTTATACAGTAACAAATAATAAGACAACCTGATAACAGGCTACTGCTCAATTAATTAAGCTTTGGAAAAGCACACAATACAACATGGTGTACTTATCAAAAGATAATTTAAACCTGCTAATTCTCCTGATCTGTCTTAAAACTAACCAATGAGGCCAACAAAATGAAGAACAGTGATTTTTATATAATGACACAACATTACTACTACAGGAAACAGAGTAACATACAACTATGCTTCATACACCCAACCATTAAATATCCAATCAAAACTTTAAAATGACTTTTCACAGAAATACACCTGATCACGGAACATACTACTTGCGTACAACAGTTTTGCATATTCAAAGCACTTCGGTCTGCTGTGAGAATCTCAGCTATGTCTGAAATGCCTTTCGAAAACAACAGACAGGCTGACAGAGATTGTGTGACACCATAGCTTTATCTAGAGACCCGTCCACCCGTCATTTGGACGGGCAATTTCAAATATGGACGGGAAAAATTTTTCGAGCACGGGGCACAACCCGTCAGTGTCACAAGGCCTCGTCGTGGCAGTTTGTATGACGGGTGTCACCGTGTCAGCATTGGAAATTTGGAATATAACGTGTTCTGTATCCCCCAGAAACAAATCTGTCCAGTACTGTGAAAGATGCCTACCACCAAACTATTCACGCGTACTATAAATATACACTGCAGGCGTAGCGGTAGCGCAGCGCAAGAAGCTCATTTTACGCGCGCGTGTAGGGCGCCTACCCATAGCGGCGGTCCTACACGTGGTTTCATTTGCTGCTAGAGGGGTCAATGCAATGCTTTTGGGGTGTCACACGTCAATAAAAATGGGCATGAATTAACTACTAACGCAAACTTTATAATACAGATTATGTGCATTTTTCAAAGCATCAAAAATTCATATAAATTACATAGACGTTAGGGAGATTACATCAGTAATAAACTATACAAGTGTTATATGCCTGTATATTATTAACATTTCGACTTTATGGCGTTCATGCCTGGAGTGACTCCCGGGAATGATAAGATTTAAAGAGAGGCCACGTTAACGACACACGAATAAACATTACATATTATCGTCCACGCGATGCCGTCGAAGGCGAAGGGTCGCAAACTAACAATAACCCAGTTTTTTTTACGGAAACACAGACGCCAACTGTTACGGCAACACCTTCACCACCGACGCCATCGACTGTCATCGACTCATTCACAACAATAGCCGATGTACATCGTGCTGATGACCCCAATGCCATGGCAATGGGGCTGCCAACGAGTCGGACGACGTCGTTACTGCTAGCGTGTCACTGTCAGCCGAGAACGTTAGCCCGCCTACGGCCACGCCGGCTAGATTTGACGACACCATTACTGTCATTGTCACTAACATTGGTTGAGAGTACTGTATATAATGACTGCATAATTTACGTAAAATGTAAATGTGTTTTGTTGGAAGAAGGGAATATAATTGACTCAAAATTGTAAATTATTTAATAATTGCACTGAAATTGTTTTTTACACTACAACATAATATAACTACGTTTTTGTATTAGGCATGGTTGGGTTGTAGACGAAAATTGACATCTGATTGATTGGATATAGTAGGATAGAAAAAAAAGAGGTCTTCTAAAATAATTGCACATTGCGCTCCCAAAGTTGTGACGGGCAAAAATTTGATCCTGCATAAAGCCCTGTGTGACACCCATAGCAAAGTCTCACCATCATTCGGAAGCTCTCCTTCCATGGATTGTCATGTGGTGAGTTCTGCGGCTCGACAAAGTCATACACCTTCGGAGACGGATTTACAATCGGCAAGTCGTACTCATACACACTCTGATATAAGTCCTTCCTGTAACCGACAAGACCACATCATGTAATGTCACAAGGTCTCTTTCTCTTCTCAAACAGCTCTAACTCACCTTTTTTTAATAGAATATTTTATTTTTAAACTATCTAAGTAGTCAAAAGAGGATAATTAAAAACAAGACCTGAAATGTGATCCTAATGATTCAACGCTGAAAACTGATTGTTCTAGTTTTTATTTACAATACACCTTTTAATTTATCATACTTTTTGGTGGTCTATAATACAACACAAAGCCTATAAAAAAAAGTACAATTGTCGTCTCTGTATATGCAATAACATTTTATTTTAATCACCGGAAACTGTTCTGAATAAACGGCGAATGCAATGCTTCTAGGGAGTTACCAAACCAGTGTTCACACTCACCACAGCTCCATGTCGTTGGCGACCTGGCTGAACCGCTTGCACACCTGCATCACGTTGACGAGGTCAAACTCGAGGACGTACATGAAGATCTTGAGCAGGACCTCGTCCGGCAGCTCGTGCTGCAGGTAGTGGGCCCCGGGGAACGAGCGGGCACGGGCGGTGCACAGCGACCGACACCGCCGGCTCCGCTTCGCGCCACATATCGCGTCAATGTCGCAGCCACCCTCCGGAGCGATGCTGGCCGCTGTTGTCGACACCGACGACGACGACAGTGACTTGCGACGCAGGTCGTAGTGGTGACTTGTCTGCGTCGCGCCACCTTCGATGCATACTTTCCTAGGATGGACAGCTGCAATGGCAAGGGGAACAAGTCACATGACAGGAAGTGAGCTAGCAAGGGAACAACGGTCACATGACAGGAAGTGAGCTAGCAAGGGGAACAAGTCACATGACAGGAAGTGAGCTAGCAAGGGGAACAAGTCACATGACAGGAAGTGAGCTGCCAAGAGGAACAACGGTCACATGACAGGAAGTGAGCTAGCAATGGTCAGCAGGAGATACCACTTGGTGTTTTATGCTGTGGTACAAAGTTAGCATTTTTATGTTATCGTTTTAGTAATTTACACAGGTGTAAACTGTCTGATTTTGATTGGTGTTGATTCTGTTGAATGACAACTTGACAAGGTGTCATTTATGTTCATAAGTCAACAACTTTTTTGCAAATACAACTTATTAATTACTAATTAGTGCCTATCCTGACTTCAGTTTTGACCATGACTTGTTTTGCATCTGTGGTAATAAATGCTACCTGCTGGTTAAAAAAAATCGCATCAGTATCTTTGAACTGAAATGAGTGCCAAGTCACTCACAATAGTAGCAATGTCAGTCTTTTTAATTAACACTTTTAATTTAATTATTTCTTTCAAATCATGCTGAACAAATACTATAATACAAAGCCATTACAATCATATGATGATCTGAAAAATTGCTAATTGCAAACAGGTCTTTCCATTTAGGGCTAACATAGTTAGTCACTCAGTAGACAGCTTTGGGCATGACCTCATGAGAGTAGCGAAAACATTTGTTAGGCTCATTTGAATTACTCTAGATACACTTTAACTGCATCACAAAGTTCAAAATTCAGTTCAAAATAATCATTGTAACTACTAGCACAAGAACTGAACTATTTATGCATCATTATCAAAGCAAACTGATTTTCAGAACATTGAGATAAATGTGAACCACAGCACACCCTCCAGCTGCTGAAGACACATAAGACTACAAACATTTTCACTTTCTTACTGAGCATAAAATCTGAGATTCATGCAACACTAAATTACACTATACAAATATTGTGTTTAATAAATTTCAGTAACAGGGTTTTGGTTAAGAGTCCGAACCTATGAAGGCTCATACATACTCAGCTGTTACAAACGAAGGCTGATTTTTTATTATCACCAACATTGGTCACTGACGGCTGTTTTTGTGTTAACTCATTACTTCGCAGAGCGGCCAAAACTGTCCAACCCTTCCTAGCTCAATATATGTCATGGAAACATGTGCTGTTGCCATCTTGTGAAAAATAGTTTTCGTTTACGAATTAAGTAAGTTTATTTGGAAAGATCTTGCAGTGCATTCCTCTAGATGATCACCAATATCGCCCAACATTTGTCAGATTATAGAGATTATTCCTTGACAACTTGTCATTGGACATCGACGTCTGCAGTGTCAATAATTAATGTCAATTACGTAAACCGTATTATCATCCAAATACGCTGTCTGCATGACTTTTATTACTCAGATATGAAGAAGATGACCCGTCGACAGCAACGTCCTTTCTCTGATTTACAGACATCTTGTTGATCACCATTCCTACTTTGCTTGGTTTATTGTATATAACAATATAGTTATAATTTAAAACTAACTCAAAATTTTATAAATGTTTAGAGACTCAACTAACAACACTAACATGAGACAAACCTAACATACATAACTACATTGGTTTCACATGATCACTAAGGCAACCAAGGTAAGTTCTGTGATTTTTTATAGCATGATGAAATTGCCATTTTATCGTGTCATAATAATTATTGAAGTTTGCTCTGAAGATCGGAAATGTAACATTGAAATTTTAATAGCGTATTTTATTCATACAATCATTTCATGTACAGTGTACAATGCAATTAATTTTAGATATGTTTATGCATTGGTCATCAAGGTATCAAAATTTTAATGCAAGCAATGTAAAATGTTCAGTTGGCTGCCATCTTCAAATTGTCTGCCCACAGCAGGGTGTAAAATAAGAAGGCTGCCCACCCAGCTCAGAGTTAAAGCCTGCAATGTGGAAGTCTCTGAGAGGCACCAATAAGTCAGCGTTCTATGATGATTAAGACACATAACCATCTGGTCATCATAGTTTGCAGCAAATGCTACTCTATACAGTTTTGCCTACACATAATATTTATAACATGTATTGTTTTAATTACAGTGCATTGTCATTGATAGATTATATATATATATATATATATATATATATATATCTATATATATATGTATGTATGTATGTATGTATGTATATATATGTATATATGTATATATGTATATATGTATATATGTATATATGTATATATGTATATATGTATATATGTATATATGTATATATGTATATATGTATATATGTATATATGTATATATGTATATATGTATATACATATATATATATACATATATATATATATATATACATATATATATATATATATATATATTATGCATATATATATATATATATATATATATATATATATATATATATATATATATATATATATATATATATATATATATATATGGCTCTGTGAACTGTATACAATTATATGTCACTGTCAATGTCAAAAAGGTAACGACCCTATTATACAGCAGATTGATGGCTGACGAATGATCACCTTAATTAAAGTGGCATTTTAAATTACATTTTTGTTAATTTAATCTTACTACGTACTATGTTGTTATTATATTTTAAACAGAGCACCTTTTATGTTAGCACATTGTCTTATTGATGACATTTTTTTACCTGTCTTTGAAAATATTTACATTTTAATGATTGTATTACTGTGTTTATTTATTTATGTATTTATTTTTATATTTTCTTAAATTCATTCTTAGTATTTTTTTTGAGGACCACATTGGAAACAAGTGTGCTATTGTGTGCTTTAATGTGTCTATCCTCTGTAAATATTATATTTATATATGTATTATAATGTTTTACCAAATAAACTCACTCACACACTTACTCACACTGTCAAATCTAGATTAACCACCTTGCCTAAAGTGCGGTCCTGGCAAACCAAATGATGTGCATGGTCCCTGCTACAGCCAGTCTTAACAAAAACCATGACCTATGTAATGTGTTAGTTTCCACTGTAACTGACTATTCCCAAGGAACCATCCATTCACAGACACTGGTTTATCCATTCACAGACACTGGTTTATCCATTCACAGACACTGGTTTTGAACAGTAACCTAGGGACTCTGGAACAACAGTCCACTTCCCTGTTGATCCCAGCACTGTGTTGAACTATTGTTTGATCAAGAATCACACAAAGCCTTCATCCCAGGCCATGTTTGAATCACAGTTTACACATGGAAGCTGACTCAACACAGGTTTCTCTCAAGGGGATTCTCTGAGGCAGAGTCAACAGAGCAAACACCCCAGATGCTAAGTAAATGTTGTGTGGTGTTTATGGTGTGGGGCTTCTCCTTCAAACTGTCTTCATTCAAGAGTACTGGCCTCCTGTGTGTGGCTTGATGTGAAGGCTCACTTCAAAGGTGATGTTAGGTAAGTGGGTTCAGCTAGCATGTCATAGAAATTAGTAGTTTGAGGCTTGTTATTTGCAATTACACACACTTTGTGATTTGTTAATTGCAACTGATCAGACTGTCCCACTGTTAATTATCCCAAGTCAACTTGAAGCCATGTTCACCTTGGCCTTTTTAAGTTACAAGAGGATGCAGTTACTCAGGAATCCATTGTTATGAAGGTTGTCTTCAATATGAACTCTTCAGTTTGATAAAAAATAAGTTCAGTTTATTTTGAGGAATCTACCAAAATAAAGAATATAGCATTAGGGTTGTCTTTATTTTTGAAGGTGCCAACTCATTTTGTTACAACCTTAGAAAACACATTCTCACAAAAATATCATCAGAGTTTGAAGACAAATTACATTTAATATATACCTGTGGCAACCAAGACTTGAAGCTGCCTCCCACAGCCATTGCATTCATATGATGCAAAGATTAAACAACTACACCTGTAAGCTTGCTGGTATCAACTGATAACGGATTCCATATAACCTTCACGTTGCTTCTTAAAATGTAACTGTATAGCCAGCAAAGTAGTCAATAGTTTGCTGTTTTAGTACTAGCTTTCAGTTTGAGCCACTCATCAAATATTTCTTCACTTTCTAAATGTTCAGTGACATTTGATCTTTTTTTATACAAATTATAAAACAAAGTCACATCATATAAACACTGTTTCTAAATTGATTACTCCTGGTAACATACTGCAAGTATGCCAAATATTAACACCATAAGGATAATTGTCTATTGGCTGCCACTGATAATAAAATGTCAATACATGCATAATATTAATGTATTGATCATGTATCAGCCATTGTATCAATTCCTGTGTGTACACATGTATTTCGATTACATATATGAAGACCTAAATGGTGTCCACTTGAAGTCCCTATTACAAGGGTTTGAATCGCAAGAAATGGGAAAACGTCCGGAAGCCACAAGTCCCGAATTAGTACCCCAATTGTTTAATGTCAATGGCCGTAGACAGGCGTAGCCGTAGTTGACTTGACCAGATTGGTGTCATGTTAACGCAAACAAAAGCTCAAATTTACATTTTCTGCGTGGTAAAATGATTATCCATCGTAACCAATTCCCAAACATTGATTACGTCGTAAATTATAAGTGTTCAGCGTATAGCGTAGATTGCTACTCGGTCATAAATGATTGATAGACGGCTACGTCGAGTGGAGAAAAGGACTGATTTAACAAGACAGCACAGTGACACAGTCCGGGTCGAGAGACATTTCTTACCCGTTGTACCCGGCAGCGGGGAACAAGATCTTTTCCTTGTTCGCCTACGAGACCGTCTGACCGCTAATCTTGTCGATCGGACTCCCGTTGTAGACATTTTCGATCGTTTTACGCCAGAATCGTACAATGTATATCTTGGAAAACAACGAAACCCTCAATAAGCAGCCATATTGAAATATATTGATATTCCATTTGTGGAAATGTTCCGGTAGTTCATCCAATCAGATGTCTCGCTTATTGCACGTGATCCAACGGCCCCAATAAATAGAGAACGGCTGCTTCGTTGTGTACTTGACTTGACAATACACGTTCGCGGGTGGCGAGAAATTCTTGTGAAATGTAGCGTGTTAAACTCCCGGCATTTTTCGTTTACGAAATGCAAAGAACATACGGCTTTATTGTCGGTCCAGGACCGTGCAAGCCAGCGCGAAAGTTAACAGCAGAGGACAGAAATGTTATAATTTCGGTAAGCGGTGACCACCGCTGGCGCCACTAACAATAATTACGAAGGCAGAACAGATAAATAAAGCCACATCTCAGCTGACGTAGTGGCCAAAGTGGGACATTCCAATGACTCAGATTAAATGCTTTTGTCCTTTCTCAGTCCAAAACAGAACGGATAGATTACATTGTACTTAGCATTTATTAACTGTTATTTCAATACGATTTGGTTTGCCAGGACCGCGTTTTAGGCAAGGTGGTAAATCTATATTTTTACATGCACCATCTACTGCATGATGATCAGACAAATCTCACGAGTAGATAAACAAAGACATCAAAGTAGTCGATCAGAAAAGCGACATAAACATTGTTGCGCTGACTCCCTACCTATGGTAGTATCATTAACTAATAATTGAATAAATATACATTATGTAAACAATAAACCAAGTAAAAGCTAGCCAAACATACAAACAAAAAATAAGTTATATTAACAGAAGTAGCTGATTTTTTTAGAAACCGACACAATGTATAAAGTATTTGTTCTTTTTCAAATATATTTCCTTGTAAACTGTAGAGAGATGGGGTCTGTACAGTTTCTGTATTTTTACATTGCTCTGCTTGAGTACTAGCTGTTGGCTTTCACTGCTCTTTATCAGCAACCACCTCTAGATCGCTATCTCTCATTTTCTTCTTCTTGTATCTATTATTTGTTAACAGGCTTCTTATAACGTATCCAGGTCAGAAATAAATGAGGCTAATCCTCTCTCCTGCCAAAAAATGTTGGCTGATCAGCATCCCAAAGTCCACCAGTTCTAATGCCTATGATATTGATAGACTTACAGTATTCTGTTAAGTTGAAATCTATCCCAACCTCTTCCCACAAAACTCAGGCTGTTCAATCCTCCTATCCAGCCTCTATATTTTCGGTAATTCTCTGAACCATAAACCTGCAATTATTGTAGTTGCTACATGATTAGCAAAATGGCATTCCATTGCTACCCAGCAAACAAGGACCCGTGATTTCACCTGTTCCGTTAGTTAATTCACGAGTTCAACTGGTTCAATTCACGTGAATTCGCCAGATTCTGTTAACAAATTTGGTGTGTCAATACATGTTTCCCGTGAAATCACGAGTTTTTTCACGTGATGACACGTACCAGTGAATCCGTACCAGTTCTGACCCAGTACGACTCGTGTCAAACTCGTTCAAAACTCGTGACAACAGGCAGAACACGTGTATTCACGTGAATACACGTGAAAACACGTACTGGTGGAGCGGTACCAATTATGAACCAGTATGACACCTGCCAACTGGTTCAGAAATGGTTCCTTGTTTGCTGGGTAGGCTGCAGACAAGTCAGTGTTGTTACACATCACGCTCTCGGGATATATTTCCTTTCATTTGTTTCAATATTTTCTCTCAGCCTCCTTCATGCATTCTCTCCCACTGGTAACCGACATTGCTACCTCCGTATGTACCAAACTCTGTAATAATTCTTCCAAAATGTGTAAATCCAGCAAACAAGGAACCATTTCTTAACCAGTTGGCACATGTCATACTGGTTCATAATTAGTACCGCTCCACCAGTATGTGTTTTCTTGTGTATTCATGCACGTGAGTACACGTGTTCTGTCTGTTGTCACAAGTTTTGGACGAGTTTTATACGAGTCGTACTGGGTCAGAACTGGTACAGTTTCACTGGTACATGTCATCACGTGAAAAACTTGTGATTTCACGGTAAACACGTGTCAACACACCAGATTTGTTCACAGAATCCGGTGAATTCACGTATGGAAACACGTGAATTGAGCCAGTTGAACTCGTGAATTCACTTACAGAATATGTGAAGTCACGGGTCGTTGTTTGCTGGGAACCCATATGTGTGGTTGATATTCTCCAGACTGCCGTTCGACTCATCACCCACAAAACTTCCATCTTCTCCTGGCTCACCTTCAGTCTATGTTTCTGACACAACTTTCATCCTGGCAACATTTGCTGTCTGCTGTTATGGCCAGATCACGTGCACATCACATTCCAAAAAATATTCTTCATGCTGATCTTAGTAATTTCAAAAACAGCAAGTATAATGCAGTAATTATAATTTGAAATGGCACATTCCGTTATGACAACCCTTTCTTCATCCCTCCTTCCTCCCTTCCTCCCTCCCTTTCTCCCTCCCTCCCTCCCTCCCTCCCTCCCTCCCTCCCTTCCTCCCTTTCTCCCTCCCTTCCTCCCTCCCTCCCTCCCTTTCTCCCTCCCTCCCTCCCTCCCTCCCTCCACTCTTCCTTCCTCCATTCCTCCTCCTTCCCTCTCTCCCTTAGGCTCCCCATCCACCCATTCTCCCTCATTCCATCCTACACTCAATCACTTCCTGTCTTCATCCCTCCCTCCATCCGCTCCTCTGTCTATCCCTCCTCCCTACTTCTCCACCCTCACTATGTCCCTCCCTCCCTCCTTCCTACATGTGTCCTCCCTCCTCCCTACATGTGTCCTCCCTCCTCCCTACATGTGTCCTCCCTCCTCCCTACATGTGTCCTCCCTCCTCCCTACATGTGTCCTCCCTCCTCCCTACATGTGTCCTCCCTCCTCCCTACATGTGTCCTCCCTCCTCCCTACATGTGTCCTCCCTCCTCCCTACATGTGTCCTCCCTCCTTCCTACATGTGTCCTCCCTCCTTCCTACATGTGTCCTCCCTCCTCCCTACATGTGTCCTCCCTCCTTCCTACATGTGTCCTCCCTCCTTCCTACATGTGTCCTCCCTCCTCCCTACATGTGTCCTCCCTCCTCCCTACATGTGTCCTCCCTCCTCCCTACATGTGTCCTCCCTCCTTCCTACATGTGTCCTCCCTCCTTCCTACATGTGTCCTCCCTCCTTCCTACATGTGTCCTCCCTCCTCCCTACATGTGTCCTCCCTCCTCCCTACATGTGTCCTCCCTCCTCCCTACATGTGTCCTCCCTCCTCCCTACATGTGTCCTCCCTCCTCCCTACATGTGTCCTCCCTCCTCCCTACATGTGTCCTCCCTCCTCCCTACATGTGTCCTCCCTCCTCCCTACATGTGTCCTCCCTCCTCCCTACATGTGTCCTCCCTCCTCCCTACATGTGTCCTCCCTCCTTCCTACATGTGTCCTCCCTCCTCCCTACATGTGTCCTCCCTCCTCCCTACATGTGTCCTCCCTCCTCCCTACATGTGTCCTCCCTCCTCCCTACATGTGTCCTCCCTCCTTCCTACATGTGTCCTCCCTCCTTCCTACATGTGTCCTCCCTACATGTGTCCTCCCTCCTCCCTACATGTGTCCTCCCTCCTCCCTACATGTGTCCTCCCTCCTCCCTACATGTGTCCTCCCTCCTCCCTACATGTGTCCTCCCTCCTCCCTACATGTGTCCTCCCTCCTTCCTACATGTGTCCTCCCTCCTTCCTACATGTGTCCTCCCTCCTCCCTACATGTGTCCTCCCTCCTCCCTACATGTGTCCTCCCTCCTCCCTACATGTGTCCTCCCTCCTTCCTACATGTGTCCTCCCTCCTCCCTACATGTGTCCTCCCTCCTCCCTACATGTGTCCTCCCTCCTCCCTACATGTGTCCTCCCTCCTCCCTACATGTGTCCTCCCTCCTCCCTACATGTGTCCTCCCTCCTCCCTACATGTGTCCTCCCTCCTTCCTACATGTGTCCTCCCTCCTTCCTACATGTGTCCTCCCTCCTTCCTACATGTGTCCTCCCTCCTTCCTACATGTGTCCTCCCTCCTCCCTACATGTGTCCTCCCTCCTCCCTACATGTGTCCTCCCTCCTCCCTACATGTGTCCTCCCTCCTCCCTACATGTGTCCTCCCTCCTCCCTACATGTGTCCTCCCTCCTCCCTACATGTGTCCTCCCTCCTCCCTACATGTGTCCTCCCTCCTTCCTACATGTGTCCTCCCTCCTTCCTACATGTGTCCTCCCTCCTCCCTACATGTGTCCTCCCTCCTCCCTACATGTGTCCTCCCTCCTCCCTACATGTGTCCTCCCTACATGTGTCCTCCCTCCTCCCTACATGTGTCCTCCCTCCTCCCTACATGTGTCCTCCCTCCTCCCTACATGTGTCCTCCCTCCTTCCTACATGTGTCCTCCCTCCTCCCTACATGTGTCCTCCCTCCTTCCTACATGTGTCCTCCCTCCTCCCTACATGTGTCCTCCCTCCTCCCTACATGTGTCCTCCCTCCTCCCTACATGTGTCCTCCCTCCTCCCTACATGTGTCCTCCCTCCTTCCTACATGTGTCCTCCCTCCTCCCTACATGTGTCCTCCCTCCTCCCTACATGTGTCCTCCCTCCTCCCTACATGTGTCCTCCCTACATGTGTCCTCCCTCCTCCCTACATGTGTCCTCCCTCCTTCCTACATGTGTCCTCCCTCCTCCCTACATGTGTCCTCCCTCCTTCCTACATGTGTCCTCCCTCCTCCCTACATGTGTCCTCCCTCCTTCCTACATGTGTCCTCCCTCCTCCCTACATGTGTCCTCCCTCCTCCCTACATGTGTCCTCCCTCCTCCCTACATGTGTCCTCCCTCCTCCCTACATGTGTCCTCCCTCCTCCCTACATGTGTCCTCCCTCCTCCCTACATGTGTCCTCCCTCCTCCCTACATGTGTCCTCCCTCCTCCCTACATGTGTCCTCCCTCCTTCCTACATGTGTCCTCCCTCCTCCCTACATGTGTCCTCCCTCCTCCCTACATGTGTCCTCCCTCCTCCCTACATGTGTCCTCCCTCCTCCCTACATGTGTCCTCCCTCCTCCCTACATGTGTCCTCCCTCCTCCCTACATGTGTCCTCCCTCCTTCCTACACGTGTCCTCCCTCCTCCCTACATGTGTCCTCCCTCCTCCCTACATGTGTCCTCCCTACATGTGTCCTCCCTCCTCCCTACATGTGTCCTCCCTCCTCCCTACATGTGTCCTCCCTCCTCCCTACACGTGTCCTCCCTCCTCCCTACATGTGTCCTCCCTCCTCCCTACATGTGTCCTCCCTACATGTGTCCTCCCTACATGTGTCCTCCCTACATGTGTCCTCCCTACATGTGTCCTCCCTACATGTGTCCTCCCTCCTTCCTTGTATCCCACTCTCTGTCCCTCCTGTGTAAATAAATAGGTCTAAAATGTGCTGGCTATTTAAATAATTAGGCCCTACTAAAACACTTGTTTCCAACTTTAAGGACAATGAACAACACACTATTCCAGATCTTGTTGCATAAGACATAAGTATTAGAGTTCCACTCTAAAGAATGTCTTATTCAAATAATAGAATCTACAAGTTTTGCATTATGTTAATATACAATTGCTGAAATTGTTGGTCTGTTGTAGGCTTTCCATGACTCTGATCTTGGTCACAAAAACTATCTAGACAGAGAAGACCTGAAGACTGCGACAGTTGCCTTGTTAGGATACAAACCTTCCAAGGTAAACGCAACTTATTCCTTTTATGTGGCAACTTCAGCAGATTATAAATTTTTGAGATATTCTATGCAGGTAACCCTATATATATATATATATATATATATATATATATATATATATATATATATATATATATATATTATATATATCAATATTAAAAAAATTAGATTCCAACATATGGCAAAAAAAACAGGTGACAAGTGGCCTTTGACTTTTAATATTGAACATTTGTTTTGTATATTTGATTCAAATTTGGTGTCTGTGTCATGTAATGCACCTTTAGTAAATAATCTGTTCCATGCTTTTATATTCCTCTATTATTATTATTTGCAAATTCGATTTGCAGACATAACTAAATCTGGTTTGTTTCGCTTGTGTCATTCCTAATACAACCGTTACACTGATTAAAAAATATGTATACCTCTATCTAGATAACTAATGCTTTCTGATGTCTAATAATCTGGTTTAAAACTAGCACCTCTTCCATGCATACTATTGACACACATTGAATAATAAAAAATGCTAGGAGATATAATTGTTTTAACATCACGCCTAACAAACATGTAACATGAATCACGACTGAATTGTCTAGACACACTGTATTTTATTTCTGAGGATGTTTTGCATATTTCTGTTCGCAGTATGAAGTAGATGACATGTACAAGAGTTGTGGTATTACTGAGAATGTACCAGGACCAGGTAACATGCAATACAGATCAAACCTAATAAGTGAATTTCTCTGGGGCCTACTTTCTAGTCAGATGGCAACTGTCCGCAGAGACCGTTGTCAACTTAGCGATCATGACTTAAAGGACACGGAGAATGGATGTTTTTTTCTAAAAAAACAAAAGGCCAACTTGAACTTATGCAGGGTTGCCACTGGTCAGGGAAAAGTCAGGGAAATGCAAGGTCAGGGAAAAGTCAGGGAATTTTGTGCTGGGTCAGGGAAATTTGAGATTTTGAGAAAAGTCAGGGAAATACAGGAAAATCCCTTGAAAGTCAGGGAAATTTGACTTTCTCATGTCATACGCGTAACGCCGCGATACCACGTATGTGTACTTATTATCAATGTACAAGTTAAATTGTTACACTGTTATGTCAATGACTTTGTGTAATTTACTGGTATAGGAATTGAACTAGGCAATCTGAGTGGGCATCGAACACTGATTACATTTTGTAAGTCAATTGCTAATTATATGTACATCACGCATACATTTTCATGATTATTCAGCCAGCATGGTCAGGGAAAATGAAACTTTGAGTCAGGGAAAAGTCAGGGAATTTTTTGAAAGCTTCCGTTAGTGGCAACCCTGTTATAGAGTATCATTAATTTCACCTTCCTAAGATACCTACCGTGTGAGGTAATTGCAATGTTTGGTTGTGACTGACTGTGTCTTTGTCTCTTTGAACACTATGTGTGGCACGCCAAGTAACTGCAGTCCTTAAATGTGATGTGTCACCAGCACGACAACAGCGGATGTACGGTGTGTGTTGTGTCACCAGCGACTTACGAACTTCTTAGCATAATTTTTGCATAAAAAGTACCTCAAAATTGCAATGCAAAAGCTGCTTGATGTGACGTCATTCACATGCAATAAATGATCCATGCCAAGACTAATGCCAGCCCAAGGCATCTTCACGATGCCACTACCAACAAAATTGTCTGAAACGCAAGATGGCCGGGAATTGTTTATATACACACCAAAGTACGATTTCGTGCAGAAATAATGGATATTTAATTGTCCTCTGTCCGTGTCTTTTTAAAGCAGTAATGTTTTAATAGACAACACCTAACATTTAGCCCAGAAGAATAATTCCAGAATGCAAATGGGCAAGGGAGTCATTGTCTTATCAAGAGTGTACACCTGTAACCACATTTTCTACCTTTTGTTTTTAATCAGATTTACATCACCAGCATTTGTGTTATCTGCAGATGATGCTTGTTGAAGAATGAAGATGTTTAATGATTACAACCTTTTCTCCTACATTTATAGATTCAGTTGTGATAATAACTTTTTAATAATCTCTTATAATTGTAAATGTTCATATACAATATTTTTTGTTTTTAACTATGTATGCTGTGTTATTGATAACAGCATCAAGTGATCTAATTACTTCTAATTGTTCTCGCGGCTTAGTTTAATGTTTGTGTAGTTTTATCGATATTTTATTTAACCTATTTATATATTTATTATACATGTATACATTTATTCAGCTTAAATAATTCATGTTATATTTATATTGATATTTATATATTTTTTATTGTTTATATGTGTCACTAGTAAATTTATGTGTTTTTCTTCTGGTGTGTATTGGTATTTTAGGATTTTAATGTATGTAAAGCGCCACGAACAATTTGAAATTGGATGTGGCGCTATATTAAATAAAATATATTATTATTATTAATAGTTGGGATTGTTTCAGGCATACCTCTGGAGAAGTTTATCGATATGATGTCATCAAAGATGGCTGTTGTGGATGAAGATGATGAAATCAGACAAACATTCCTTATGTTTGATTCGCAGTGTACGTACACCATCACCATACCAAGTTTCTTTGGCAATTCAAAGACACAATGTATTTATCATAAAATCTGATAAATTGTATTCACTTTTTCTTGTTTAAATTTTTTTGAAGCTGACACAACAACAGTTTTACATTGTCCTGATTCACTGTGGACATTTGTGGTGGCACATAGATATTTTTCTGACTGCAACAATTGCAGTTTGATGCTTAATGCTTAAATGCTACACTATTTTGAAAATCATTCTCAGTTACTGTGTACGTCTTTGAAACAAATATGTAGGTGTCAGTATTGTCTTTATGATGACATGGAAAACGAACACACGTTAACTTTCCCTAACTTGCCACCCAGGATTCCCAAGTAAAATATGAAGAGAATCAGTGGAATATGCGCAAACGCCTGAAATAAGTTACATTTCTGATGTACATGTTTATATAAAAATACATGCAAAGGGAGGGATGGAATTTGTTTTATGATACAGGTAGTTCACTTATGTGAAATGTTGTTCATTCAAACACAATATGGCAGATAAGATGGATGAATTGATATTGTATAGTATATTACATCACACAATTATTCATTACAAAGTATTGGAGAGCAGCCGTAAGTCACAATTTTAATTTAAAAAGTCAGGACATTCTTATGCAACGCAGTATCCAATCCTCAGGATTGCTCAAATCACTTCACACTTTTCTCCATAGCAAACTTGTTAAATCGAACAGCATCTCGACTTCTCTGGGAAGCATAAAAAAAGTATTTATCATGTTTACACAATTTCCACATTCAGTGTTACTGCTAATTAATTAAGTGAAAACTTCTTCTTATTGCAATGGGTTGATTTTTAAGGATAAGGATAAGCACCATGTGATTCATATTGTTGTATATGCTAGTTTCAATTGTGCAATAACTGAAACAGGCACATGGCTTAATTGGTGTCAGGAAGGCTGTGCAGATCAACCATTGTCTTATATTTACTATAACACAGAAGGTTGATATTGAGCAAGGTTAATATCAAGGAAGGTTGATATAGAGGAAGGTTAAATCGAGGCACGTGCAAACATTCGCCAGTATTACATTTACTAAGGCACTAAATATTGCACGTTTATTTCTTGAAGGCCGAGGCTTCCTCAGTCAGGACGACGTCACAAAGGTCTTCTCCCAGGTGGCGCCACATATGCAGAAACATGCAATAGAGTCAGCGTTTAAGTAGGTTTATGTAGTTTTAAGTAGGTTTATTTTACATTCAACCAATTCTCTTTATTCCTCATTCTTTAAAGTAATGTTCTAATGCAGCTGTACTTCAATATGTAGCATGTGACAAAGCGCATTTAATGAGCCCGAAATGATGTTAAAAATCTGCATGTGGAACATTTAAATTGTAAACAAAATATTGATGTTGTCAGCATCTGAGAAAACAAGATGTAACAAGATTGCCACCTAGAGATTCAACTCTAGATGGCAGGTGGACTAGGAAGCCCTTTGGCTTATCGAGAGACCAACCTATCTATCTAAATATACCCTGCCCTTCTTAGGTATATGTCAATTTTATTTTTAAACATAATATATATTACTAGCACCTACACAATCAGCTGATAATCTGATCCATTCATTTACTGTTCTTTGTGAAAATGAAAATATTCTGATATTTAGTCTACACTGTTTCTTTGCTAATGTTTCTTTCCCTGTGAACCTGACTGTAAATTGGGACTAAGTACAATTAAAACGATAAATTTCCCGGAGACTGGGAGGTTACCAGTGGCTATATCAGACTCAGTTCCCCAAGGCAGATCACCATGCACAATTCTGAATTTAGGCTGAGCCAAAATCAGGTTATTTTCAAAAATCTGGCTATTTTTAGTTAGCGCGATGGACTGACAGTTAATTAAGGTCCAAGTACATCTAGTTGTTTCAAGTTGTTGTTTCCAGCACTCTGCAACATTAAAATAAATTACTAGTCTATGTATTGTGGTCACAATGTCATGAGCTTTCACTCAAGTAGTCAGTCATTTTCAGA
>OZ024856.1:18549155-18579155 GCA_964017155.1 Oasisia sp. SBJ-2009
ACCCCAGTGTGTGTGTGTGTGTGTGTGTGTGTGTGTGCGTGCGTGTGTGTGTGGTGGCGTGCGTGCTTGCTTGCGTGCTTGCGTGCTTGCGTGCGTGCGTGCGTGCGTGCGTGCGTGCGTGCGTGCGTGCATGTGTGTGTTGTAATTACCACGGCTCCACCCAGGTATCGTTTTAGTATCTTCCTCATCACATGTTTACGTTATATTTCGTTCCTTTCCACAGGAAGTAAGTATTTAGACAAATATACTGACATCAGTGTTATGAATTTGGTTTATGTTATGAGCATTCATAGTGAGTGTTTTGATCGTATCCGCGCTGTTGTTAAAATGCAATCAAAACGTCACCCCAGCATTGGTGCTCCAGAATGTTGTGTAGCATGTGTGACGACCCAATCAATTGAAATGTAGCGCATTTTAAATCATAATATTTCATAGGTAAATAGAACATGCAAAGGAGTAAATAAAAAATATATATTATTCTTACTTCGTGAAACATGTTGAAATGGCGGAGGACTTGAACGGTTAATATACCATTGTATACATAGCACATGTTTGAATGTGCTACATAATAGGCAATCGCAATTTGTTATTGTGTTCAATGTACAGTAATATGTACCATTATACAAATCAGTGCACACATTTCTGTTACAATATGACTAGGTATATTGTATGCATTAAAATAAGCTATGTACCCATTATAGAAATTAAAGAAAGCGAACGCTTTGCAATATTTACTGCATTATAAGCAAAGATAGTCTAATATTATAAACTGTATTTAAGAGTCTCTATTCAACATCATTTCAGTTACTACCTTTGTCTTTATTTGGGACGAAATATGTTTATCATTTTGTTTGAAGACTGCCTTCAGTATCCATGGTGCACTATCCAACTCTGTTTCGTTGTAGACTTGCATCAAGGCCACATATGCTCAGTTGTCATTGTAGAGCTTTCTTGGGATGCCGCATTGCCCTGAGAGAGCGCTGTGCGTGGCTGTCGAACCAGACATCACTATCAGTATGACGACTGCAGTTATATTTTGAATTGTGTTGTTGAATGCGTCTGGTCTCTGAGCGACATTCATAATTTTTTCATCTTGCCTTCCAGGGATACACTTCGTTTTCTAGTTGATGTAGATCTCCAGGCATGTCGTCTTGGAACACTTCGTACAGCTTGACTATTCTTTTTGGTGTCAGATGCACGACTTGTTTCGGTGTGATATACTGACCCATGGCGCGATCTTGAGCCATTAAATGTCGTGTTTAATTTCCTGTAGCAATTCACGTGGCCCATGAATGGTAGGTACATCGCCCTCTTCCAGTACTGACTGTCAGCGGGATTTTTGTGCGGTGTCTTTGTTTTCCAGCACGGCTTGCTCGGTTGAGCTTCGAATTTCGTTGCCAGTTCCACAACGCCTTCATATTGTAACCTACAGCCACCGTGTAGTTTATTATTAGACATAATATTAATATTATTATATATATTATATACCAGCGTGGAGTAACTAATTAATGAGTACACAGTGAAGGTGGGGTTTGAAGTCGCTGCCCCACACAGTGTTGTTTACCTTTCGTAGAAGTGTCGCGCTGCTATTGAGTAGCTAGATTAATGTCCCCCGTGCTGGTCGATCCTCCTCACACCCAGTTCAAATCTGACAGTCATCCTGACCCTGGTCGATATCCAAACCGTGAATCACATTTATAAACCAAACTTAGCTCTCATATAATAGAATGTAAACCCATACATTTGTATCATTGGCATCAAAGAGAATCTCTCTCCTAAGTGTGTACGTGACGACCAGCACGGGAGGCAGGCCTCCTCGATGTATAAATAGGAGGCCAGTTTTAGACTAATTATTCATTCCTCGATACTTACCGAATGTTGTATTAAGACGACGGCCACGATAATAAAAGATCGACTCTACGCTGTAGACGAACCTGGTTTGTTCTGTCTTCGGCTACCAATAGTTAGCGTGGCACTCAACAATCGCCATGTTAACTAGGGGGTAGTCGTTACAATTTGGCGAGCGCGCTTACTCAGGATCTCCGATCGTCGTCGTCGTCGTCGCCGCAGTCATCATGAATTCGTACCACCTGGACGGCGCTCCTTGCCACCGAACCTTCTCAACTGCGTGGGACTGCTATCTCGATGCGGCTCAACGTCATCGCGATCAACTCTACGGACTCCTCATCCAGCGGGCAGGTACGTGGCTCTACGTAGCATGGCCGCGATTCCACGGAACCCGCGTCACTGATGTCATTTTTATTTCCTACCCTTCAACCGTCGAAGTGACCGTATCCAACGACCGTGCCGCTGCGTTTATGGAACAATTCCCATAGCTTGACAAACATAAAATGAATGTGCAACAGTTCGAAAGGTATACGAACGGGTTGACGGCCCTCGCCGAGGCGAATTGGCAATCGGCACAGGAGGCTGCCCACCGCCTAGAAGTGACGAAGACAGTAAATAAACTAATAAAACAGACGTCATGGTGTAAATTGTAACGACTAATTAATTGACTTTTAAGAATTAAGTCAAGAGTAATTTATAAAGGTATTAAAATATAAATACGATAAATTCCTAAATTTGAAAATTACTGACACACACACACATATATATATATATATATATATATATATATATATATATATATATATATATATACAATTACATATACTTAGAAACACCATGATCAGTATAATTATTATGGATAGTATACTTTCACATTGTCTCACCAATGATCTGGGGCTTTGTCCTCTTTTTGCTTATTCTAGAGGGCAGATGCCAGTGTTGAGGCTGTCCTGTGCAGCTAATCTTCATCTGATATTCTCAGAACTCGACTAGGGCAAACAAGATTGCACCTACATGGTTGCATTTGCCTCCACGCCCTGCCACGCAAAGACACTCTGCAGTGGGTTTTCTGCCACTGGCAACATGGCATTATCGATAATGACTCCATCTGCTGATAAAACAATCACTTCTCTCTTCATCAGATATTCATACATGTGTGTATAGTTAAATTTCTGCAGGATAAGTGCCACCTAGAGATTGATGGCAGGAGGACTAGGAAGCCCTTTGGCTTATCGAGAGTTGATTGATTGATTGATTGATTGATTGATCGATCGATCGATCGATCGACCGACCGACCGGCCGACCGGCCGACCGGCCGACCGGCCGAACGGCCGACCGGCCGATCGGCCGATCGACCGATCGATTGATTGATACTAGTAGTATTAAAATAAAACTAGTGTTTATGATTTAGTAACATCGCCACGCCTACTGCAGTCATACTCGTGCCCAACCGCTCTAGTATAAAATAATTACAACATCCGACCTGAATAGCAACGCGTCGAAACATAGCGATACCACCAGCGAACACGACGAACACGTTGTTATAGTCAACGACTCGACCGACAGAACCTCGTGCTACAACGCTAAGGGGCGAATCCCGATCTTTATTCTGATTGGATGATTATTACAAGCATTAGGTTATGGTGCGCCATGCATGTCAACTAAACAGTTAAATGTATTATCTGTAACATCCCCCTTTTTTCTAAGTGTTGAAAATTTTACAAGAAACACTTCATCAGAATTAACTCTGACTGATCCAACATAGCGTATCGTACCAAATGGATAATTACATCATCTCTAAGACTTTATAACTGATTCACTGTAGCTAGTCGGTTTCCAAATAGATATGCAACTACTATGACAAACATACATTAGCAAACATTTACGGCTTTTAAGCATCATCTTCCAAGACTTTAGACGCAACGGTATATTTCAAAATATAATAATTAAGTGGTAAATCGCAGTATAATGATCAACGTTCCTAATGTTCATTGCACATACAGTAATTAAGTAGCAATTACAGTCCACTGTCAATGTTCACAAGTTTTGTAACGTTCTCGTGAAATGTTCACTTCACCGTTTCAGCATGTTCATAGTCTGCCAACCAAGCTGGTGGTCGTTTCTGCCGGCATGACCTTCTTACAGGCATTGTCTCTTGGGACATCTCATTGTTTGGTGAGTTAGCAGTCTCACACTCAGCTGACAGTCCTGGTTGCACAACTTCTGGGTTATGCGGCGGTGGTGTATCATGTTGCTCATACTGTTCGTCAGTATGGTCGTCACCTGCATCTTCCATCAAGATGAGAGGTGGCGGCTCCGATGACTTGTGTAGCCACTTTCGGTTGCGTCGATACACACGACCACTCGCAGTTGTCACCATGTAGGATCGTGGTGATGTGTGCACCGCTGTCACAGTCGCTGGTGTCCACGTCCTTCCAGACTTGATTCTGACTGTGTCACCTCGGTCGAGTTTAGACAGTTTCTTCGTCCCTCTGTCGAAGTATGCCTTCGCTTTCTTTTGTCTTTCTCTCAGTCTGGCGTACGCGTGTTCTGCAACTCTGGGCTTGAGCAACGACTCAGTTGTTGGTAGATGGTCGCGTAACTTCCGGCTCATCAGTAGTTCAGCTGGCGAATATGGCATGCCGGCTACTGGTGTGTTTCGGTAGACCAATAGAGCTAAATGAGGATCTCGGCTCTCCTCGTTTGCCTTTCGCATAAGTTGTTTGACCGTTCCGATCATCCTTTCACTCCTCTGGTTATCAATCCAAGGTCTTCACACATTGAGAGTCCTAAGATCGGTGGTGATTCAGAGTTGACAATGTAGAACTCACAATGCTTGTTGCGGCCATTGACTGAACAATCGAGCTGACACTTCCCGATGTGTGTCACTCGTTGACCTCCATACGCTCTGAGCACAGTATTTGACTGTTTTATCTGCGGTCTTGGTGTCAAGATGCGGGATTTAGCGAATATAAGTCGATGATGGAAGCTCGTTTAAAACCCCCGGAATACTTGAGCCTTCAAGGTAATGTTGCTGAAAACTGGAGGCGATGGCATCAACGGTTCGAGTTGTACATGCGCGCAATCGAAGCGGACTCGAAACCGAATCGCACGAAGATTGCCATTTTGCTCAGCGCTACTGGCCCGGATGCGTTGGAGCGATACAACCATTTCAAATGGGATGATTCGCCGAACGATCCACCAAACAATCCACCTGTACCTGATGATGACGACCAACAAGGTAACGCCCAACCTGCTCAAAATAATGCCGCTCAAGCCAATGACAATCGCAACGTGTTGAGTTCAGATGTTTACGCTGACGTTGTCAAACGATTTGAACTTGATTTTGTTGGGGAAAAGCGCGTCGTATTCGCGAGATATCGATTCTGGATTTATGAGAGGCCGGAGGAACAGCACTTTGACGACTACATCACAGAATTACACACACTGGCAAATGCCTGCGAATTCAAAGAACACGAGAATATGATTAGAGACAAGATCGTGTTTTCGATGAAGGACAAACGGATTCAAGAACGTCTGCTAAGGGAAGTAAAACTATCACTTAAAAGAGCGGTGGACATATGCAAATCGTCTGAGGTCACCAGAAAGGAAGTGCAAACCATGAAGAAAGGTCCGGTTGAGTCCACGAAAGTAGTATATGACGTGAATGCCAAATCACGAGTCAAACATATATCAAAACCTGCCAGTGCGAACTACCAGCAAAAGAAAAGAGAATCCATGCAATGTGGGAGATGTGGAAGACAACACCCTCCAAAAAGATGTCCAGCATGGGGCAAGAGTTGCGTAAAATGCGGTGGAAGAAATCATTTCGCAGAAAGGTGCAGGACCAAGTCTGTGAAAGAACTAGTGCAAGGTGATGAAAGAGACGATGATCAATTCTTTCTGGACACGCTCTTCGTTGGCAACATTGAGAAAGCGGATGAATGGCATGCTGTCATTAGATGCAATGACACACGTGTGAAAGTGAAATTAGACACGGGAGCAGCCACCAATGTGATGCCGTTAGGAACATTCAGAAAAATCACACCAAGACCGCAGATAAAACAGTCAAATACTGTGCTCAGAGCGTATGGAGGTCAACGAGTGACACACATCGGGAAGTGTCAACTCGATTGTTCAGTCAATGGCCGCAACAAGCAATGTGAGTTCTACATTGTCAACTCTGAATCACCACCGATCTTAGGACTCTCAATGTGTGAAGACCTTGGATTGATAACCAGAGGAGTGAAAGGCGTAGAAGCAGTCACAACAGAAAGTATCAACAGTACATACAAAGATGTGTGTACTGGACTAGGCTGTTTCGAAGAACCATACCACATTGTAGTCGACCGAGACGCAGTGCCAGTGAAAGAACCACCTCGAAGGGTTCCATTTGGGCTTCAGGACAGACTGAAACTCAAACTTGATCTGATGGAGAAACACAAGGTCATACAGAAGGTCAACAAACCCACAGACTGGGTACACAATCTTGTGATTGTGGAGAAGAAACACGGATCTTTGAGACTCTGTCTAGACCCCAGAGAGTTGAACAAAGCTATCAAGCGAGAGAACTTCCAGATACCTACCGTGGAAGATGTAACCTGTCGTCTAAGTGGCAAGAAGGTGTTCACGGTGATCGATCTGAAGGATGCATTCTGGCAAGTTCCTCTCTCTGAAGAGAGTGCCTCTCTCACTACCTTCAACACACCGTTTGGAAGATATTTCTTCAAGCGAATGCCCTTTGGACTTTGTTCAGCGTCAGAAGTCCTACAGAAGAGAGTATACCAAACATTTGGTGACATTGATGATGTGCACGTGATTGCAGACGACATCATCATTGCGTCCAACAGCGAAGAAGAAGCTGATCACACACTCATCAAGTTGTTCAAGCGAGCCCAGGAGAAGAACGTGAAGTTCAACATCGCGAAATTGCAGCTCAAGAAATCGGAAGTGAGCTACATGGGCAACATAATCGGTTCCAACGGAGTGAAGCCAGACCCATCCAAAGTAGAAGCAATCGTCAACATGCGAGAACCAGAGTGCAAGAAAGACATTCAGCGTCTGATAGGAATGCTGAACTACTTGTCACAGTACATACCAGATATGTCTACTGTAACAGCTCCAATGAGAAGCCTACTGAAAGTAGATGTACCGTTCGTGTGGAACACAGAACATGAACATGCTTTCAACAAAATCAAGGAGATTCTTTCCACAACACCTGGTCTCCGCCTGTTCGACCCCACTTCTGACACCATGTTATAGTCAACGACTCGACCGACAGAACCTCGTGCTACAACGCTAAGGGGCGAATCCCGATCTTTATTCTGATTGGATGATTATTACAAGCATTAGGTTATGGTGCGCCATGCATGTCAACTAAACAGTTAAATGTATTATCTGTAACACACGTGAGGCACGTGAAATGCAAAGATAACCAGTAATTATTTAACTAATTAATGTTGTCAATACATTAGTACCAATATATATCGCTATGTATTCATATATAAAAATATACATGACTACATCAGCGTTCGGCGTGTTTGTAAAGACGTTCTGGTTGCCTGATGACATTCTCTGGATCAGCTTTAAGGTGTGAATAGGTGTAGTGAGGGCTCTTAATGTAAGAAAAGGCCATACATTTTCACTGCTGGACAAAAGCATGACATTTGGCACAGATGAACTTGATACCATACTATTTCAAAATTTTGATGGAAGCAACCTGAGATGTTGATGCTTCCACCACTTTTTGCAATATTCAAAATGGATGCCATCGAAAAAAAAACTTGCTTTTCCATATTTCATGAACAGTTTCACATAAAATGTTTCTTTTTGGCTTAATATATACATTTTCTGGTATTCTATTTTCAAATATGGTGCATTTTAACTTATTCGACATTCATATCCGCCATTTTTAAAGATGGCGGCCATATTAACTAATGTTGCTATATTTTATCAAATATGGCACTTAGAGTCGTTATTTTGGCATCAATATATAGGTAAGTGGATAGCGATTTTAAAGGAACATGCAACCCAAAAAGTAAAAATTGCTTAAACCATTAAACAATGTTCATTGAATCATATCCCATATTTTGTTATTTTTTTCTGAAATGATTTGTTAACTTTTAAGGATAATTAGTGAACCTCCCTGGAGGCTGACATTTTGGACATTTCGGCTGTGGTCGTGTGACGTCACAGATCCACCACCGCTAGCGCCTCGGGTGGGCAAAACAAAACGAATTCTTCACGTACCCACTGAGTCTGAGATATATTCATCCATTTAATTAGCTAAAGAGCGTCAGCTATAAAAAAAACGCCGTCCCTTATAATATAAACATTCATAAAGAATAGGATAAAGAATAATGATGCTCAAGTAGAGACTGCAACAAAGGAAATCGCGCAATCCATTTTGGACTTGGTTGGTTCGACGGAGCTTAATAACTTTTATTATCGCCCACTTTCATATGTAAACAAATCGTTTATCCAACTAATTATTCCAGTCGACCGTCGCGCAATGAATATTTTACTAATCATTGATTTTTATTATAATAAAGGAAATGCATTGAATGATATTCTAGTACCCCATATATAGTATTTGCATACATTAAGGTCGTCCCTTTAGTTTAGCGAGACCCTTCTTCGCGTGCAACACCGACCCTTCGGCTTCGCTTCGGCCCCGAACTTTTCGTTCTGTGCACAAATTCAGTGGGGACAGTAGCTTCGTTCAACAGTCGTCTTTCACCCAATCCCGGCAACCTGCGTTCCATATCAACGGTGACATGGTCCTGGCAAACCATTTTCCGGTTGAAATTGAATGTTTCCACTGTATGACTCGTACCTATATTGTGGAGCCATTTGATCGCCAACTCGCCCTTCGATGGCGGGCTTCGTAGATAATTTATTGGCATTTGGACAAATCTCTTTCTTTTCACGGACTCTTCTCCTGCCTTCTTTAGACATCCGCATGCTTGATATTCAAGCATTTCATTATCACAAGACTCATAAAACAACTCGATTCATGTCGCTATGCTAGTGTTTACATATTACGCTATATATACGCCTATATCGCTGAGGTGGTGGACCGCCTACGTCACACTCACGCATTCTCTCGCGTTAATCTTCGTGAGTTCCCCGTGAAATGGGCAACAATGGCAGCGCCCATGGTCAGTGAAAATGCACGTTTCAAGATTAATTTTATGATGTATGTAGTATTTAGCTTGACTAGCTACCGCGCATGTGTACACGCCCAACCAATAAACAGATCGAGTTACCACACTGCCATCCCGAGTCCGAGTCGCATTATGTTACATGGTGTCTAGAAGTAGCTCTAAAATAATGTAAAAAGTTGTTTTAGAAACAGAAACTACGGACTATCATGTGCATAGTAACTCCAGGCACCGTCTGATGTGAAAGACTGCAGAAAAGAGCGGACCATTTGCCGAAAGATGACTTTGGCAGTTTTGCAACAAGGCATCACTCGGTGATCGACCGATTCTACGTCGCGACGCCAGCATCCTTGACCGCGGTTGACCGGGGGTATGACCGGGGCGACTAGGATTACCGCAGACTGAGCGACATCGATACGCAGTGAGTGTTTACCAGAACTGTTCGGCCAGGCAGTCAACATGGCGAACGCCGGCGATAAACCTTGCATGAATTGGCAAACGGCCAATCTCGCAACAGAATGGCGCCGCTTTCGACAGCACTGCGACTTTACGTTCAAGGGTCCTCTCGCCTCTAAGACAGAAGATCAGAAGGTAAATTACCTTATGACATACATCGGGGATAAAGGTCGTGAAATATACGAGACATTCGTATGGACGCCTGCGACGGACGACACTCCCGCGAAGAACGCCACTCTGGAGGGTGTGTACGCCAAATACGCGCAGTATGTCGCACCTATGAAAAACCACATCCGTGCGACAGTATCGTTCAATCGCAGGAAACAAGATGCGGGAGAAAAGTTCGACAACTTTGTCACAGACCTCCGCATCCTCGTAAAAGACTGTGGCTACGTAGAAGAAAACCGCATGCTGCGAGATGCGATTGTGCTACGAGCATCGCACGCTGCTGTCCGCGAAAAATGTCTCGAGAAGGGTGATGACCTAACATTAGACATGGCCATTGGTATCGGCCAAAACTACGAGACATCACAAGAGAGCATGCGCGCTATCGGCATCGACGAAGATCCGACAGTTCATGCTGTGAACACAGGCAAATCGAACGCACCTCGACGTTCGTATAACAGGCCTCAGTCCAGGTTCACGCAGCACGGTTTCAAGAAGAAAGCTTCAGGTAACAAATGCATGAAATGCGGGTATGACCGCAATCACGCACGTTGCCCCGCCAAAGACAGTAACTGCAATTACTGTCGTAAGAAGGGACATTTCGCGGCGATGTGCCGCAGAAAGGCGAGCGCCCACATGGTGGAGGAAATGTGTGGCTCTGAGGAATCAGATGATGATGGCGGCGCACATCTGATCAATACCGTCACTGACGTAGACAAACACGACTGGTGGGAATGCATAGAAGTAGATGGATTTCACATCGATATGCAAATAGACACCGGCGCCACGAAATCTTTGTTGCCGTACAAAGTGTTCAAAGATATGCTCTGCGATACACCAATAACGAAGACCGCTCGCAAATTCAAGACGTACACACATCACCCAATCAAAGTGGAAGGCTACGTCACACTCCCGACACGTTACAAGAACAAGTTCGTGGATGTCCAGTACTACGTGGTTCACGTCGATCAAAAGCCGTTGTTGTCAGGGCAAGCCAGCGAACAGCTAGGCCTGATTGAAAGAATACACGAAGTCACCAACGAGCTTGACAAGTATCCGGAACTGAGAAAAACGACAGGTACGCTTCCAGGGACGTATTCCATCAAGATCGATCCTACAGTCACGCCAGTAGTACATGGACCAAGACGTCAGCCAAAAGCACTGTCAGCGAAGATACGTACGAAACTGAAAGAGATGGAAGCTGATGGCCACATTACCAAAGTGACAGAGCCCACCGACTGGGTTAGTTCGATAGTCACGGTTGTGCGGAATGGAAAGTTGAGAATCTGTTCAGACCCCAAAGATCTCAACAAAGCCATCAGACGAGAACACTACCCAATTCCAACGGTGGAAGAAGTGGTAGCATCAATGCCAGGTGCCAAAGTGTTCTCCAAGATAGACGCAAAGTCGGGATTCCTGCAAATCAAACTCGACTACGAATCAAGTCTACTGACGACTTTCAACTCGCCAATCGGAAGATACAGGTGGTTGCGCCTCCCGTTTGGCATAAAGTCGGCTCCAGAAATCTACCAGCGAATCATGGACGAGATGCTGGAAGATATTGATGGCGCACGAGCTATCATGGACGATATCCTGATCGCAGGGAAGACCCCACAAGAACACGACAGGATAATGAGAAAAGTTGTTGAGAGAGCGACCGAGTGGAATCTCAAACTCAACTTCGACAAGTGTCAGGTGAAACAACCAAGAGTTACCTACGTGGGACACTTGGTGACTGACCAAGGCTTGCAACCGGATCCAGAGAAAGTCCGAGCAGTACGCAGCATGCCAGATCCAGGCAGCAAGGAAGACGTACGCAGATTTCTTGGATTTGTCCAGTATCTTTCAAAATTCATTCCGAATATGAGCACAGTGGACGCCCCACTACGAGATGTGATGAAAAGAAATGTCGATTTCTACTGGAACAAGCAACAACAGAGAAGCTTCGATGAGCTGAAGGAACTCTGTTGCAGTACGCCAGCGTTGGCGTATTACGACGTGACGAAAGATGTCACAATACAGTGTGATGCGAGTAGCTACGGACTAGGAGGAGTCCTCTTACAAGACGGTCGTCCGATAGCGTACACATCGAGAGCGCTCACACCGACAGAGAAGCGATACGCTCAACTGGAAAAGGAAATGTTAGCTATCGTCCATAGCTGCAAGAAATTCCACTATTACATCTTTGGAAAACCTACAACAGTTGAGAGCGATCACAAACCACTTCAGGCGATATGCGCAAAGCCACTGCTATCAGCGCCCATGAGGCTACAAGCAATGTTGCTGAGACTGCAGCCATACGACCTGAACGTGACGTACAAACCAGGCAAGGAAATCCCCATGGGAGATGCACTGAGTCGTGCCCACCTGCCTGATGCAGTACCTGATATTGAGCCTGTCATGGTCAATATGATCAACTTCATCGCCGTGACACCTACACGATACAAGCAATTCCAGGAGTGCACAGCAGATGAACTGAACGAGCTGCATGCTATGATCCTGAAGGGTTGGCCAGATACAAAGCAGGAGACACCGCACGCAATCAGGATGTACTGGACAATACGTGACGAACTCTCAGTATCTGACGGTGTAGTGTACAAAGGCATGAGAATCGTTGTACCACCCAGCATGAGGCCTAACATGCTTGCACAAATACACGAGTCGCACTTGGGCATCACGAAATGCAAGCAGCGAGCGCGGGAAGCGCTATTCTGGCCAGGGATGACGCAACAAATCGAAAATCTCGTGAGTGATTGCGCAGCGTGTAACACGTACCAGAATAAACAGCACGCCGAAACGCTGAGACCAACGAGAACACCCGACCTGCCGTGGGTCGAGATAGCGACAGACATCTTCGAATGGGAACGAAGCAATTACTTCGTCACTGTGGATTACTATTCCAAGTTCATCGAAGTCGACAAACTCGAGAATTTGAGTAGCGCTGCCACAATCGACGCCCTCAAGAGTCAAATGAGTCGACACGGGATAGCAGAAAAATTGCGATATGATAATGGAACTCAGTTCGCGTCTCGCGAATTTGCGCTTTTCTGCAAAGATTACCAAATCGACCATTACACGTCATCGCCCGCATTTCCACAATCTAACGGCGCAGCGGAACGAGCAGTACAGATTGTCAAGCGGCTTTGGCGTAAGTGTACGGATAAACACTTGGCTTTGCTGGACTACCGAACGACGCCGCTTGAAAATTGTCACCTGTCACCAGCCCAGCTATGCATGAGTCGCAGACCTCGAAATAAGTTACCCATTGCAAGGGAACTTCTAAGGCCGACTGCCTACGACGTGACTAAAGTGAGACGCAGCTTAGACCAGGAGAAGGAGAGACAGCGTCATTACCATGACACACATGTCAAGGACGATCTCCCTGTATTTCTGCCCGGCGATCCAGTGAGAATGGCTCCATTTCTAGGTTCTAAGAAATGGCAGCACGCTACCGTTGTCAGCCGACACCAGTCGCCGAGATCATATGTTATTGAACATAACGGTAGAAAATACAGACGCAACAGACGACATCTTCGCCTGTCAACGATCGGGGCAGACACTCGATTAACAGCTGTCACTCCGCCAGGCCAAAGCTCGGAGTCCAACGCGAGGACAACCGGTATCGCACTAAACGATCAGAGGCCGAAGACGATCAGCCCGGTGCGTCAACAAACACCCGAGACTGTGGTCGCGCGTCCAGGAAGATCACAAGAGGCACCGCCGGGTTCAAGTCCACCCGCTAATTGCCAAATGTCTCCCGCGGGGTTTGTGACCCGCAGTGGTCGTGTGAGCAAGCCACCACGACGCCTGGACTTCTGACCAGGTCAGTCGAAGGGCAAACGTCACGACTGCGACGTTACAGGCTGCAGGGCAGAATAATCCCTGAGTAGTTGTTTACTACACGACTGTAGATAGTCCACCCTACAGTCTTTAGAAATTAGAAGTGTGAATAATGGCAACAGAAAAAGGAGGCAGACATTGGCAGACATTGAACATTGACATTGGCAGACATGCAATGAACATTTACTTTGCATAACTGGATATGTTATGCTGTTAACTCATTTGTTGAATTAAGTCTAATTAATTACGTTGTCTAATTAATTACGTTCACCTTTTTACAATTTGTGAATCAGTTGATCTACATGTTTATTTGGTTTTTATTTGGTTTCATAGTAAACATACTTTTCCTTGAAAGAAAGGGAGATGTAGTATTTAGCTTGACTAGCTACCGCGCATGTGTACACGCCCAACCAATAAACAGATCGAGTTACCACACTGCCATCCCGAGTCCGAGTCGCATTATGTTACAATGTATAACATTCTTACAAAATTAAACAAAAAATACATGCGTTACAATATTCTATCATGAATGGTATGTGGGAATTGGGGGGATTTTAACGCATTTTCAATACTATGGTTGCATGTTCCTTTAAATTTATCAAACATTTCACGCCTGACCTTAATTTGACCTTAATATCACAACTGCCATTTAATAAAATGGCGGCTGTAACATCGAATAGTTTATGTATCTTTAAAACGAGATATTTAGAGGGATGCTATACGGACACTTTTTCGATACCTACGTATATTGGGGTACCTATTTTAAATATTTTACTTTTTGACCTTGACCGACATTCACATTCGCCGTTTTTCAAGATGGTGACCCTCAAAACTAATTTCGTTATATCGTGTGAACTTTACCATCTAGAATGGATATATTTATACCATGATATAAGTGTGTGGTTAGGGTTTACAATTTAATGAAACATTTAGCATTTGACCTTCACTGACTTTCATATCCGCCATTTTACCAAACAAACAATATAGGTTTACTATGCGCTTACTGACATTGGCCAACATCATATTCGCAAGACCACAGCCACGAGCAAACAACCAAGCTCTGCGAAAGTGCATCAGGAGTTGCCAATCTCTTTGATATGCCAGATACAATGGACGAACATGTGATGGCACTAAATGAGAAGTTGCAAGCACTCGCTGCCTTCGAGGATGCTGCTGTTAGCGGTGCCACTGCACAACATCTTGGTCATTACGAAGAGGGCCACAGCCTGCAAATGAGATTCGCCAAGGATGTCCTCTCAGTTATTAGTGTTCTACGACCGAGAAACCCTTTCTTACCACACAATGGTCCGGATTTGGTCACGCTCCATACTCGAGAGGTCATGCCATCTGCAATTGCGCAGACACTCTGCAATGCGTACAACAGAGGCAAGGATCTCCATGACGCCTTCGTTAGTGACCGTCTGAGGAACGGTCGTGTTGCCATCACAGACACCATCAAGAGGACAGCTCTCCAGACGTTCGCAAGACGTACAGATGATACAAAGAACAGAAGCAAAGTCATTGCACTGAGAAAAGACATCTCACTCGTGTCCACTCATTTCCTGTCAATGCAGTCCCGGCCAGATTTCGACTTGGACAACTTCTTCAAGTGTGAAAACCAGAAAGAGCCACCATCTTTGTCTGACCAGGGAAAGCTCATATCCGGCACAATGTCTGATGTCCTACAATGTCTGACTATCCCAAAACTCACACCTCCTGATGATATTACGCTGAAGGTGTTGGACGGCCCAGCTGTGGTTCACATGGTTCGCCCAACCCACGGAACTAACTACCAGCAATATGTTGTGCGTCACTTCGTGCCATTCATTACCAACTCTCTCACAAATTCAACATCGCGACTCGACATCATTTGGGACATCTACCCTGATCACAACCTCAAAGCCCAGGCTCAGGCAAAGCGAGGCAACCCCGGCGTGACAACCAACGTCGAAGGCTCTACACCTGTACCTCGTGACTGGAACAAGTTTCTAGCAAATTCAAGAAACAAGGTGCAGCTGTTTGGATTCCTTTCAAAAGCTGTCATCGAAGCGTCATCTCAGTTCACCGATGTTGTGGTTTGCTCCACGTATGACGATCATATATTGGTGAATACCTCCGACAGCCAGTCGGTGGCTGACTTCGACACGATTATGCCATGCAATCACCAGGAGGCTGATAGCAGGATATTTCTGCATCTTTCTCACGCCGCACAACAAGGTCATTCGAAAGCTTTCATCCGCACAGTCGACAGTGATGTTGTCATCATTGGTGTTGGACAGTTTGGCACCCGGGGTGTGATGGAGTTGTGGATAGGCTTTGGAACTGGAAAAGCCTTCCAAAACATCCCAGTTCATGAAATCACCCAAACACTTGATCCTGAGAAGTCGCTGTCATGTCCACTGTTCCATTCGTTCACGGGGTGTGATAAGACATCATCGTTCCTTGGTATCGGGAAGAAGACAGCCTAGACAGCATGGCAGGCATACCCCGACCTTACAGAAACACTACTCACTCTTTCCGATAATCCTACGCTCTTGACACTCGACTCCATCCACACGGCACGCCTTGAACGCTGGACTGTTGTCATGTACAGCAAGAGCAGTGGCTGCTCAAGGGTGAATGATGTGAGACGTCAACTCTTGACCCATGGTACTAGGACGCTCGACCACCCCCCCCCCCCCCCACACACACACACACACACACACACACACACACACACACACACACACACACACAGGAAGCGCTGCTTCAACATGCAAAGCAAGCTCTGTACCAGGCAGGTTACATCTGGAGACAAGCAAGGCAGCCACACCAAGATGTCCCGGATGCTTCAGTGTGGGGTTGGACGCAAGACGTGAACACGAAACTCTGGGTGCTATTCTGGACTGTTCTAGACGACGCCAGCAAAGCGTGTGCTCTCCTCCACCACTGTGGATGTGGAAAGGCGTGCAGAGGAAACTGCAAATGTGCCAGAGCAGGAAGCAGGTGCACTATTCTGTGTAACTGTGAAGGCGGGTGCATCAACAACGATGGAGTGTAAGCTATGCGATGCTACAAATACGGACATCTGTGACTGATGTTACGCCCTACGTCATGTTCTGAAGGATATTCTTTTCACCGATTTGAATTAAACTTCATGTTTTCTACCACAACATATTTATGTTTTAACCTTATAATTATCATAATGTGATATGCATTGCCTGCATCATATTCTATGACAGAGTCAGCACCACTTGCGCTGTACATGTAGCTTTGATATTGATTCTAGGTGGTAAAGTTGACAGGATATAGCGACATTAGCTTTGAGGGCCACCATCTTGGAAAATGGCGAATGTAAATGTCGGTCAAGGTCAGAAAGTAAAATATTTAAAATAGCTACCCCAACATACGTATATTTTGACAAAACTGTCCATATAACATCCCTCCAAATAAATTGTTTAAAAAATATGTAAGCAATTCGATTTTACATGCGCCATACTATTCCTTTTTGCTGTAGGGATCCAAGACATAACTTACAAATTTGAATGATGTTAATGAACGAGTTCCCAGTAGAATTTGTATTATGCAGGTTGTTTGCTTGTATAAGAGGATTTGGCTAGTGTTGAGTGAGTAAAAATTACGTTTTTCCACAACGCGGCATCAAACTTATTAAAAATGCCAGTCGGTTATTTTCCTGTAACATCTTGATTTGCAGTGGTCTCGACAAATCACTGTCTACTGGGAAACGCGCGGCCGGATGAGAGCCTCTGTTTGGTCGTGGCACGCGGCATTATGGGCAATCTGGTTTGCTGTGTTATGGTTACGTCGACATTTAAAAAATCGTCGCGTAAATAAATGTAAATTTCGTACCCGCTGACGTAACGGAGAACTGACCGATTATTTCAATCACGGGCCCCGGCACTTCGTAGTAACTTCGAACAATGTGACTCGTCATAATACAGCTAGGTGAATCAGGCCAAAACTAGTTCTATGGCCGCGCTGCTGGTCGTAATAACAATACTTACGTCAATTTGCTGTTGCAAATCGATTACATGCTACAATTATGGAAGAGAAGCTGGTAATGGCCTTTTTTGTTATTGCCTACCAGGAACTGACGGCGAAAATTGTGAGAAAACCGTTAAGAATTGGTCGACAATAAACGACGGCGTATTACAATCGACAACACGAACTTCGGAAGTGGCTGCCCATGCTGTTGACGGATTGTATGAGAGTATCAGCTTAACCAGAAAAGAGAGGTATCCTTGGTGGAGGATTGATTTGGGACTAACATTGAAAGTAGGCAACGTACAAGTGATCCCGTTCAGAACTACCAAATGGGGATATGACAGTCTCACAATGTCGTGGCGTGTTCTGGTTGGTGTCACTAGCGCTGGCCGATACAGGTTATGTGTGGACGATGATGAAAGGCAAGACTGCAAAGGTGTGGTGGGACACCTTGTGGTGATCATAAAACGGGCGTCGACGTCGGAACTCGCGTATCTTGGGTTTCGCGAAGTGGTGGTCTATGGAAAGCTTAGTTCTGTTTCACCGTGTTTGAGCAATCCCTGCGCTAATGGAGGAAGTTGCAAGCCGAAAAGGGCATTCTTCCATATGTGTGTCTGCCCTGCGACTTGGCCCGGGCTAAATTGCGAAGGGAAAAACTGGGCACGAGGACAGAATGCAACAATATCTGGACCAAACGGTACGGTGATTGCAGCTTCAAATACTGTCGATGGAAACAGAGACGATGTGATGAGGCGTGGGAATAATATTGACAATCAATGTGTCACAACCACCCGAGATGTCACCTCTCCGTGGTGGGAGGTTGAACTTGAAACAACGGTAGAAGTTATACAGGTTTATATGGTGACTCGCGTGGAAAGTTGCACCACTGATCTGCTTTACTGTGATGTTTACGTTGGGCCACACAATGGCACGTACACAAAATATTACGATCACAGTCGCGACAAGAGTACGCCTAGCGGCGCCGAATTCTATCGTTGGTTTTATGTCTGGTGTCTTCCTGTTTCCATAGGGACCACTGTGAAGATTGAGTATACTTATAAGCGTACTGTATTTGAGTCATCTTTTTATGCGATTCTATCGTTGTGCGAAGTGGAAGTCTACGGACATATACGACCATGTGCGAGCAATCCATGCCATAACGGAGGAACATGCAATTTGAACGACACTTCGTACGTGTGTTTCTGTCCGGCAGCTTGGACTGGAATAAACTGCGAACAAAAGACTGAAGTAAAGGTAAAGGGGATGCCTACTTCGACGAAGGTGCTAATCGGTGCGGGTGCTGTTGTAGGCGTTGTGGCCGTAGCCTCTGGCGCAGCTGTCACTGGCTCAGGTTGGTTTACAGCGGGTGCTGCGGCACATTCTGGCGACGTAGTGTCAAAATTTGGAGGCATCGCGTTAAGTAAGGCAATACGAGAGGGCATCTCCGAAAATGTCATGGCGATTTTTGACGACGAGGAGGATGACGGCGATGGAGAGGCGGAAGGGTACTCGGTATGGGATGCTGTGCGTGTGAGCGTAACGTCACTTGTACAAGAAGCAAGCGATGCAATAAATCCTGATCCTGCGGAAACTGTCCAACAAAATGCATAATGTGTTACAAACCCTTCAGCGCATACTGACAGCTCACGGAATGACATATATACACCGTATATCTGGAGTGGGAACTTAGTTTACTACCAGCGGTCGCTACGGGATGAGGACACTCCGGAATCTGTCAATTACCAATCAGTCTCACGGTTGAAATTAGTACATTAAACGGTTTGCTTTTTAACGCATTATTTTACCAGTGGACAGAGGCCGGTGAATGGAACAGGCCTAGAATAGAATGGGTGATTCCGAAGCAAAGCAATTCACATAAAAATAAAACTGATATTACTATCCAGTTATTTGTATTGTTATGGTATACAATGTGCTCTTTGTAATATATATATATATATATATATATATATATATATATATATATATATATATATATATATATACATATATATATAAGTCTAAGTGCAGCTTATGTAGACCAGTGCCTAGAGGACGGGCTTATGTAGACCAGGCATATTTTTTTATTTAATACATTTTCCAAAGATGTAAAACTGGAACATTGTTTCTAATACTACTGTTTAACACATAATGAAAGTTCATCAAAATATTTCAATAAATAAAGGTATATGCAAAAAAATCGGTCTACATAAAACCGCGTATGCATAGATGCGGTTTATGTAGACCGGAGCAACGTCGGAAGCTGCATATATTTATTTAGCCTTTTTTGCGGTAGACTGCCGAGTCTAGTAAACAGTAAAACACTGTTGCGAAATGTATACTAAATTGAATCCCAATACCAGCAAAGTTATGTTTGATCAGGGAATGTATCGATGCGATAACAACAAAGACCAACATTTTATAGACAGTATTGTGCATAAGAAAAACAGCATTGCCGACGGGGATGTATGTCATGCGAGAACGATCATTTATTCGCGAGCCGAATCGAACGACACCGAACTATCAATTGAATAGTAAACATTTATAACACCCGAAGGTGATACAAATTATGCGGACTCGTTATACTATCGACATTATTGTGGACAGTATTTAGTAAGTCTGCATTGTATGAACACAATTAAAATAAGGGAAAATATTTGGTATATGCGATGCCTGATATTTCAAGCGAGTGGCTGTTCTCCCCGTTTACTCTTGTCTTGCGGCTGCGTCAGTTTGTTGATTGATTCTTCGATATGAATGAATTCGGCTGCCTACTATGACATCGCTCAGCGTAGGAGCGTTCCATCCATACCTGTATAATTTATGTTTTTTAGGTCGTTAGAGTTGGTGTTATCAGGCTATATTACAAGTCAGCTATGTGACAGTTACATACACCTCTATTGTAGTATACAACGGTTACATCCCTGGCTATAGCAATAATCCGTAGTGACTAGTGTATTTGCCTACGTCTGAGTTTGGAAATCCCAGAGCTACCAATTATATGAACAGTTTTCACAGTTCTTAAGAGGTTGTGTTTTCGGGTGATATCAAAAGTCAACGATTACGTATATAAGGGTGTATATTCCCTATAGCAATAATCCGTAGTATATCTACTAATGTATGTTTCGAAATCCAAGAGATTCCACGCTCACCAGATGCCTCTAGTTGCATTGGCCTACACCATTTGGACTTTCACCTATAATCCTTAAGATCCAATAAGTTACCTGGGTCTGGGAACCATCTGGATGCATCCATTAAGACTAAGAATCAAGTAGTGTAATAATGTAGTAGCACAGTGGCTAGAGCTTCACACCCTCAACTAAGAGAACCTAGGTTTGAATCCTGTGCTATTGTGTCAAAGTGTTGGCATTTATTTTCACTCTACATAGCTCTAGTTCTTCAAGTTGTATGAATGAGTACCTGGCTATAAACAGGGGTGGATATTTGTTACGAATAGTATTCATGCATTATTTGCAGCATCAATTGGGTGTTTCAAAGAGAAGTCAAGATTGTTCCATTGAACAAGTCTACCAGAGAGTAAAGTGTAGTTGCTTTGAGCAATCCTGAGGATTGGATAATGCGACATAGAAGAACTTACCTTTTAATACATACTAATTTATTTAGTTAGTAAGCTAGTTAGGTTTCACACAATTATTATGTTAACATGTATACCAGAATGACATAGCCAATGGTATGTTAAGGATAATTATTGTATAACATGAGAACCCACGGTGATAAAAATTATACTATGTAAAGTTGTTTTAATAAATCATCAAAATAAAAATACTATAGTATGTTTAGTTTTGATTTCACAAATGTAATCATGTAGGAAATGTATTACATGTGTACACAATTGGGTATTACATGTCTTCACTAAGTGGTCTTGAAGAGTTGTTGGAGGGGTCTCAACATATCATCTCTCACCTATTTTGCAGCAAACCACTCACTATTTATTCACAGAAAAACATTAAGACTAACTAAGCACCTGATGTTTCTGGTGTAATTTTTAATGGAGTGAATTCTTTCAGAAAATTATCTAGGAAATTACCACTTTCAATAATTTAATTTACTTAATACAAAACAGTGTATTTCAGTAAACAATATTCACATATGATTCAAGAAGAATTTGCTTTTATTTGACCAATACTTAATACAATATATCCGTGTCAAAAATTACAATAATGATACTAACTATATGTAAACGTATTGTATAAATGGCATAATATATGACATTGAAATAACAACAAAGGTTCAGGAGACTCCTCTAAGTCTGTAATAGTCGCTATCAAGGAGCCATCCTTGTAAAAATAACTACCAATATCAAGCACATCACCTAAATCAAATATTTACCAAAACATAAATGAAGGTTAACAAGTACCCCGGTATGTAGCGTAGCGTATATAATTAATGAGTTTGACTTTATGATACAATTTGTGTTGTATAAGGTTGAAATCAAGTTAACATGTGGTTGTTAGTTCTTAATCTTGCATACAAGCCATTTTGTCTTGTATGTATTACTTGATAAGTTTGCAAACGTTACAATTTCACATAATTTCAAAATCCTCATGAACTGTGTAGTGCTTTTCTTGTACAGTTTGTGCTCGACTCTTGTATCATGATTATGTACCTGGTAAAACATTATTCTCCAGTTTGAGAACTAAAATGGTAGGTCATTGTTAAACAAAATTATAATAACATTTTAATTGTTGAAACATAAGGATATCATATACTTTTAAAAAGTGTATTTTTTAAAGTGTTTCTGTGGGAAATATAATAAAGTAATACTTTTAAGGTTTTTTTAAGTTTTAATATTCTGTTTGATTGAAAACCCCATGTCATAATGCAATAAATAATGTGTGGCACTATTAGGGAGCGATATAACTTGACTCAACATTTACATTGTCTATCTTCAAAGTGTCTTTATATTTAACTTTACTTTTTGCAATATTATATATTTAGTTCAAAGAAAAATCACGGACGGCTCTCCTATTTATTTATATCAATGACAAACCTAACACTTTCAACTCCACAGTCCACCTCTTTGCAGATGACTGTGCCTAATACAGAGAAATCAATAAACAATCATACCTACAAGAACTACAGAAAGACCTAGATGAATTAACAAAATGGGGTCATGACTGGCAAATGCACTTTAAGCCAAAAATGCTTTGTGCTAAGACTAATACATGTGCAAGAAATGTAAAACGTTTTAGTTATTCTCTAGGAAATACAACACTACAGTAAACAGACTGTCATCCCTGTCTAGGAGATGCATCACCACAGATATAACCTGGAACAAACATACCCATCAGATTACAACCTTTGCAAACTGTACCCTGGCAGTGCAAGCGAATTTATATGTCATTTCATTCATACAAATGACTGCCATTACTTGCAAATTTACAGTGTCTTTGTTACCATGCATTTGTTGATATGTTTTGTTTTTGTTTTGCGCCTATTACACAATTGCGCCCTACATTTCACATAAGCACTGTAGTTAACAAGATGCCGTAAACGTGGTGGTGTTGCGCTTTTCAGGAAGTCCATGATTTGCACTTTATCTGAAAAGAAAAATGAAAACTAATACAAACAGTTTTATTTATCCTGCAAAAACAGTGTAACATAACTGTTAACGTTAAAGCTACCCATGAAAACAGTCTTTTGAAAAAATACACTTTAAAATATGTCTGCTGTGGTTTGACATATATCTTTTTTACTGTTGACACAGTTCACATTTATATCAAAAACATATCTGTAAATCAAATTTGTCACCAAATTGTGTATTTATCAATTACTAAATATATCATTCTTGTTTACATTCTTATATTTTGTGATTCTTTGTCTTTTTATTCACAATTAATGCAAAATAAACAGTGATCATCATATGCATTGAAGATAAATAATGGAAACATTAGTTCTGATTACCTGGTGTATTACTGATTATTATGTATAGATATTTTGTCTGATTGCATCAGACAAAATTTTATATATAAAACAATTAATTCACTCATTTGTCATCAAATTACTTTTAATGTGATCTTATGCAAGAATGTTATTTGTGAATTTGCAAGACTTCTTAAATTGTGTGTGTGTGTGTGTGTGTGTGTGTGTGTGTGTGTGTGTGTGTGTGTGTGTGTGTGTGTGTGTGTGTGTGTGTGTGTGTGTGTGTGTGTGTGTGTGTGTGTGTGTGTGTGTGTGTGTGTGTGTGTCATCAATAAATCAACTGCTCTTTTGAAGGATCATTAGTTTCTTTTAATCAAAATGCAAAGTTACCTCTCTTTCTTGTGATCTGTTCATGCGGGACTCCAGAAGTGGAAGCATTGGTGCCTGCAATGAATTTAGACAAAAAATGATTAATTGTTTGCCGTACATTATGCACGTAATGTAATGGTGAGAACATAGATGGTCAGAACTAATTCCTGTAGCATTCTTATGTAGTACCCGGTTGTTGATTATTGGTGCATTTCAAAGCCTAAAGTTAACATAAGTATTATATTGGTGCCTGGAATGTAGCAATTGACTTCCTGGACAATTCTTTGTTTGGAGTGGAGGGCATTGGTGAACTGGTGCCTGGAATGCATTTAAACGAAAGGCGAATGATTGTTTGCAATACATTTTGCACATAATTAATGTTGGTACACATTATACAAGTAATTTTATAATCTACTAATACAGGGGCTAAAACATTGTTTATAATTTATATTAGTTCCGAAGTTAAACATAATTGGTGCATGGGTTGTATTTAAGGGGTGAAGTTTATATTAGTTGTTTATTTGTTCTGGTTTCAGGGTTGGTGGTTTTCAAAGCATCTGTATCAGGCTTGCATTACTATATTATTATATTGCATTATATTATGTTGTATTTAGTATGCTGTTACCTCAATTTTATTATTACTAGCATCATTGTATCAATTCTAATTATCACATGCATACATGTTTTTAATAAAATACTAATTAATATAACGTTATAATGTATGTCAAATTAAACAAATTCCAAATCATCCGAACTAGCCGTCTTCGAAAATAAATAATTTTACAATTTAGTTCTCATAAATAACAAATTATGCATATTAGATATATAAAATGTGTAAATTCCGTATATTATCAATGTGCTGACAATTTTCATTTCAAAAATCCATCACATCTAGCAGCACTTTGCCACTGTAATACATTAGGCTAATAATGATGCAACACCCTTACCTTTTGAGTTGTTAATCGTAACATTAAACTTGTTTTCAGCTGTAAAAGAAACGATAGAAGTCATTTTATATATTAAACTAGTGTTAAGCAATAATAATTTTTAGAGGGAGTGGAAAAGTATATTGTAGAGAGCAGGGCTCAATGAGGTAAATAACAGAGGACTGAAAGAAAAACATGGATATATAAAATGAAGACCAACATCACACTGGATTACTGAGACACATCATATTATTATTCCACAGTAGTCATACGGTCATACAACACCAGCAGTCCAGCATAAACATATTTAGCATTTTGTTTTAAAGTTGCTGAATTTTATTTAATCTCAAAATTGCCAAAAAATGTGTAGTGATATAGATTCATCCATGTTGAATGCAAATCTACATGTCCAGTGATTCCAAATGACACTGTAGCCTGGTTGTTTATTTCCATGGAATGAAATTATGTCTATGCCTATGGGCATCGGTCGCAACATTTCTTCAGAATGCTTTCACTGAAATGTACTATAATTTTATTGGTGACAGTAACCATACCATCTCTTGGCCTCTTCTCTATGACATGGTTACGTTCAGTACTGGTGCCTCTGTAACATATGCAAGACAAATTTCCATAAATATCTTAATTGTATCGGACATTACGGAGTGGCTATACGTCCGGATACGGACAAATAGCCTATGTCGGCCCCCCAGGCTATTTGTCCGGACATATTTCTCGCGGGATCGAGTTACTGTAAGACTTAAGCTTACAACACGTCGATTGAATATGCGAATATTACGTAGGCTTGCGTGCAAGGCGGTATATAAAGAGCGTTGTAGCGCTTACATTTTTCCGGCGTTATAAACGTACCGATTGACGTTTCTGCGCATGCGCGGTATTTGTAAAATCATCAATGTGCAGCGAAAAGACAAAGCCTTTATGATATAAATACTACGGGTTGTTCGTTAGGATGTATATAACCTCTCAGCAAAGTTATTTGTCGCAAATTAACACGAGGCAAACAGGTTTTGAGGCATATTTTGATAGCAACCGTAAATCACGTGACAGTAGTGCGCCATAATCCGTGACAGTTATTTATACAAAACGTAATATTGTATTGCATTAACCGACATTTTAAGAAACTCTTCACAGTAATCATCACACGAGAGTTAGCAAACAGCCCGTGGCATTATACCGAAAATCATTTGTCGTTTCGCTGGACAATGAGGATTTTACATTTATTGCGCATGCGCAGAAACGTCAATCGGAACGCGTAGCGACATCGTGGATATTGAATATCAGTATTCCACTAATTTATATATGGCGCACTTATTTAGTAATTTGAGTTAATTTAGTATTGATATGGTTTTGTAAAATATATTTCTTTTTAAGTAAATTAGGCAATTCCACAAAAAAGAGCAGAGCCAGGGGATGTTGAAAATAGGCTTAATTTCAATTAATTGGTAATAGGTAACAAATCACATTTATTAATATGAGTTTTATTCAGTTATGATTGCCAATGCAAGTTGCTAGAAAAGTATGAACACTTTAATTGTTTTACATTTATTAAATATTTTTTCTTCAGTTTGTCCATGTTAATTTAAAAGTATTAATTATAATGTGCCATTCAACCAATATCATGATATTGTTAATAAAATATCACTACTATTCCTAATTATAATTAATAATAATGCAATTACTTCTAGAAATATTAAACATTAATAATAATTATTGTTTGCTATTTATTTAGATGCTTGGCATGAATATACAATAATACTAACATAATGTGCTTGTAGTTATTGCATGCACTTTGAATTGTTTTATTTCAGAAATCACATGTCTATGCATAACTACAAACTTCGTTTGACTGAAGACGATACAGCGACATATCTACGCTCTCTGAAGATACAGTCCCTGTGATCGTGACATGTACACTGCAGTTTTAATAGACAAGAATACATTAGTTTATTGCCCGAACAAAACTGCACCTGTCAGTTAACTGTGAAGATACAGAACCTACAAAGGCTTCAATATGCCACATGCATCATCCGCTTACACACATTTCTGATTTATTACATAACTTGTCTCGCTGAATGTGACATATAATACACATATCTACACTAAACATAGTGAAGTGGAGTAAGTGAGCATCTTCTTCGTCTTGCACTTTATCCCTGTGGAGAGTAACGCAGAAAGCAGTCTTGCATTTGGCACAAGAGATGTTGGAGTCGGTGACGAAACACTGTGAACAGTTTATAAACATAACTTCATCAGTTCATCATCATTGTTGAAATGCAGAATATTATGAAATAACAACATGTTATTACTGGCCTCTATTGAGCCTGCAGCATTTGTCCAACCTGTAACCTCACGATCATCCATAAACAAGTGAAGTATGACAACTATGCTTCATTGTCATGCATTGATATGTTGAGTTTGCTGTTTAGCTAATATTTATTAATAATGTTATTATTTATGTTGTAATGACATGTATTTATTGATGGTTGATCATAATGTTTCATGTGGTTCTAAACATTGCATAAATTATATTTACTTCATAATTATTTACTGCATGCTTTCATCAAAACGCAACCATTACTTGAGTTAGCATGCTAACATTAGCCAATATTAACTTATTAATTAATTAAGTTAGTGTTAATATGAAATTACAGGGTAAGGTGTATTTACTACCGTAATTAATGTGGGAATGTTTTAATAATTATGGACATTGCGGCCTTTTATTCATGTGTAAGTCTATACAAAGCACGGCTACTAATCATATATTGATTTATTTATTAGTTTATTATTAATATTACATAAGTGTTTAATGTATATCTCTTACCATACGTAAGGTGGTTCTACCAATTTCAGGTTGCCTGCTAAGTATCGCCTATTAACTAATTTATTTATTTATTATCACATGATTATAGTTAATATCTATTTATTCTCATAGTCAATGTGGTTATGCACACTGCATAATATGTATAAATATATTCATATTTATGAACTCTGCTGGTCTTATAATTAGAATATCTTGGTCTGTTAACTTGATGCACTACTTAACTAATATTAGCTAATTAACTTCATTAATTAGCATGAATAAACATCAATATTGAAAAAGTATTACTCCATACAATGTATTTCAAAATACGGCAAACAATATGTTAATAGTTATATAAATAATAAAGTTATGTCATTTTAAAGTCACTTTTATTGAAATATTTATCAACAGAAACCACAAAAATGAGCTCATTTGACCATTACCCATTTATGCCAAGTAAATCGCTCGTGTTGTACGTGCGAGTGACATGATATACTGGCCGGCCCGCCAGTTGAACATGTGAATAAAACTTGCCGCACTGCGACTATTTCAGAAGAAACAGTTGCTATTTAAACATACATACAAACATGCCTTCTTAATCAATAGCATAGCACTTACACCCGTGAGAAGGTACCGCGTTTACTATGACGTCCGGACAAATAGCGCGATGTCGGGCTATTTATCTTTATTTGTCCGGTCAAATAGCGCATACGCAAAAATGGGCTATTTGTCCGTATCCGGACGAATAGCCTATACGCAACCATGGGCTATTTGTCCGTATCCGGACGAATAGTTCCCCAGGCTATTTGTCCGTATCCGGACAAATAGCCACGGCCTAATTGTATACACAAAATATATTGTTGTGGGTTAAATTTCATTTTGTTATAACCCAGTGACATGTGACTTTTGTGAGTAGGTGTACACCTTCCTTAGCCTTACGCTTATAGGCTCATATGCTGTTGTTTGAAAGCTCAGTGCGTTTTAATATTCATCAATCAATATAAAAATGTAATGTTACAACATAATGTATCTTAGCGCACCTTCGATGCCTAAAAGATGCACCGGTTTGCATCACCGACGACGACTTGCACGGCTCATGACATTTCAAGTCTCTATGCCAATAATCGTGTCATTCATGAAGTCCAATTAATTTACAATTTTTGCTAAACGCTTATCAAATTCGTCCGTAAGATAAGTGTGGGCTTTATATGTAAGGCGTATTGTCTAAAATATTGCATCACATGTTTAAGCTGTTATGAAAAATTAATTGCTTAAAGTACAACACGAAATACCTGTGCCCCAATTCTAGCATGTCACGCCGAATATCCCAGACGTCTCTCATTGTTAAGCAATTATATTGTTTTTTGGAATATCCACACAACATACTATGTAGGCCTACTAGTTGTTGTAATTATGCATTAGTAATTTTCAAAGTACTTACTTTCTGAGAATGATGTACTGCACTTCAATAACTTGTCTGATGAAGAAAAACTTCAACGCCACGCCAACGAAAAGTGGTTGCCGCTTTACGGCACATCACGTAAAACTTCATTAAATTTAACATGATTATCTAACTACATATTAACAAAAGCAATACATACATGTGATTAACTACGTTAACAGGTATATGATGGTGAATGGTTGTACATTGTATTTAACAATTTAGTGAATGCTGTAAAATGAGTTGCCGAATACCAACGGCAAAGCCAATATTCGAGGGATCTATCGGTTCGCAAAAAAGACAAAATGCACGTTTTACTAATTTACACATAATAATATAGCATTTTGCATCAGTGTGAAGTATATCATACACAGAACGCAAAACTCCAACCCTTCGTTCGGTATATACCATAAATATAGATTTATAAGAACTTTGAGCCGGTCTACATAAGCCCGCGCACAATATACTCAAAAATATGCACGACGCTGGAAAAAACATGCTCAAAATCACTTAAGTTGCTGTTCATTTAAAAATTTATTACGCACAGTACTTCACTGTCATATGAACTGTGTGCACAACCAATGGTACTGATAAATTAAATTGTGTTAGTTGTGAACTAACACGTCGAATCTATATGTAGACCAGTTTTGGTCTACATAAAACAGCGGTCTACATAAGCCCGTCCTATATGCCTAATCGGTCGACATAAGCTGCCTTTAGGAGTATATACATATATATATATATATATATATATATATATATATATATATATATATATATATATATATATATATATATATATATATATAATGCTAAATGCTGCATAGGGAGACCAGTGCATATACGACTTTGGATTTTGTATTTCCTATGCCGGCATTATATATATTGCCGCAAACAAGTATAACTAACTTCCGGTAACAGACCGGTCTCCCGCAACTATGCATATCGTTTTTAAGGAGACCGATATTTTGTATATATGTTATTTATTAAGATATTATAACCATATTTTCGTACGTAATGTATATTTGTATTACAATATTCCAATTAGACATCAGTGAAAAATCAGTTAAATAAAAATATACGGCCAGTTTCCTGTAGGCCGTCGTATAT
>OZ024856.1:18584155-18599155 GCA_964017155.1 Oasisia sp. SBJ-2009
ATCTGGCAAACTAGACTGTATGTGAAAGTCGTAGGGAACCGGATCATGACTGAAAGTACCAAAACAGCTTAAAATAATATAAGGCGGCAGCATGTCTTACTAACAATAATATAATAATCATTATTATTATTTTGTTCATAAAGCGCCGTAGACAATTGCTAAGTTAATAATTAATAATAAAATAAGATGTCAACATATGTTAGAAATTATAATTCTGGCTGAAATATCAAGTAATATACAAACGCGACCTTAACAAATTATTTTTAAATTATACTTAAACAGACACAGTTCAAGAGGCGCAGATAGTCCGCCAGTTTATTCTACAGGCGCTCTGCCACGCCGACCATATTGATCTAAAATATGGCGCGGTATTCTCAGAAGTGGCGACCCGGCATGTAGTCGACATTCAAGTCAGCAATGTGATCTAATAACGATATAAACTGTCCTGTCTTTGTTCAGCTGTACATATTTGGTAGGTCACTTGTATGATACTCGTGTCAGAGGTGGCACTATCTATCAAACTACCGCTGCATCGATTGTGTTACACGGCAGACAATGCACATTATTCACTTGGCAGATCACCTTGACATTCGGATACTAAATAAGGGCACACACACACACACACACACACACACACACACACACACACACACACACACACACACACACACACACACACACACACACACACACACACATGTCTCATTTAGTTATTTTTTAAACGGGCGGAGGAGAAATAAAATATTTATTGTTGCAATATATTTCGTCTTTGAGAAACACATGCTTTTGCACCACATGAACATACACGCACGCACGCACGCACACAGACACACGCACATACACACACTTACACAAACACACACACACACACACACATACACCACACACACACACACACACACACACACACACACACACACACACACACACACACACACACACACACACACACACACACACACACACACACACACACACACACACACGTCTCATTTAGTTAATTTTAATACGGGCGGAGGAGTACGTAGAAGGCTTGGCATCCACTACAGCCAAGGAAGCTATCAGTTGTAGTGTCTCATAGTGCCACTGGATTTCGACTTCTGCGTCCGTTTCCCCACCAAAATTTCCTTCACGCGCAGGTTTTCGTCTCAGTTCCGCTTCTTCATCTTTCACTCTCTTGGACCCTTAACGGCGATGTGGGAGCGGCGAAGCGACAGGTAGAGGTTCCTACTGGAAGACATAGTCTAAATCTTGCACGCAGGAGGTCTGGGGACTCTGGGTTGACAGAGACAGCCTACTGAGTTCCCACAGGAGGACAACCCTTGTAGCCAGGGAACTATCACGCTACAAATTGCTGCTCTCGTTTCGCTGCCGAGAGATCAATCTGTGAACCCGAAGGAGGCTACATTTTCTTCTGGAAGGGAAAGCCCGAAGGCGAGAACAGGACGCATGGCGTTGGCTTTGCCTTTCGCACCACGCGCCTCCTGCTACTACGTGATCTCCCCACCGGCATCAATGACCGCTTGATGAAGCTTCGCCTCCCTCTTACCCACACTCGGCACGTGGTTGTCATCAGCGTCTGTGCTCCCTCCTTGACCAGCAGCGATTAAGAAAAATAGGTGTTCTACGAGAACCTCGAGTTTATCGTGAAGTCCTTTCCTGCAAGTGACAAGATCATCAAACCTGGTGATTTCAACGCAAGAGGAGGGAGTAAGTGCAACAGCGGGGAGGGAGAGATGGGCATCAACTATTCAACTATTGTTGTGCTACAAACACATAAACTGAGCATTACAATACAATACAATACAATACAATACAATACAATACAATACAATACAATACAATACAATACAATACAATACAATACAATACAATACAATACAATACAATACAATACAATACAATGAAACGTTATTAATCCCTGTAAAGGCAATTACATTTCGTTCTGACGAGCATTGTGTATACCATATATAAAATATGATATAAGAAAAATTGGTTAATTTTCGTAATTTATTTTATAGACTTAGTGATCGGACATCGACCACCCAAGGACCGCCCCCAGACACGTAGTAACAACACCAACAACCTAATACAAGTTCCGACCATATCACGGGACTCGGCTGTAATCGTGGACAAGTGTAAATTCGCCTTGATTAATGCCAGATCTCTACGAAACAAATCACTGTTCGTACGTAACTATGTCGACGAGTGTTCCCTTGACATTGTTGCTCTGACTGAGACCTGGTTAACCGATGAAGATACGACTTCTGTTTCTGAACCTTGCGGAGACAACTTCACGCTCGGTCACCAGCCGCGTGGAAGCGCTCGACGGAGTTCTGTTTCGCAAAACTCTCCAGCTCATATCCCGTGTCACTATCGACACCCGCGCCTCAGAAACACTCTCCGTCACTATACGAAACGCCCGCACCAGCTGCACAACGCGTGTAGTCGTGATGTACCGGCCACCGAACTCATGTTTTGGGACTTTCCTAGGCGATGTGTCTAAGGTGTTACTCATCGCTGGTACTCATCCCACAGAAACAGTTGTGTGCGGAGATTTCAACACGAAATATGGCGACCCAACCTGCACTGACGCAGTGAACCTGGCCGATCTGCTTGACACCGCTGGCTTTGAGCAACATGTCACAGGCACGACTCACGAGCGGGGCAATACGCTAGACCTGGTGATTACAGCAAAAGCACAGCATCCCATTTTCACTGCTGTCAGGCCCACGTCGCTAATCACTGACCACTATGCCGTCGAATGCGAACTCCTACAGTCAAAACCAGACCGTCTGAAGCGATACGTTACGTATCGAAAATACTCAGCGATCAACAACAGCAGTTTCGCAGCAGACTTGGAATCGTTCAACATCAGCGCTGATGAGGAGGACCCTGTTGCTCTACTTACGGGCTACGATACCTGCCTACGCACCATCGTTGACGCTCACGCCCCTCTTGTGTCGCGGACCATTACCGTTAGACCTATGACTCCGTGGCACACCAATGACCTGACCGAGGAAAAGCGAACCCTCCGTCGTGCCGAACGCCTTTGGCGGAAATCAGGCTTAACTGTGCATCGACAGATTTACACAGATCGTCGCAATACCTTCAGGACATCGCTCAAGACAGCCCGCTCTGAATACTATAGATCCGAGATCTCGAAAGCTGGCGGTAACATGCGCCTCATCTATAATATCGCAGATTTACTTCTTGGCCGAAAGGTGAATAGACCTCTACCAGAAATGGCAGCCGACATCACTAGTGAAACACCACATCGACGCTCTTTCTCCTTTGTTGGCCCGGATCATCAACGCCTCGCTATCATCAATCGTATTTCCTGCACCCATGAAACACGCTGTCGTTGTACCAGCTTTGAAGAAGGGCGGATCTGACGCCAGCGTGCTAACGAATTACCGGCCAATATCTAACATCACATTTGTGGCGAAGATAACTGAACGTTTCGTTGCACAACAGTTACAACACTTTATGGAGGAGAACCGAATCTACGGCATATATCAAAGTGCATATCGTGCGCATCATAGTGCGGAAACCGCACTCGTGCGCATACACAACGACATCGCCCAATCGATTGACAGTCGCCGGAGTGTGCTCCTCGTGCTACTCGATCTAAGTGCGGCCTTCGACACCATCAACCACAACACACTGCTGCGACGTTTGTCTGGATACGGACTATCTGGAGACGTCCTCGCCTGGCTGACATCTTACCTGTGTAATCGAACATGTGTCGTACGCGTAAAGAGTGGCGTGTCGGAAGTAGAGACCATAACCACAGGAGTGCCACAAGGGACTGTCCTTGGACCACTGCTATTCAATGCATACAAAGCAACCACTGACGACACTTCTACAGAAGCACAACATTCACCATCACCTATATGCAGACGACACTCAACTCTACATCACTTTCCCACCAACCGACCACACACAAGCCCTCGCGCGTATGGAAGCCTGCGTACAAGATGCGAAAGCATGGCTCTGCGACAATGGACTTGTGATGAATGACAAAAAATCTCAAGCCATTGTCATCCGTTCGTCAAGTCTACGTACGCCTACATCGTTAACCCGCGTCAATATATGTGGCCAGCTCGTTGATACTTCCCCAGTTATACGGGACCTAGGATTTACCATTGACAGTAACCTAACTATGACGTCACAAGTTGCCAGCGTTTGTCGTTCTGCCTACTACCATCTGTCGCGAATTGCGAAAATACGAGACAGTTAGCACAACTGTATGTAAGAGTCTCATACACGGACTGGTGACATCGCGTATCGACTATGGCAATGCGATACTATTCGGCATCAGCGATCGTCACCTGCACCGTCTTGAAATGGTCCAGCGGTCTGCAGCTCGAATTGTTATGCAAATCCGGCGGGGTGACCGGCAGTCCATGACGACAATACTGTGGCAATTACACTGGCTGCCTGTCAGAAAGCGGATCGAATACAAGCTACTAGTACTCGTGCACAGGGCTTTATACGACGGCATGCCAGAGTATCTCGCGGCACTGCTACTCCAGCACGCGCCTCGCCGATCGTTGCGTTCTGCAGGCGGGTTACTCCTTGAAGTGCCGAAAGTGAACTTAGAACGTTTCGGCCACCGTGCATTTGCCTGTGCAGGACCCACTCTGTGGAACAAACTCCCTAGGAATATGCGCGACAACGGCAATCTAGTACAATTTAAGAAAGAATTAAAAACATTTTTATTTTCCACATAACCAGTTTTACACAACGAACATTATATTTTAGCTTAACTATACTTATTTATTTACCTATTTACATGTATGTACACACCCGTGAACATTATATTTTAGCTTAACTATATCTATTTATTAATTTACCTATTTACATGTATGCATACACCCGTGAACATTATATTTTAGCTTAGCTATATCTATTTATTAATTTACCTATTTACATGTATATACACACCCGTGAACGGGACATACGTCCCGGATTTGATGGTGTCAAAATAAAGTTTTATTATTATTATTAATGTCCCAGGCGGAGTTGAGGGGCTTAAAAGTGCTGCCACCTCACGGAGTCTGGGTAACCGAGGCTAATACTTCGCCGTGAGACTCCGGGGTATTTGTGGGTGTTTCCGGCGGAAGGTCAGCGCGCCAGTGGCCTCGGCGGTGGGCCAATCAATGCGACGACCGTTCGACGAAGAACGTTCTTGTTGCCATTGGTGAATTCGCCGGTTCCATCAAATGAATTTGTTTGTGATTAAAGAGATTAAAGATGCCGAGTAAATAGCCATGGCCAATCTCACCCCTGATGACAGGGATAAGAAGAGAGCAACCGCCTAACCACGTGCAGACCAACTAAGTCAACTGCTTGTGAAAGCCGGACTTAATGTGGAACGTTTTTATTTGTATAATAGTGTCGGAAATCTCGTTCTTCCACGAGTATTGCCGCCGAACGATCTTGCCTAAACTCTTGAATATGTTTCCGTTCATCTCGTTCAACAACCGTTTCTCTAAAATCAATCAATATGTAAATATTTACCACGAATACTAATTAGTACAACCGAGATGCTGGTTCCTTTGTGCAGATATATGTGACTTAGCCTTAGGTTTTGACAAAATCTTCGTACAAAAGTTGATCCGCTTTTATGCCTAAGGATAGGCCGTTGTTTAGTCAACTATAACTTTTTAAATGTACATTAAAAAAAATTAAGTGTCTTAAACACATTTGACTCGGAACTAAATAAATCCGTCGTGGAAAAAGTTTACACACACAGGTAATTAAATTCATATTAAAAACGGCACACTATTCGAAATTTGACGAGCTTTAATTGATTCTCTAATAATATCACAAATTTACACCCTTTCTCATTCACAGTAGGTATCAAATATATATAATTATCATCAATATTTACAGTAGAAATATACTTTATATCAAGTGGCTAAAATACAACAGTTTCTACACCCTCCTAATTCATGAGCTCATTATATTAGCAATACATACAAGTGGCAGTATCTTGAATAACTAAAACCATCAATATTAATGGTTTATCGCACGCTTCAACCTGTAATCGTAACATCAAATAGCTCAGGAATTTTAGTCGTGCGGCAGTGTCGCCACCTAGCGAACGTTAAAAAATCAAATTACACCTACTTGACAGATCACTTTCGGTTTTTTTTGTGCTTCGGGAACTTGACACTTTTGTGTGCTAACGTACTGTATTAACAGTGACTCACAACAGAACAGGTTTACACAACGTTTTCTGACCGTAACCGGAAACCTTCGTCGGCCAAAAAGTCGACGACAATGCAAACATTGCACCGTACATAATATCACATAACTCCAATTATGTTGCTTAAAAACATGCATTTATAATTAAACTATAAGGGACGGTGTCTGTTCATATTTATTAATGTTTTAACACAATGTACTTATGATTATAATATATAATGATAATGTTACACTACCCGACAAGTTTTCACATGAATTAAGTTGCACGTATTGGCTTTGTTATTGAGTTGTTAAGTTATTTTAGTAAGCCCATTGCAATTAATGAATCATACGGCACTGGGAATATATTTTCTAATTTCCCAAGTTTTATAGCCAATATATTGTCGAAGCACGCTGAACTGATCACAACACCATTCGATGTTCATGTTGCCATGACGTCATCACAGCAAATTTCCTGTTATAAATTACTGTGCTGTGTAATTCCGAGGAGAGAAAACAGACACGTCGCTTAGAACAACAAAGCCAATATGTGCAATTTCATTCATGTGACATCATACACCCTATTCTGTACAAAGTTCCACCCTCATCACATTTTCAATTTAGGCTGATTTGTACAAACCTACTATTTTCCCCCAAAATCGTTGAACAAACTATTGTATTTTATTACTTTTGAATGTCATTAAATTTGACATTATCCAGATTTACTTACCAAACAGCAGAGGACTGTTTTAATGATTAAAAAAAGTCCACAGTTTGTTAAACTGACTATTATGATTAACTATTCACACGATATCAATTTGGACATAACAAACTAGATTCTTGACCAGGAGACAGGGGACTTTTTTGGAAACTACTTTACTTATGATAATATTTTTACCCACTTGTTCATTCAACCTTCTACACAGTTAACATAAAATTATTAATTAACTATGGCATATGTAGCACAACTGTCTTACACGTATGTTAAAGAAGAAACCAGCACTTATATGAAGAGACACGATTATCTCACATACAACAGTCAAACCTGAGTACAAGAGACAGTGTTCACACTTGACAAAATTACTGTTTTTCCCAATTCCGTAGGTGCAAAAAACATCTGCTTCACGAGTATTATAGGTAATTTCCAAAACCGAGTAACACATCTCAGCAAGTCCTTTGATGCCAAAGACTGCTGCAAAGGTCAGTATTCAATACATGAATATTACATAATTTTGACTTTAAATTCTAAGGCATTTTAGGAACGGGATTTGCTGAATCAGTCTTGCATGTGGCTCTATTAGAATACAGTAATGACTGTACAGATATCTAAACCTAATATAATTCACAGCCGTCTAAAAAATGCGAAGCACAATTTTTTTATTTTGTGTCTAACAACATAATCATTATGTGTGCATGAAATAATTGTTTCTGCACATTTTTGTGTATCCGAATATAGTAATTATGGCACTTTGGAAAAACCTTTATAACATTATATATTGTTCTTCCCATAATGTTCTCTTTATGTAATTACACGTTATTTGCCTTGAGTTGATTGGTATGCTTATACACATAAGTTGGAAACTCTTTAAAGGACAAATGATTACTGTACACATGTAACTAAATACAGACTGAAACTTTTTATATGTGGCTTGTACAACGGATGTCCGTCCCGTGGCACTCAGTAATGGTAGAAGTAGTAATAGACGACATAACCAGCGCTGAGAAATATCAACGACACAAACATTGTCTTCATATTCTCCAGCCGCAGGCTCTGTAAGTCTTTCTCTGAGAGATGGACAGAAGAAACAGACACACTGTACGATTTTCTCTCGCAGAAAGAATGTTTACTTAAACAATTTTTTTCTTTGTTTGCACAAAGAGGGACTGTGAGGTCTATTTAACTGCACAACATTCATACAAACTGTAGTATATTTAGGTTATACTTAAACTGGTATTATGATGTGTCGCAAGTAAGTAAAATGTGATATTTCCATAACATATAATTATTTACTATGCACAAATGACATAGGCATTGAGTAAAAAAATGTTTAAACCTTCTCACAAAAATGGAAATTCCACTAAGTTCTAACATCGATCTCTTCACTGTTTATTAGCAAAGAATGTTATAATTCATTGGAGAATGCCAGCACTCTGCAAGTGAATACTTACTGAGCTTGCGGACTTCTTTCAGCAGTTTTATCCGTTCCTCTTCAACATCATTCCTGAAACAGTCACTATAATGCAATTTGCTGCAAACATTCCATGATTTGCTTGGACTGTGATCTTACATTAACAGTATCATATCGAGAGTTTTTGCAACACAGAAATATGGAAACAGAACAACATGAATCTCAGCAGAATGTTTTAACAAAAGCCAAATGTGCCGCCAATAACAGACCGACTAGGGGAATAATCTTATATGGGTCTCACAACATTTCACAATGAGAGATCTGTTGCAAGAGCAGGATTCATGCTTGCAAGTCAGGTATGTGAATATATGTCAAGAACTCTTGGCTGATCTCCTATGTATTGTATGGAAGATAGCTGAATCAAACGAATAATTGACATCCCCAATCACCCATGAGAACTGTTTCTAGGCACTCGTTCAAGCCACGGTCCAAGACCGAGACATACTCATTTAAATAATTACAACCAAAGATCGAGAAACCACTTCATAGAAATTAATAAGATTTTTTTCGTTTTTTTCTAGTTGAGTAAAACGGATCATAATAATAATACAATAACAAAATAATTTCAGATAATGTTCATGTATAACTAACACACTTGAAGATGTTAGCAATGTGGGATAAAAACAGAACAGAAGAGAATTCTATCTCAGTTACAAAACAAAATACTGAACATATCTGTAATAAATTGCTACAAAAACGGAAACCCCAAGGGATTTGCATTTAGGGGTGCCAAAATAGCACCAGTTTCCTTATACCATAAAGACGTCAGAACAGTTTATTTGTCTGGAACAAGGTAAATGGGACATATATAAATGGGACACATATAAATCGCGGTTTAATCGAAATAAATCATGGAATGTTGAGGAGATCAGATAGAGAGGTGTATAAAATATTGAATAGATCTTTATAAAAATCTTGATAGAAATATTTGTTCTCGGTTAGGGAAGATAGAAGAACTAGAAGACACAAAGCTACATTAGCAAAGGAGCAGTGTAAACTAGATATATTATTAGAAAGTTCTCCTTTTCACAAAGAAAAATAAATGAATGGAACAGATCATCTGCTGATTATGTGGGTGCTAGTAGTGTTAATATGTTTAAGAATAAAATCGACATATACTTCAGAAGGGATACACTTAGATACATGTGCTGATACATTGGACTCTCAATGCCACAAAGGGCTTCCTTGTCCACATGCCATCTAGATTTAATTCTCTAACAGGCAATCTTGTAAAAAAAATATGTGTATTTAATATAATTCTGAGATAAAATAGAGTAACTAGTAAATAAAATGTATACATATGAACAAGGTACTGTGTTTATAGTACATTAATAAAAAAAAAAGTAATACATGAAATAAAAGCCAATTTAAAATTATTTAGTCATGTTTAAATAGCTAATTTATACATTACATTTATACATATTAGACAGATGTTGTACCTGTTGTCAAGGTTGAGATCGTCTAGTCGCAAAGATTTGTCTATGGCTTCAATCCTGTCTTCACGAGTTGATATGTTTTTCACAACTTCTTCAATCTGTAAAAACATATAGAACATTTGACCAAAATCTAATCTGCACTGAAAACAATTGATGTGCTGTGGAATTGATCGCAACACGTTACATCATAAAAAGTAAAATGTCATCCATATTTATATAGTTTAATATTTTTTAACTAGCCAAACTTTTATGGTGACCCAAATCATAACTACCCCGATATGTAAAACAACACAATAAGTTATATTTTATTCCTGCTATGTAGTTAGTGGCTACAGTGTGAAGAAATGTACATGTGTTTATGTGATTTTGTTCTCTTGTTACTGATGGTGTGTGCCAATAATGCTGTGTTACCTATGTTATATTTAAATATTTTATATAATTAATATATTTTTATCCAAAATAATGATGACTGGCCTTACAGGAATAACTAAAATTACATTAATTGTATTGTATCATACTGTAATGATATTGAAGATGAATTTAGTTCCATTTGTTTTATCCTTTTTTAATTGACTCTCTTGAAACACATATATATTTTTCAGAAATTTATATAGCTATGCCTATGGTTATTATCTGCTAAACAATTTACAGAGGCTAACAATTTATCAACTTCTATGACTATGTTCTGATATGTATCCGTCGGTCTATACGTTAGTGTCCTGTTTCAATTTAGCCCATTCTGCTAATTTCTGGTATGTCACTCCCACACCGAATCTCCGATGGTTGTGGGCCGAAATCACACGCCCAATATCAACAGGTCGATCTGACTGGGCGCCCGATCTGACCCACTCAAATTCAATGGTCTCCGGCCGCGGCCTAGGCACTGACAGTGACGGCAGGCTGTCAAATTCAAATATAAAGGCTTACTTCCATTGCTATTCCCTACAACACATGGCAAAACATAACTCTGAAAAGCATGTGTGTCACAGGAACGCTGTTCAAATTTGTTCAAATTAGGTCAAGATCACGTCGGTTAAAAGTTGTATCCTCCTCACTCAATCTCCCGCAACTTGCCGTAGCCGTAGGCGTGACTCTGTCAGCGGCCCGAAGCAAAGCAAACAAAGTAGAGTAAACTATCTTTTCCTCCATTTACACAGTGTTTATCCACGCTGTAGATAGCCCTACCTGTTGCGAGACAGTCGGCATCTTTATTTACTATAAAGAGATGCCAATATTTGACATTTGTCGAGGTTATTCGCAGAGCTGTGACCTGTTTACATCTGCCGCCGGTGTCCACGTGGGTTGACAACGCGTAAAAGCCGTGCCCGATGAAACCTGTCTAATGAATACCCGCTGATACGAAGCGGAGGTGCCGCGTTTTGCGGTCTCAAAGTTCGTCATTATATTACAAAAGGAATTCGGAAGTGTTGAGTTTTATGTGAGGACTATGTAAATAATAAAAATTTAAATAAACCATATAAAATAATAAATATTTACCTGGCTTCCTGAAAAATAATCAATTTCGTATTCGTTTTGAAAATAGGTCTATTATCTATTTATAGTTGAATTTTTTAAATTGTTAGTAAAACTGCCGTTTTTATTGTATGTAAACATAAGGGAAGTGTCATATGCATAGTTGAGGGAAGTGTCATATGGATGCAATATTTGTTGTTGGACATGTTGATGCATTGGAAATTTGCTCAGAATGATATTTAATAAATAATCCTGCTGAAATGTCAACACTGTTTTTATGGAGTTTTCACAAATTTGACATCCATTCTTTTATGCGTAAGCAACATACTTATATATATATATATATATATATATATATATATATATATATATATATATTTAAATATATATATATATATATTTAAATATATATATATATATATATATATATATATATATATATATATATATATATATATATATATATAAACCTGTTTCAAATAACTGGGCTGCTGAGAGTGTTTTTCATGCTCGGAGGTCTGGTCACCCAATAATTGATGTGGATGCTGGATATAGGACTATCTCTACAACAAATATTAAAGGAAGGGGTGCATCGTTGTGTGCAATTTTAGTTTTTTTGAGACGTGAAGGGTTCATAGGTGGAGTAGAACAAATTTGAAATTTTTTTTGGAGAGCCCCGAGTGATATGTGCGTCTGTGTGTGCGCATCCGCGCGCATGTGTATGTGTGCTCGTGCATGCACTTAATGTGCGAGTGTGTTGGTGATGAGTGAGTGCGTGCGTATGCGTATCCAGGTACGTAGGCTATATGACGAGTGTTTGCGCTTGTTATAGTTTAGGATCTCGGAGGGGATGCGTTTGGACATTTTAGGAGGCAAGTGCTGGTCTAAAAAACGTTTTTAGACCATCAGTTGCAGGCATACATGTTTATGTATGTAATCACATAAAAACACACGCATATACATATTATATATATATATATACATATATATATATATATATATATATATATATATATATATATATATATATATATATATATATATAATATATATATATAATATATGTGTGTGTGAGAGAGAGAGAGAGAGAGAGAGAGAGAGAGAGAGAGAGCAAGAGAGCGTGTGTGTGTGTGTGTGTGTGTGTGTGTGTGTGTGTGTGTGTGTGTGTGTGTGTGTGTGTGTGTGTGTGTGTGTGTGTTAATAGTGTTGCAAAATAGTTTGGAAAGATCGTCTCATCAACACCTGTAAGATCCGCGGAACACAGAAGAGAACGATCTATATTTGGATTTCGTTTCACTTCAATTATTAATCCACCGAATCATCGAACACGCTCATTTTGGACAATCAAAATCACAGCGTCGTGACTAATATTTGGGTAGCATGACTGTACACGCTAAGCCATTGTATCGTGAAGGTAATTTTCGCCGGAGAAAGCCTGACACATGCAAACCAGCCACTCTCATTCTTGTCTCTACGGAAATATAGCAGCGCCTCTTCCTCCTTCTTCAGGGTGGCGCCGTTGGACACCGTACCACGGAGGTCATCGATCTCGCGAGCGTAATTTGCTTCCCACCTGTGAAAACTATATTACGATTGACACACCGAGGGCGAGACGACAGGCAGACATGTAAAGTTTATTCACTTCACTGGCAGCCAAAGCGGCTGAATAGTACAATAAGAACATTATGGTAGATAACAAATTCATTAATGTATATTAGTAAAACTATTTATGAAAGCATAACAATATATGAAAGTGTTACTAATTAGAATGTCTAGTAGAATTAAAACGAAAAATATTTCGGATATTAAAACTGTAAATGTTCTCTAATATGAATATATACATTTAGATAAATTAATGCATAAAAATAAAAAATATTTAGCAAAATATATCATTATAAATGGAACATACAACATGACAAAAAAATTACAACAATTACAAAATTATAAAATAGTATAAAATAGATCAATTGAACATATAGCTAAAAAGATCAACAGTTCAAAGCCAGTGATGTATATGGACAAAGCCAACGTTTCTTCAAAGAATCTATGCCTTCTCGTATGCAGCTGTTTTTGTTTTGTCGCACGAGCTCACATCTGCCGTCGACAAGACGTCGGCGTCAACGCTAGGTGCTTTCTGTGCGCAGTCCGCAATAACAAAAATAGCCGTAAGACATATTATCCAGACATTCGCCTGATGGACGCCCTGTTTCCGAGCTGCCAAGCTATTATGACTGACTACGCAATGATTACTGAAAAAGCGCCCTACAATTGACCTGATACCGATTACCTTGTCATCGCCAAACAGACTCGGAAAGACTTGACAGCAGAACAAAAACACAGTTTTTAAGGGCAACCTAACAACCCAAAGTCGTGTTGTCCTGAAACATTGAAATAAAACAGAACACTAGCAAAGAACTGTAAACTAATAACAATGCCGTGCCGTGCCGTGCCGTGCCGTGCCGTGGCGTGGCGTGGCGTGGCGTGGCGTGGCGTGGCGTGGCGTGGCGTGGCGTGGCGTGGCGTGGCGTGGCGTGGCGTGGCGTGCCGTGCCGTGCCGTGCCGTGCCGTGCCGTGCCGTGCCGTGCCGTGCCGTGCCGTGCCGTGCCGTGCCGTGCCGTGCCGTGCCGTGCCGTGCCGTGCCGTGCCGTGCCGTGCCGTGCCGTGCCGTGCCGTGCCGTGCCGTGCCGTGCCGTGCCGTGCCGTGCCGTGCCGTGCCGTGCCGTGCCGTGCCGTGCCGTATCATATATTATATCATATCATATATAAACGACGTGTAAATATGTCCGACATTTCGAGACCAAAAGCAATATCAAATGATTTGATTTTCTTCTTAAGAAAATCCATTGCGAATGAAGTGTTGGTAGTTGTATAACTGACCGTCTGCCCTTCTTCCTCCAGCTACTCTGTGGGGCCGCCAAGGAACATACGTGAGTCTTCGTTGACCTGCATTCACCCGACTACAACGTCCCGTTGGTTCTAAATGTTCTGAAGCTGTCTTTCACCATGGCATTTCCCACGATACAAGTTTTCGTTTTAATGTTACACACACAATCCAATCCTCCCTTAGAGTGTGGTTATCTAAGTATGTCTTCCTGAATTCGTTTTATTTCCCATCTAAGATATTTTAAGGATTCTTCTCGTGAACTTGTCTTGCTTTGCTTGTACATTCTTTTTCTGTCGTATATTCAACGACCGTATTTTTCATCACACTAGCAATACGGGCTGTACATGAGATATAACCAATAAATAACAATTGCGTACATTTAAAGTAACACTCTACTTACCTGTGACACTTGCCTGGGTCACTTTCTAACCGTTGACATTGAGTGTGACAGAGAAACGAACAGATGAATCGAATTGACCAGAAATGAGCAATGTCACACACAAAACTGTCCTTACAAATATACCATAGTCCTCACTGCAGAGAACTAAAATATTTTATGTGTGATATATCACACATACGGCTCCGAGATATGCATAACATCACGTCACCCACTGGACAAGTTGAACATCGTCAACATTGGTTTTGTCGCAGGATGATGCGCATTTCATTGGTAGACAATCCTTCAGAGCAGCAAAAACTAAAGCGAAACCACCTATTTGAATAGAATACTATGAAAACCTGCGGTCAAACTGAATTGTTTATTTTGCATCAAACTTTACACGAGACATTAGTTTCCGAGTCATCGTTGTCATCTGTCGTGTGT
>OZ024856.1:18604155-18676655 GCA_964017155.1 Oasisia sp. SBJ-2009
CTATCGTCTCGTGTGAACATTAATTCTCGTCTGCAGGAAGAAGCCCCGAATCGCAGCGCGAGAACGCGTCGATCCTCTAACTAACGACCAGATCGGCTCATTCTCCGTCAAACCCAAACATTAGTGATGGTCAGGTCACTTCAAAATAACAACCCAACACCGATACATATACGATGACAATTGTTAAGTCATTCAGTAAAATCTGGTCCCCCGCTATAAAAGACACGACACTCGTTGCGTCAGAACGCAGTGCGTCAACGCATGCGCGGTCAGCAAGAACTGAATACGTCATCGTACCTAAATAGAATTATTAACATGGCAAGTGTGGTGATCATCAAGTGTAGTGATCATCAAGTGTAGTGATCATCAAGTGTAGTGATCATCAAGACAACACAACGACGACTACAGTGTGTCTGTATGTGTAAGTTTGATGGAACAATCAGTTACAAAACGACATGGTAATATAATAATAATAATAATAATAATAATATAAATTAATTATCCTAAAACATTATTTCAAGCCGTGAGCCGCCGTGAAGGATTTCATATATGTTCGACGCCGTAATCTATGAATAATTAGTTAACACATGTTACATAAAATGGTACATAAATAACGGGAAATTGCCCCGGGTTGTCCAGGGGAAGATTTTGACGATACATTGCTGTCCACCCGTGGCTAAGGTAACGGAGCGCAATTGCACCTATCAAGCGATGGTTCTTAAAACAATGTGCCAGCTCCTCTGTCCAGAATTGGTCGGGCTGTAATTTGTAACGGGATATCTGCCGTCTAAAACGTTGGAAAGTTAAACATCAAAGGGCATTGCGATTTAACTCTGCTCGCCTCGGCATTATTGTCAATCCTTTGTTTTGAAACTGGTTATTTTGTTTACCATTTGAACGTGTTGCACATGGAATATGTCAAATTGCGAACATTGTTCCGTGCTTTATAAAGTAACTAAACACAAAATGACAGGAAGTAAACTTTCAACGTGCATGTTGCCGTCATATGAATGTAATATTAATATTAAATGAAGAGATAAACTTAGGAGCTGGCATCCTCGTGTTAAGATCAAAGCTCAAACCACATATCCGGGATTCTGTTTCATGCGATACAAAAACAAATACAGGCGACATTTTAATGGTGATTATCGAAACAAGACAACGCGACGACCACGAAAGACGGATACAATGGCCCGCGGAATTACACTTGATCGCATAGTGATCACACACTTGATCGCACAGCGATCACAATGATTTTCGTTCTTACGCCAAGCTACGGCTACCCATGTTGTCAGTCTTCGGAAAGCAGGAACAATTTCAGATTAGAGAAATTCAAATCATTAATCGATGTTTTATGTGAAAAGAAAGTAAGTACTGACGTCAATGACGCCTGATTGGTATTCGTTTAGTGGTGACAGATGTCCGGGGCATGATTGACCTTTTGGTGGTTCGGTCGTTTTGATACTGCAATTGTCTCTCATTGTTAACGGCACATCCAAAAATACCCGGACCAGCGTAACATCGGTTGTCAAGTCACTTTGAAGCAGGCGACAGTTGCAAAGCTTCCGAGACATCCGACACGGTGGGAGGTTTCATTATTCCATTTATTTATTTATTTATTTATTTGTTTATTTATTTATTTATTTATTTATTTATTTATTTATTTATTTATTTATTTATTTATTTATTTATTTATTTATTTATTTATTTATTTATTTATTTATTTATTTATTTATTTATTTATATTCTCTCGTTCGCCAAAGTTCACACAGAAAGCTTCCGCTTTTGTCGTCTTTAATTGAACGAATATTTCGTTGATTTTCAAGGTTTTGCTTGATAACTTTTATTTTCACACGACTGTCCGATATGCTTTAAAGAATGACAACTATGAAAAGGCAACAGACGGCGAAAATCCTAAGAGTTTGATTATTTTCCGAATGTTGGCTGGCTAGCAGGATGTAGGGGTTTCCATTGTGGCTGTGACGTCACCAACGGGACACTATTCATTCAAAGTTCTTAACAATACGTCCCGACACATACTGGGAGACTATTTTGTCGGTGTCCACTTGGAAGGTCAGCGACTGAAACATGTCCATCTCCCCTTGCCCACTGTCCACACATCTACCAGCTTCTGTCCACCACAATCGGCCAACGATGCTTGCAGAAGCATTTCACCGAGATACAGCTAGACACGATTTTGCTATGAATCAAATATGTTTTCTGTAATTATGTACACGACACACACGCAACGTCTATTCCACATGTGTTCTATTGTCATCCTGAAACGTCCGTTAATAAAATAACTTCCACGCTACTGCTTGTTCAGCCTGGGTCCCTGCCTTGCGCGCAGGTAGACATGTTCTTCTTGTAAGCTTTTGCATATTTCTTTACAAAACCGCCAATGACAGGTTGCCTCGTAAAATAAATGGCGTATTGTTGCTACGAAGACACATGTGTATACGTTCTGCAAGTGACATTTAGACTACGTAATATAAATCAGTAAGGCAGTGTCCTATACGACGTGTCACAGTCGCATTAAAATAACACGTCCCATACGACGTGTCACGGTCGCATTAAAATAACACGTCCTATACGACGTGTCAAGATCGCATTAAAATAACACGTCCTATACGACGTGTCAAGATCGCATTAAAATAACACGTCCCATACGACGTGTAACGGTCGCATTAAAATAACAAGTCCTATACGACGTGTCAAGATCGCATTAGAATAACAAGTCCTATACGACGTGTCAAGATCGCATTAGAATAACACGTCCTATACGACGTGTCACGGTCGCATTAAAATAACAAGTCCTATACGACGTGTCAAGGTCGCAATTAAATAACACGTCCTATACGACGCGTATCGGTCGCATTAAAATAACACGTCCTATACGACGTGTCATGGTCGCATTGAAATAACACGTCCCATACGACGTGTCACGGTCGCATTAAAATAACACGTCCCATACGACGTGACACGGTCGCATTAAAATAACACGTCCCATATGACGTGTCACGGTCGCATTAAAATAACACGTCCCATACGACGTGACACGGTCGCATTAAAATAACACGTCCCATATGACGTGTCACGGTCGCATTAAAATAACAAGTCCTATACGACGTGTCACGGTCGCATTAAAATAACACGTCCCATACGACGTGACACGGTCGCATTAAAATAACACGTCCCATATGACGTGTCACGGTCGCATTAAAATAACAAGTCCTATACGACGTGTCACGGTCGCATTAAAATAACACGTCCCATACGACGTGTCACGGTCGCATTAAAATAACACGTCCTATACGACGTGTCACGGTCGCATTAAAATAACACGTCCTATACGACGTGTCACGGTCGCATTAAAATAACACATCACCAATATGCCCTCTGCCTACTGAAAATAAAACCTGATTTCAATTGCAGTGACCTTGGTAATTTGTATTTATCAGCATAACGTGCTATGTGACTTCTACTGACCTCATTAAAACTGGACAGACTTAAACCTATTGAAAGGTTAACACCATCGACATATATAATATTAATGAAAAATAGATTTTAAATCATTTATAATTTATTTACACATACTAGTGGTTTTCGTGCTGTGTGTCATTCCCCCAAAAGTTAATGGTTACTCTGGCTTCGGAAAATATCTAGATCTAATAGTCATTAATAATTAAGCATCAAACCTGACTCATTGTCGTACAATAAAGACAAACCTGACTCATTGTCGTACAATAAAGATAAACCTGACTCATTGTCGTACAATAAAGACAAACCTAACTCATTGTCGTACCCTATAAAGACAAACCTGACTCATTGTCGTACAATAAAGGCGAATTCCGATAAACACACCACATGGCCAACCGATCCAACTTTGTGTTTCTGAACAATAGCGTTGTCGTTGTTTTACTAAAATAGCAACAGTGAAGCGAGCTTCTATCACATGTGTGTTTATATAATTACTGTTTTACTCGTTGATTACTGCATTGTAACAGTTGTTGTCATGTAAAAGGAACTATAGCAATTTCATTGTTATTTTCTAGGAAGATAGATGTACCTATACAGACGTTCACCCATGTAAACAAGATGGCTTCATCAGTGCAACTATTGCCTAGATCCAATGACGTCATACAGAAGCTCCAAATGACGTCATACAAAAGCTTCTAGTCCCGTTCCTCTTGTCTCGATTGATGGCTATGTGTTATTATTTTTTTTAAACCACCAACGCTCTTTTGTGTACCTTCTTCTTCCGAAGGGCTGCTTTCGAGTGGAACCACGTGTTTCCGCATGTATACTATGACGTCACCCGACTGTGACGTGAATCGCACCGATGACGCCATCTTGCTAAGCCGGTGAAAATCCATCCAGGTAAATGGATATTTGGATATGTTAATAAATTTAAATAGCGAAATATAGTAAAAAATACAAAGGGGAGTCCGGCAAAATAGACCATAGGTCTACTTTTCCATGGGCTCTTTCACGGGTAGATGGTGGTACAAGGAACAGTTTCGAGTTGGATTTTCCATTACACGCAACACCGTACCTTATTGGGTGAAATACCGACTACGACAGAATAACAGTAGGTAACGGTTTGACGCCGCTTCTGGAACGAACAGCCTGTCTAATCCCGAGCAATAACAATAGAGAACAAATCGATACTTGACGATGAAAAGCTGCGCCAGACCCAAAACAAGCCAGAACGGTCGCCTGCTGAAGACGCCTTCACGAAGGTTAATCGGTGATGCGTTGTGTTCGCCACCACTTCGCTGTCCAAAGCACAATATATAGACACACGTATTTACACAGCACTGTACAAATGCACGGCATCGTTGCAGACTCACAGAGAGGCGACGGTTTGAGAAATAAATAAAGACGACCAAGTCGCCGAGGACAACGGTACACATTGAACCGTGGCGCCCTCTCTCTGCCGACAATGCCCGCGTCGGAAATAATTTAAAGATACAAAATAAATGCATTTTTGTCTCGCACGAGACGCACACACGCACACACACAGACCGAATACGCCCTGTCGGTATGTACATCGGTTCGTTCTCTCCGTCGTCACGGCAATGGCGGCGCCGTCCGGCAACGACCCGGATGCACGTGATATCCGGGTAAATATACATCACAGAATAGTCCGGCGCCAGTCCGAAGACGTACGCATGTCCACGCGGCGTATTTGTGCGTATCCGTGTCGTACATCCGGTAACACCGGAAGTCGCACTGGCGATCGGTTTTCGCTCGGCCGTAACGTCCGAAGTCGTCGTGTCTTGATCGCGAGTTCGCGCGCGCGATGAAGTACCTAGTCACGTGCCAGTGTTCGCGCATGCGCGTTGGCGTGCCGCGCATCACCTCGTGATGATGGATGAGCCTTCGTAGTAGGTGGAGCGTCGCGCCGGCGGCCGTCGCCTGCGGCTCCAGCGGCACGTCAGGATGCGCCAGTAGGTGCGCCGGAAGTTGATGTTGCAGAGCGCGTAACAGATCGGGTTGATGGTGCTGTTGATGTAGCACAACCAGTAACCTGCAACAGAAACCACGGGCCGACATGAGAGTTGTTGTTGTTGTTTGCCGTGAGTTGGCATTGGATACGTTATCCATCGACATCATTGATAATAATTATAATTTTATGTATATAATTACATATATATAAAAATTATATATATATATATACCTATATATATATATATATATATATATATATATATATATACATACACCTATATTTACTACCTATATATATATAAATATATATATATATACATATATATATATATATATATATATATATATATATATATATATATATATATATATATATATATATTATATACATACCTACATACATACACAAAGAAAGAGAGAGAGGGAGAGAGAGAGGGAGAGAGAGAATAGAGAGAGAGAGAGAGGGAGAGAGAGTGAGAGAGAGAGAGAGAGAGAGAGCAGAGAGCAGAGAGCAGAGAGCAGAGAGCGTGCGTATAATACAACCGCCACCACCACCACACTACTACTGCTACTAATAATAATAACACGAATATTTTTTTACATCGCCTAAACCCAGAACGCAAAGTTCGAGGTGGAAAAGGGAGAAAGAGATTGGGGAACGATCATGGGCGATAAGCGAGATTAAAATAGTATTAGTCTTTAGTTTATGATTCTGATTGGTCTATATAACCGATTTAATGATACTGAAACAAGACGAGATCAGAACTAATTCATCGAAGCTGTCTAAACGTTCTAGCATGAGTAAATCACGAGTGTCGATACGTAGCTATCTAATATTGCGCGAAAACAGCGCGTCCACCGTAGAGTGCACAGTGATGCACTGGCAATCAACTGGCCCTTCGTTGATTTAACACCGCGAGTGGTGTGAATTAAGACGTCACTATTTGATTTGCGATTGCGTGGTCGTGCGCACGCGTGCCTCGGTATAGTATTGCGGAGTGATGTTGTCGACAAAGACCCATTTGAGTGGGCGGCAGCTTAATTAATCACATCGGACATCAAGATTAGTATCGCATTAGCCCCGTACGTGACATTCACGGATGGTTCCACATGAGTAAACCGCAACCGACTTTTCCGTCCACTGCGATGAGTTCGGTTGTAATCATCGTCACTAGGGATGCCATACAGTGAACATTCCGCAGTGATAACGCGACAGGGCATATTGACAACAAAGAACATGGAATGCACGACCTTTTGGGTAAAATCAAATGTGGAACATCTGTAGAACATATTGCTGTGGAATATATTCTATAGAATTGTGCGTAACATTTTATATATTTTAGAATGCTATACAGCTTTCGCACAAAAAATATTGATGAACTTAACCATCAGCTTTCTTAAAAAGATTGATGTTTGCACACACATAGGCCTATATACGTATATATATATATATATATATATATATATATATATATATATATATATATATATATATATATATATATATATATATATATATATATATATATATATATTGACGTTGCCATTACAATTATGTAAAGAATTTCTACAATTTTTGTATAGAACAATTTATACAATTCAACATAATTTGCTTTGGCCACTTTTTTTTCATATAATTCTACCACGTAATCCGTACATAATGTAACAGAACCAGGAATAGAAATCTCAAACGCATATCCGACGGTGGATTTGTCGCACATTTTGACGAATGCCGGTGATCCATATTACGTAGTGTGCAGCCATTGACGCCTGCGTAGAATAACTACGAACGAGAATGTGCGTATCTGCGAGTGTCCGAACCTATTCTGCGCGTGTTTGAGCGTAAACCTCCTCAGATCGACGCGTTGTTTACGTCGCACGCGGCGAATTCCGGCGCGAGTCTGACGTAATGAGCGGAAGGTACATCGGATTACATGAGCCGTTCACGGGTTATGCATAACGCTCGCACGCGCTCTACGCGTCACGATGAATATTAGTGTAAATATTGTGTGAAGATGGATTACTAGGACGTTTAAACGGTAAAAGCACCGGCATTCCTAACTGTGAGAGTAATGGCACTTTTTACTTTTGTTGCATTTTGTAGATTGGTTTTACATTTCCGTACAAAATTATGATGTGTATTTCGCAATGAAGTTATAGCCTAGGAAGGATATAGGGGTAGGAGAGGCCGAATACATAGAACACCCTTGATATGATTTTGTTGTTGTTGTAGTCGTTGTTGTGGTGGTGGTTGTAGTTGTCTTAGTTGTAGATATGTTCTAGTTATAGTAGTAGTAGTAGTAGTAGTAGTAGTAGTAGTAGTAGTAGTAGTAGTAGTAGTAGTAGTAGTAGTAGTAGTAGTAGTAGTAGTAGTAGTAGTAGTAGTAGTAGTAGTAGTAGTAGTAGTAGTAGTAGTAGTAGTAGTAGTAGTAGTAGTAGTAGTAGTAGTAGTAGTAGTAGTAGTAGTAGTAGTAGTAGTAGTAGTAGTAGTAGTAGTAGTAGTAGTAGTAGTAGTAGTAGTAGTAGTAGTAGTAGTAGTAGTAGTAGTAGTAGTAGTAGTAGTAGTAGTAGTAGTAGTAGTAGTAGTAGTAGTAGTAGCAGCAGCAGCAGCAGCAGCAGCAGCAGCAGCAGTAGCAGTAGCAGTAGCAGTAGCAGCAGCAGTAGTAGTAGCAGCAGCAGCAGCAGCAGCAGCAGCAGCAGCAGCAGCAGTAGTAGTAGTAGTAGTAGTTGTTGTTGTTGTTGTTTTTGTTGTCGTCGTCGTTGTCGTTATTGTTGATCATAGTGGTAATGAAGATAGTGGTCAAGTCGGTGACATTAGACACTGACACAGGTCAACATCGTGGGTTGGCGAAATAAGGTCATCGATCGGAATATTGTGCAAAATTGGTATTATGAGTGCATTGTTACGTTCACATATGGTGACCTATGCGAACATCCTGTTATCGGTCCAGGGCGACACGTACACAGGTATTGAACTGTTACTGTACCAGCGTTGAACTCGCTGTCACCATGTAATACGGACACAAACGTGCTGACAACGTATTGCACGGCCTGGGAAAATGCTGACAACTTAATGGATGAACCAGAAACGTGCTGATAACTTCCTGCACGGATCGAGCTGAGAATACATTGCACGGCTCGGAAATGGCTGACAACGTACTGCACTAACCGGAAACGTGCTTACAAATACATGCGTCCGAACGCCAAGAACATATTGAGACGGCGGAACAACAACGCTGACATCTCACTACACAAGTCAAACTTATTGTGACGTGTCAGAACGCAGATCAGCGGCATTTGACAAGACACGTCACTGACTCGACGAATGGCATATGAAAGTCCACGTGACCACGCCGTCGTAGACGTAGCGTCGCTGATTGTTACTGACACATCCAACGTAAAAACCAGAACCAAGCCAATCAGCAAATTCGTTACGTCGCTGACACGCGTCTACATACAGGCGTCTCTTGCAACGACGTCTTGTTGCGAATGTCTTCGCTAAATTGGCAGTGTTTTTTCGTTTTCCGCGTGTTTCATCGCACCGCGCGAGATGTTGTAGATCCGGAAGACAGGGCACTTCCGGTCGTCTTTCATTAGCAATTTCTTGCACGCGCCATGAGTGAACGGCACGATTCGTGAGGAGAATGACATGGGAATAGTTTTTGCGTTTGGTTAGAGTTGGCTAATCTTGTGCGTGTGCGTGTGCGTGTGCGTGTGCGTGTGCGTGTGCGTGTGCGTGTGCGTGTGCGTGTGCGTGTGCGTGTGCGTGTGCGTGTGCGTGTGCGTGTGCGTGTGCGTGTGCGTGTGCGTGTGCGTGTGCGTGTGCGTGTGCGTGTGCGTGTGCGTGTGCGTGTGCGTGTGCGTGTGCGTGTGCGTGTGCGTGTGCGTGTGCGTGTGCGTGTGCGTGTGCGTGTGCGTGTGCGTGTGCGTGTGCGTGTGCGTGTGCGTGTGCGTGTGCGTGTGCGTGTGCGTGTGCGTGTGCGTGTGCGTGTGCGTGTGCGTGTGTGTGCCTGCATGCGTGCCTGCGTACGTACGTGCGTGCGTGTACGTGTGCGTGCGAGCGCGTGCGTGTGTCTGTGCATACATACGTACGTGTGTGCGTTTGTGTATGTATGTATGTATGTATGTATGTATGTATGTATGTATCTATGTATGTATGTATGAGTGAGCATGTTTGTGTGCGTGCGTTCGCGTGCGTGCGTGTGTGCGTGTGTGTGGCGGCTACGGTACAAGTTAAACAGGCGCCGCACTTTCAAGCGCCTTCAGTTCACAACACGTCTAATGCGATTTGGGAAGATGAACTCTATCAACTTGCGAACTGCCAGTAAGGACGATTTTTTCTCAAGTGCAAAACTAAATAAGCGTAAAGAGTTCATTTGGAATACGTTTTCACTCATCATACGCGCAACCTTGAATCAAATCCAACGTTTCTACAGAAACAAAACGTACACCTTAAAAGGATCGGCGCGTATACAAACATGTCAACTGTACCGTAAATGCCCTCACGGCACAGCTGACGATGGATCAATGTCAGTAGCGTTTATTTAATCTGCCAACATCTGTCGGTGTCACTGCCTACTACGATGCACTAATGCACCCTTTCAGCATAACAACTCTACAAATCGGAAGTGCCGCGCAATTCCAGCGACCCAAGACAAGTGATATTGCTAATGTGTGCTTTCAGACGCGAATATGGTTCAAAGTTCTTTCGCATGTCAAATAAACAACATCGACTCCTTTTTTACATTCCACACGTTCGTCCTACGCGCCAATCACCCGCTGTTTTGCAACCAATGAACTTTGTCCGCCCACAATTTAATTAAATCTAATTACGTGACGTTGCCTAGTAACATAACGCCAAGCCATCAAAATGGATGCCACCAAGTGGGAGCGCGTTCGAACTTCCCGCTATATTAATTCGTGTTGAAAAATAATGTGGCCTCAGCTGTTGTTTTTCTGCATGACATAAACATAAAGTGTTGTTTTTAAAGGACAATCACACACGGGAATGTTTGATCGAGCAGTATTACATGCCGCCCCCATTATTTATTCACACATACTACTATTATCAATATTGCTGACAACGTTTTGCATAGAGGGAGAGAGAGGTCACCTGCATACTATGTTTACGATATATGCAAAGCGCATCGCACCGGATGCATCAATCAAAATATATCCATCACGTGACCTTTTGCTTAGGAAAAACTTCGAACTATCCATCAGAAACGCATGCCGAATATGTGGTACGTTTAGACATTTCGTCGCATATTTTTTTGAAATTCTGACACTCCAATGATGTTCTGTATGATAATAACAAAAGGCAACATTTCTAAAGTCAGAACTTGGCTTAGAGGTCTGTATGGGAAAACGATTTATTATCTGTAGATGTATTGCCGTAATAATAGCGCAACGTCATGCGCAAACATGTGATTGTGACGAAAGCAAACCGTGACGTAACGATATACGTAATTTCGACAGCTGTTCTCGCGCCCGTTTCTTGCAGAGTCAGCCCATCTCACTCATATCAATTACTCTATGTTGAAGTGTACATGTGAGTTGGTCTCTCGCTCTTAATGAAACCCGGATGTAAAGGATGGGCTTGGGAGACCCCCTAGCTGACATCTGTCGGTCTAGTTTACACCCTGATTATTAGTACGTGTGCGTGTGCGTGTGCGCGTTTGTGCATGTGTGTGCGTGTGTGCGTGCGTGCGTGTGTGCGTGTGTGCGTGTGTGCGTGTGTGCGTGTGTGCGTGTGTGCGTGTGTGCGTGTGTGCGTGTGTGCGTGTGTGTGTGTGCATGCGTGTGTGCGTGTGCGTGTGCGTGTGCGTGTGCGTGTGCGTGTGCGTGTGCGTGTGCGCGTGCGCGTGCGCGTGCGCGTGCGCGTGCGCGTGTGCGTGTGCGTGTGCGTGTGCGTGTGCGTGTGCGTGTGCGTGTGCGTGTGCGTGTGCGTGTGCGTGTGCGTGTGCGTGTGCGTGTGCGTGTGCGTGTGCGTGTGTGTGTGTGTGTGGGAGTGTGTGTGCGTGTGTGTGTGTGTGTGTGTGTGTGTGTGTGTGTGCGTGGGTGCGTGTGTCTGCGTGTGTGTTTGGATGTGTGTGTGTGTGTGTGTGTGTGTGTGTGTGTGTGTGTGTGTGCGTGCGTGCGTGCGTGTATGCACGTGTGCGTGCGTTCGTGCATATGCGTATATGTATGGGTGTTCGTGCATTAGTCTGCATGCGTGTGTATATGCGTGTGTACGTGCGTGCGCGTCACGTGAAGAGAGTGGGTATTCGCTACGCCTACGCCAACGAAGAAAATGGGTCATGTTCACGCAACGCTATTAGCTTCATCACGTGACAACTCAAGCGACGTGGGACATAGCTAGATGGATCGCTTTCCTGCACCTCTTATCGCACAACGTATTTCGTGAAATCATAGTCCAATCAAAGTCGACCAGAAAGCCGACTCCGGCGCTCACGTCCGATTAACGTCAGTGCGCAGTGTGACGCCGCGCAGAACGGAAACGCTAAATGTCACGCACCGAGAACAAACAGCGCCGTCTTCCGTTATAAAAACGCGTATCTGTGACTCCGCAAATGGCTAAATTGCTTTCTTATTTAAGCGTGAATGTCAGAAACAACGCTATTATCTCCGCGCGGCAAATCGACCGATGTTAGCGCTCTCAAACGCAGTCAGACCCGCTGAAACCCAGCCCACGTGCGCCGCTGTCCGTGAAAATTGGCGCGTCCGGGTTTAACTAGCCGCTTTCGTCTGCCTTGGCTGCTCGGAACCTAGCAGATTAAAAGAATAATTAACACACATTTGAAGCGTTGGTTCTAAGTGAACTCGAACATGGGTCCGCGGTCAAATTCCCCAATTACGCGAAGTCGGTCAGATTATGTGATGTTTGGGCCTATCACAAACCGAAACGTTGCAAGAACGTCAGCTTTAGAACGGCTACCAAAACATACTGCGTGACGGGTTTACAATCCTTTGTTGACAAACTATCTGATACACCTCTACGCATCTAAGACATGCTGCTTCCCGTGTGAACGCTTTGCACCCTCGGTGACTTTCATGGGTAACCTAGGACCCCGCTAAGCTTGACATTCCTAAATTCTCGTGAGTCGTTGCGTTTGACGATTGGTCGCAACGAGTCACGAGAACTATCGTTCCAAGATATGCAATACATTCTCAACTGATCAAAGAATGGTTTTATCAACTTGCCACAATCACAGTAAACACGCAGATCGTTCTGAACTGTCCGAGTAACGTAATCTTTATAATCATCATTCGACCACCGGACACGCAAGGAAAATAATATTGGGGGACTGAGCCGTAACTTCAGCATAGTGTCGCTACGAAACTGCTATCGTGCTTGAGATTTTAGGCGACTTTGCAAGTTATTTTCAGAGATTTGTACGCTCTCAAAACACGTCGATTTGCACCAAAACAGGAACGCCCTTCTTTAAACGATGAGGTGGGTAATCCTATCTCTAACAATTGTTGGGCTCATTCCTCCAATTCAGACGCCTATGCCAATCCTAAGGACTCGGTTTCGTCGTTACTGAGCAAGAAGATAATTAAATAGAGCCGTTGATGATTTACAAAGTTATCCCTTCCGGACTATGTTGCCATGTCAGTTCCTATAAAATGACACTGTGTATTCAATGTCATCTAGCCAGCGTATGTTTCGAATTATATCCACCACAATGGACAGTTCCGCGTACACCGTACACACGGCCCACAAGTGCGGAGATGGCAACAATGTTGTCATTTGTTCGCGAAGGGTCAACAAGATCATGACCCGAGATTGTTGTACGCGCAGACCTTTCCAAATCGACCATCGTGTGATATAACAGCGTCCTTTCACATTCACGTTAGCAACCGTTGCGCATTACTCAATTAGGACACCGTTTCTACTCGGAGCGGTACTCGGCAGCGAGAACGCTTTGCTCCGGTTGTTACGATGCTATAGGATAGGCAGATGTATGTAGGCCATAGTCCAGTTTAATATACACATGTCGTCCGCACGTAAACAACATGTTCTATTATAAATATTTACTTTGTCCGCGACCGTTTTCACCTGCTAACGGATCTGGCACATTTGCCGTGCTCGTTACAGACACGTAATAAAAAGCAATACTGTCTATAATTACACACGTTCAAAAGGCCTATTTTTCATTGTTGCTTGTTGAACGGTGTTAGTTCCGAAAGGTATTCAGAAATTAAACATATTATATAGGTTTTGATTAGCCTAGTGAGAATAAAACCATGCGTTCATTGATATTATACACTTACTTTTTCATTTACAAGAACGGTCTTTCATCGATTAAATGTTGTATCGATGTTATTTTATAATCAAACATATTCTTGGTTGTTTGACGAAACGTCTGATTTCGGTTTGACACGTTCCCTGTTTGATCACACGATATGACAAACCGTTACATGTATATTTAGACCAGGTCCAGTCGCAATTTTGCGAGGAAATAGCACTCTGGTGCTATAAGCAATACGTACTTTCACAGGTTTTGCGACATAATGGTCATGGTAAACGGTTCTCACGTTTATACCCAACGTTTTATTAAACCGACTATGCACGTTATTACTTTGTATATACTTACTACACATGCGAGAACAGTCACGATTACTTGAATGAGGAGAAAAAGCTATTTAAACAAACCGAGTGTTTCATAATGCAATGGAACTTGGGTTGGTAAAGGTAATACCAGTTTTACGTCAACACGCGTCGTGTTAAACACGGAGTTCACGAGTAAACGATAACCTTTCATAATCGAATCGCCCAACTCTCGCGTGGATATTCTAGGCACTTGTTGCTGCACTGCGGTCATGTGACTTGCTGTATGATGCGTCACACACTGCGCACGGCCAATTGCATGTGTAAATATTTATTAATTATACACACCTACACGTATACATAGACATATAATAGAATGTATGCACACACTAACATTCGCACACACACGCATGAACGCACGCACGCACGCACGCACGCACTCACACACACACACACACACACACACACACACACACACACACACACACACACACACATACACACATACACACAATGTAACCGTTATGTTTGTTTTTTACCCTAATCTGAACGCATCGTCCAAATTTCTAATTTCCACTGCAAATATCATGCCTGGACGACTGACATGTTACAGTTAATACAAATATATTATTATACCATGAATGATATAACATTATTTTCTAGTGATGCTAATTATTGACTATGTAACCCTATCATCAACGCCAAGTTATAATAAAGTTCACAGTTAAAAATACAAGAATAATACTGTTCTAGATATGCAAAGTTTTCGTGGCGTGTGACATTTGAACTGTGCGTTTCGCACGAGCGTTGCTGCCAATTCAGTCGTTAGCGCCAGCGTTAACGCGTATGAACAAGTACTTGGGAGGCTAGACATCATGTCAGCCAGTTAGTTAATTAACTCGTTAGTTAATTACGCACGGCTTTAATCTTATCCACGGAATTTCAATGTCAACGATCTGAAACCATTCGGTAAAAACATCACTGGAAACGAACGCCCGCCAACGTAGGCTGCGGGGTTACTTGAGTGCATTCACCCCCTCAACAACAAACCGTCAATCGAAGTATTCCCCGGGTCCTGTTCTCCCCAAGTTTTCCCTCCCGGTGACGAATTCTGTCGTTAGCGCCACCGCGTATGAATCTACGACACGCAGCTATGTAAATCCGCAATCCCGGTCGTAAACCGACGTCTTTACGGCCAATGAGAGCGGCTGGAAGCGATCTGCAAGTCGTTAAGTGTCTCCTTTGCAAGGTGATTGCATTCGGCTCCTGTAGGAGGCGCTGCTGGTGGGGCGTCGTAATCGCGCCGTAATCGCGCCGTTTGAGCGTTAACGAGATCACGGAGGTCGTTAATCTCGCGCGTGTAATCACACTATCGGTATATCAATCCGAATGCATCGTGCTAACGGCAGTTGTATGTCGAAGTATGCGGTATGATTGAGTGTAACGTAAAGTCATGTTATATACAGCTTAAAGTGGTACGAATGACTGTAACGTACTGCTATATGGAATCTTGAATCCACAATAACAAGATATTAGCAAGATATCAATGTTTCATAAATTACTCCCAGTCGAAACGAACATTTTAATCCTTCAATTAATTGAACCAGACTGGCAACTCTAAAAAGAACCCCGTCCGTATGACCGCCATATTTCTTTCGAAAATGCTGAAATTTGTACTATCAAAACTATTATACTAGTATAAAGAAACGTTCTGAGCAAATCAGACATTTCAGTGACATTATCGACTTCACAAACTTTACGGTGCTGCTAACCTCCAATGCATCAGATGAACGTCAAAACACCGAGAAGATGCCCAAGAGGCAGTTGACGAAAGACAGCACCGACGATTGGACGGGGTGAGAGTTCGCCGCTTCCCAGAGAGAGGGAAAGGTGGAACGAACTGATCAAAGGAGCCGCCAGTGATGTCCCACTGATCCCACGGGTTACGAGGTGAGGTGAGGTTGACGCAGCGACGAACACCGCCGACGGTAACACTCCGCTTGTTGTTGCTTCCCGTCGTGACGACCGGCTCACCCACGGCGAGGGATGTGTTACTCCGCGGGAGCACCACGGGACCTCAGCGGCGAGAAGAAGGCGACGAGCCAACTCGCGTCGTGTGTTGACATGTTCCCGTGTTGACTCTACGACCTCCTGCGCCTGAACATACACCACCAACGCTTCCAGGTGGGATGGCGTGTCCCTGTTTTCCCCAGCCTCGCTTCCACGATCTGTGGGGAGCGGTGGTCGCGCGGTAGGGCGCCGGACTGTCAATCGAGGGGACGGTGGTTCTATCCCATTGCACCTACCGCCGTTTCGAAACTTAGGCAATTTCATAAAACCCCACATTTGCGTGTGTCTTTCGGAAGAGACACTAAAAGCCGGTGGTCCCTTCTATCTGGTGTCTATGCCAGGGGAAGTAAAAGATTCCTGCAGTGGACTCACTAATTCTAGAGAAGAATAACTCCTGCGTTAGCCCAAGTTTGGGCTGTTTGGAGGTATAACCACCTAAGACCTCCCGCCCTTGCATGGTTAAAATCTAAATTCGCATTTTGCTGACGTCTCATATTTATCACTAAAATATTGTCCAAACCCCCGTTTTCTGTTAGTAACAGAAATGCAAGAGCCTTGTGTTTAACGCAGAGAAAATAATGAGCGGCTAAATAGTTTAAAATAAATTATTCGAAACGTTTTCTCGCATTTGAAACACCTGGACAGTTAAATATCCATTCTGCTATAATATTGAGGTATCAGTATACAAGACAAGGCTAATTTTAGCGGGGCCGTTTTTAAATACAAGAAAAACGTTACACCTATTAACCACTACAGCACAATTAATGCTCGGTCCACACTGGATCCGATGTACGACGAAGGGTGTCCACACCGCATCGCAGACAAAAGCAACTGCGATCTACGTCCTGAGTGAATTACGATTTTCGTGTCCACACCGCAAAGATTTACGTTCTCATCGCGAGGGAACATACATGCCATCTGGTGTGTACCAAAGGAAAACTACAACAATTGTGACGTTATACGTCAAGACGTAATTCGATACTCGCACGCTGATTGGCTGAAGCGTTTCACGTAATTCCTCGAGGCGACTTGCGTTTATTGCGATTTGCGACGAACCTGTCCACATAACCGATTAACGATTTCTACGATTCGACAGGAGAATGTTCAAAATATGGCAAGTCTTTGACTTATAAGGTTTGCGATGCCGTCCACACCCGCCCTCCACAGATCGCAAGTATCGTATACGTCAATGTGAGCAAATTTCTTCCGATTTACGTCCTGGCGAGGTCTGGTGTGGACAGGGCATAACTGTCTGCACGTAACCGTATATTTATGACGCATGCGTGACCGGAAACAGGTTGCAAAACAACACGGACAAGGCACGCGTGGTGTTCGACCGAGTACAGAAGAAAGAAAGAATCCTGTCACGGAAGTCACTGTGTCGATTCGGCTAGACTCATTCCGTCTCGAGCCGCAAATCTCTCCCGAAGTGACCCGTATGTCTGCACACCGTAGCGTGAGTGGTCTACCAGAAATGACTGTCACGCAAGATTTGCTAAAATTACTGCGATTATAAAACGTTTTTGATATACGCGAGCGGTGGAACTGTAAATCAGGCAGCGGCCAATGCGAGAACGCGCGCACGGAATTTGTCATTAGTTCTCCGTCAGACCGACCGATCGACCGACCGGGCAGAATCGCTCCGTAGGCGAAGCGAGGCAAATTCGCGTTCGTTAGTCACGCGGGAAACGAAACGTGGCAAACATTTTTCAGCGCTGACAGAGGCGGAAGCGAAAAAACACTGCCACTGTTTTGTTTACGATGTCGAAAAAGCATTAAACACGGAATCAAGGAAGATAATCAGAACGCTGGCGTCAACACAACGAACAATTGACATTGGACCGTGTCGTCTGCTCTGAGGGGGGTCCATACTATGTCTATGCGCGCAGGTAGCGGTGGGAATATTGTCTGCGTAGTTCCATGGGTTATAATCTGGCGACATCAGCAATAGTTTGATTCAAGAAGATATGCAGCGACATCTTCAAAACGGCAGCAAAGACACGACCCAACAAAAACCACGTAGTATCGGAGCTGACCTACGAATATGACATCGAGGGGCTGTTTCACTAAGATAAAAGCGCTCTTAAAAGGAAACTAAACATTAAACAAAATCCGTTGTTAAATTTAATAATTTTTTCACAACGTATTTTTTCTGTTCCCGGGTGGGAGAAAGATCATCGTGTAAGCGTCCATACGCGCACCCTTATATGATCGGAGTGAATGAATGAGTGGCTAGGTGGATGCGTGTGTGCGTGCGTGCGTGCGTGCGTGTGTTTGTGTGCGTGCGTGCGTGCGTGCATGCGTGAATGAGTGGTTGGGTGGATGCATGCGTGCGTGCATGCGTGCATGCGTGCATGCGTACATGCGTGCATGCGTGCATGTGTGAATGAGTGGGTGGGTTGATGCGTGCGTGCATGCGTAAGCGAGTGAGTGAACGAGTGATACTTTTTGCGAGCAAACCATACCGAATGCGACCACTGTTTCGAGCTCATATAACCGAACCGCAGACAACCTCGCTATCAGCACTGAGAACATCTCGGAATGTTGATGCAGAGACATTACACAATTATGTGGCTGTTTGAGAAATGTAACTGTATACATTAAAGTGAACAGTTTACGCACAGCTTGCCTTGCAACACGACCGTAACATTGGCACGTGTTGCCAACATTCAGGTCGGCGTCAGCCCAGTTCCGAGTCCTTCACCTTTGCCTACGCCGTTTGACATTTCTGCACGGGAATTCGGGACGAGTTTTTCTCTCGATAATGTACTGCTTGAAATACAAGATTATTCCTACAGAAGTTCGTACAATTTATACGCGTGCATATTTGAGTGTGTCGCATATCACAGAAAAACACCGCGGCAAGTGGCAGAAATACAAAAACAAACACGTTTCAGTCGATACTGGTGAGTGCTAAAAAACTGGCCATTAAACAGAAAAACAGAAGTTATGACTACGTAAAGAAGACTACCTTTAATGTACTCGCTTAGATAAAAAGGTAGTTGGTACTACACACGTAAGGATCTGTAATGATGAGTTAGTGTGTTAAGAATAGCCGGAAGCTGGGAACCAAAGATGCAACAATGGACGTAACACTACGACATTGAAGATGCACACACAAAAACCAAATAAATCGATATATGGGATAAAGGAGAGGGGGAATTGAGAGGAAGTGGAGAAAAATAGAAGGATGGAGAGGTTGGAGTATGATAGACAAAATGGTCGAGAGAGGGGGAAGAGGGAGGGAAGGAGGGAAGGAGGGGAGGGAAGGAGGGGGGGGGGAAGGAGGGAGGGAGGGAGGCAGGGAGGCGTGGAGAGAGGGAGACAATGACGGAGGGAGGGGGCGAGGGAGGGAAAGACGGAGGGAACAAGGGAACAGTGGAGGGAACGAAGGCGCGAGGGAGGGAGTAAACGACGGCGGAAGATATGAACCAGAGAGAGGAGAGTTAGAGCGAGGCGTGGTTGTAGGAACAAGGCACAGCGACATATACGGAGAGGGAAGAGCGAAAGGGGGGAGGGTAATGGAGAGGTACAGGGGGAGTTAGCAAGTACTCACACACATACGCACGCACTTATTCGCGTTTTTCATGTCCCCACGTGTGCGCACGTATCGATCGCATGAGCCGTGTTGATACCTTTAGCAGCGCGCAAATCCGTCAAGAATAACAAGTTAAATTTAGGCGTGTCAATGGGCGACCGGAAATAGCCACCAGCGACACGCGCACGCACGCGCGATGATGGACGGACTATATTGGGCGGCCGCGGCTAAAAAACTCCCCGCTTAGGGACACCGACGCGTGAATAGAGCCGTCCGTGAGGGGTTGCCGTGGACCGTGAATTCACCCGACGGACCCGGCCTCGGTCCGCCGCAACCAATTAGCAAAGACACCGTCCGGCTCCAACAGTGATAGTCCGTCAGCGTTCCGGCCGTTTCGCCCCACGACGCTACATAAAACACGATGTTTGTGACCGCCCCGGCCGCCGGGCTCTCCGGGCGCCGGCGAGGTGTCGGCTCCCTGGGGCACTTGGCGGCCGACCGGCGGGTGATCCTCGGAGCCCGCGGCGCGCGCCTCGGGCGAAAGGTCGCCGATAGCCGTGGACCCATTACGCGCCGAAGTTCCGACCATCAATGCTGATCTATCGCTTTGATCGGGGGATTTGTGGATCAATTTGGGCATAGACCACCGTGGGTTGAGCCGGTGCGTTTTGGGATGAACGAAGGGAAGGATTCGTTGGATGCACGGCAACTTGGGTTTAAGTGACGTGAGCTCGATCGGTCTATGGACTATTTTAATTATAAAAGGCGGGTGCCAGCTCCCATGTCCAGAATTGAGCGAACAGTAATTTGTAAACTGAAGTGTGTTTTTAGAACGTTGAAAAGTTAAACATCAAAGGATATTACGGCGTTATTGTCAATTGATTTTTTTTAAACTAGACGTTTTGTTTACCATTTGAATACGCGGAATCTTTCAAACTGCGAACACTGCTCCGAACTTAATAAAATAACTAAACACGAATTGGCAGGCAGTAAACCTTCAATATGCATGTTGTGGTCATAAGAACGTAATAATAAATTAAAACAATTAGGAGCTGACTCTCTCGGCTAAATATTTGTTTAACCAGAATAGCGTATGATTTTCTTCTGGTTTTACGTTACAATTACATGTTCAGTCTTGATATATCTTCACCCCAACACCATATAAATACTGCATCCGTGTTGTTATTACTGTTTACAGTAATATACTACAACTTTGTTGGATTACAGACATCATAATATACCGATGTCAGTTGCAAAGGTCTAACAGATTTTATGTTTCAGAAACAGATCTGTGTTCGGTACAGTTAGGTGAACTGACACGAGTAACACGCGTGTGAAAGGTGACGAAAGTGAGGCTCGATTGATGCGGCCGACCAGGTGAGACTGGACGACAGGAAGGTGGTTTATGCGTCTAATCACAACTTAAATCAGTTTCGCAAAAACGGTCTGCAACGCCATTCAGTAACGCCAAGAAAAACAGGTGTATTATCCAGAGCAAAAAAAAGCCGTTTCTGTTATGTGATAACAAATCTGTTCGTCAGATACGTGTTGACTGTTAGTGGTGATGCAAACTGCAAAGCTCTCATAACCTCGATACCATTACGTCATCCGACACATCACCACTTCAAGACGACCTTGCAAGTTACCCTGGAGCCTCAGAAAAGAGGGGTTTCCAGAAAACTATGCCTGGATAACGCCATAAAATGGGTAACCAATCCAACCTCAGCGATCCTTCTGGAAAATCAGAACATCCAATGGTGTACATTGGCAATGGACGCCACGTGAGATCATGGAAGGGAGGATGCCATCTCCTCTGTCCAGAATTGACCGAGCAGTAATCATGAACCATGGATCATCATAACGATCGAGGAATTATAGAGCAGAAAGCAAGAATCTTTGGGTTAATTAAACCATGTACAGCATTTCTATTGTTGTATGGTGAAGGTTCATGAGAGGACGTTGATGGAGAAGTACTTATACCGAAGATCCTGCAGGCCATGCTTGGTGACTGTTCACTGCCTCAATATTTGCCATTGCAAAACTGGTCCTGTCCGAACAATGGCACCATTTGAACTCAAACGGTTGATGGACAGAAGAGGATCCTAGGATATCGAAATCATGGTCATCTCTGGTTAGTGATATGGATCTCATTTGTCATTTGCTAAGTTTCTCCTTCTTCTCCTTCTCCTTCTCCTTCTCCTTCTCCTTCTCCTTCTCCTTCTCCTTCTCCTTCTCCTTCTCCTTCTCCTTCTCCTTCTCCTTCTCCTTCTCCTTCTCCTTCTCCTTCTCCTCCTCCTCCTCCTCCTCCTCCTCCTCCTCCACCTTCTCCTCCTCCTCCTCCTCCTCCTCCTCCTCCTCCTCCTCCTCCTCCTCCTTCTCCTTCTCCTTCTCCTTCTCCTTCTCCTTCTCCTTCTCCTTCTCCTTCTCCTTCTCCTTCTCCTTCTCCTTCTCCTCCTCCTCCTCCTCCTCCTCCTCCTTCTCCTTCTTCTTCTTCTTCTCCTTCTTCTTCTTCTTCTTCTTCTTCTTCCTTCACGGGGTCAGCCTGGAGTGTACGTGCTGTTGTCGCTTGTTCCGGTCTGTCACGTCTTCCTCCTTCATCCCCCTCAAATTCATGTCTTTGTACACTGTACTTCCATCCTTTTGTTTGTCTTCCTATTTTCCTCTTCCCAGGGACTTGCAATTTGTTCGGTTTAGCTGCTGTTAGTTAACGAACAATGACACGTCCTCGCTCGCGATCAACCTTGGCAGCTGCCGCAAACATGACGGACAAATGTCACCTGCACCAAATACAGTGACGACTGATACAGTTCCACTCGCCCAATGTGTCACTGTGTCTCCCCGCTTCGTGACAACCAGCCATGTGACGTCTGCCCACACTAACTCCTGCGTGATTACGTGAATTCTGCCAAATGTCACGTTCCTTCCCCGGACGTCTAGCGTCGCGACGTATAAACACATAACACGTGTTGACATCGCGTGATGATGCTCGGAAGCGCCGTTGCGCATGCGCGAATACCACACCGAATCTACCGACAGAATGGCGTTTTTAATATCAATCGATAATTCGTATACAAAAACTTATACCTCCCGCGCTTCATTTGCGGTAATTAAATCGGGTAGACACGTCGTGAAATTCTGTATCGCTATTAATATTTTAGTTTCACCGCATACTTACTATTGCGTGTTACCGGAGCCGACAATCTCTCCGTCCATTTGAACAAATTAAAATCTATCCAGACGAGCCTCGCTCAATGTGACCTTCTCACTTGAGACTCAATAATTCATCGACAAATTGTCGAAGAGCGTTTAAAGCCACTTACGAAAGCACTCAGAAACGAATTCGGAAAATCGTCAATCTTCCTTTAATCAATTACAAAGTGAGCATCTCACCAGGCGTTAAACGTATACCGACGACCTTTCTCTGTTGCTGAAGTAATAATTATGTGCGCCTGCTAACAGATTACCGTCTTCTCTACCACGCACGCAACGGGCAGCAAAACAAAGTTGGTCTACGGACGATGTGGCAGTTCTGACAAACATTAACAGAGTTAGTTTGTAGTTAGCTATCGTTTGTCTCCACACACACGCTTATAATTAAACAACATTACACAAATTACTTATATTTCTTTTCATTTGTAAGCACATATATTTATAATTAATTTCGTGTTTTAAATTTGATTTTGTATACTTATTTTTGCTGTATTCGATATGTGTATATTTATCTTTAGTGAAACTTGCTTTCAACATTTGGTTAAGTTGTAAACTTTCCTAAACTGCTGCGTATATTACAAAAAGAATCTTCGGCACAGACGTATGGGAACGTTAACGTTGAGAAATCATAGGCGTAACGACCAAGACGCTAGAATTATAAGTCAAGCACGGCTATTGAGGAGACTTGACGAGTGCATTGCTAGATACCGAAATAGAGCACACGTGTATCCCATCTCAGCTGAATATGTCAAAGTGTTAGTGGATGTTTTGGCGAAAGAACGGTGTAGAGAGATACGCGATCAGAGATCGCCAGACGGATAAACAAAATGGCTGCAGATCCGAGTTTGCCTACCATTCCCGACCGTTTTTTGATCGACAAAACCCATATCTTAATGTATATATAATTGCGTAAAATGTTGTGGAAATTCGCATTAGACCTTTATCTCTATACCTAAGCCAGCAACATTGTCATTTGGAGCACACATTGACTGCTATTTTTGGTACCCGGATGTTGCTGATCATTCCCCGTCGCCCTAAGATAACTACGGCGGTGAACCAAATCTCTCGGTCGTCGTACTTCAACCGAGTCGCGTCGCTTTGTCAAGTTGTTCTATACTAGCTCATACTTATGGATATAAAACGAAAACGTGTCACTGGAAGTGTTTCAAACCATCAAATTGATCCCCGAACAAGTATATCGTTACGTGTTTTGCATAGGCGCAAGGTTAATTCCATTTGTTCGCTATTCACTGCCTCTTAGTTTTTTACTCTACCGCATGATTTTTTGTTTATCAATTGGCGATATATATGTCAACAAACCCAAAGTCAGCTATGTTGTGTTTTCGCGTTTTCAATAATTCTCCAGGTGTCGCCACTGCTGTTATGTTGACATTGCTACCAACAGCGGAAATAAAGTGCAGAAATGACGTAATGTTACGGTCGCACTGAACCAGGCGACGTGCTGTGAGAAACAATGGCGATTTCCAGCTACATTCCTTCCCATGTTAACGTGAGCACAAATCTATATAAAGCACGAATTGTGTTCTTTTTAGTGGACGAAGAATTCGTGTGCCATTTTGTATTCACAATTGGTGGGGGCGTGGCGGTTCTGCTGGCCTACAAACACCTGCCGACTCGCTGGATGAAGTCACGGCGCCTACAGCTTCACACACGTGGCAAACCAGTAGAATAGATGACACCCATCGTATGATGTGAGGCGGCGAATTCTTACAACATCGCGTGAAGTAGTGGACGGCAACACGCCCTGTGTAGTCGCGCATTGTCGCCGACACGTCGCGGTGAAAGAAAACACATGTCGTCATTAATAAAGCCCCGACAGTCACCGAGATACGACAATGTCGCAGCGACCATACAGGCGTATACGGTGACATGAAATGGAGATTGATGTCACAATTGCATGACCCGGGTGACATCAGTGTTTGACGAGTAGTTAGTCATACCTTTGTGGAATACAGTTAAACTCGAGAGAGTTGTTAGCAATTGGACATGAACGTCGCCCTAAAATCGGTGATCGACGAAGTTCTCGGAACCTAGAAACGGGGCGTTAACACCCGTAACCGATGGAATGACAGCGGGTTTATGTGGACATGGCCGACAAACACAGTGATAGCTGAAGAGTTTGAACACATCATTGATGGACCAATGAGATTTAATTATGTCTGATTGATCCGTTCGGGAGGGAATTGTTTACGTCGTGAAGTCGCGTCCTATTGTTTAAATCATAACTGTTGTGTTTAGTGTACGATTCATATTTAAAATCTTAATAAATGACAAGTAAATTATTTCTCAATGACGGCTAACTATTACGATTGTGACGTTAGTTTTCGTTGTAATGTTGTTGTTTTTATAAGAAAAGTGATTTCTTTTAGATATTGGACATCGGTGCATCGTCAGACATCGATGTAACCAGACACCGTGTTGAAACAAACTACTCTAAGGTAAACACATCTCACTCACGATTAATAATTTTTCGCAGTATGATCTGTATTTGTTTATTTGCCATCTACCAGTCTCAAATATACGTTTTAAAAACGTTTAGTTCGCTGACATTTACATAATCAATTTATTTTAATTTTGTGATATTATTTGTTAAATTTATTAAAGTAACATAATATATAATATAACGTTTTCTTAGGGTATAATATACTCTAAGAAAAATATATTATATATATATATATATATATATATATATATATATATATATATATATATCATATCGGCTATTCTGTTTACTTTTCTCAAATGTGTATGACATGATACCACCGATATTTTTATCTTCATAACTATTTAACAACAACAAAACCTTTTATGTTGTCTCCTTTCAACGTCCTAGTCTCTAATCTATGCCGAATCGCACGACTGTCTGACTCCACGCAATCGTCGTTCGACATCCAGAGCTCAATCTGTCGTCCGCCTCGCTCCCCATCTGTCTTGGCGGGCGTGGGAGTCACAACAAAGGTGTCGGGATTGATCGCTTGGCGACGTCACATCCTGCCAAACGTATTACGTGACACTCGGCGGTGATCCGTCCTCCGCTGACGATCGCCCGGGGACGGTGACAGGAGTTCGTCAAGTCCCACCATTCGTTTAGTCTAACGTGAGGGTCGGTCGACACCACGTGTATACCGCGGGGAACATAAAACGCTACACTGACGCTATCTAGCGAGTGAAATATAAACTAATGCAGCGTGGCGCTGATGGTAATTTCGACGTTCTGGTTTCAGTTCAATGGAACAGTAAGGAATGGAACCAAACCGGAAGAGAAAGGGAATGGGGATGTAGTTTTGAACGCACATGTACATGGGTGAATCCATGGGACCAGGGGGTCAAGAGCCACCCTAGATCCTTGGAATACATATGTTTTCCTACACTCTGTTTTATTATTTTTTGCGTGGTCGCTAGAATTTTCCATGTTCTGATAGTATTATCAGTGGAAGCGAGAAAGCGGAGAAACTGAAAGTGTTCTTTAGCGGATGTGTGCACCTCCAACTGCCTTCTCTGTGTCCGCCCCTGACGTAGATAGTTTTCTATCGGTAGACTTATCACGCAACTCCTACCACCGTTCCCGAAGCGTTTACTCTACTCGAAGGCCGCGTCTTCCTCACAGAACGATCTCGCTACACCAACGATCTCGCTACGGCCTCCGACATTTGGCGGCGCGAAGGAATCACAAGCCACGCTCGACTCCGACAATGCCGAGACCCGTTTTTGTTCGACCGTCGGCGACGTCTGCAGCGAATCATTCATCAGTGTGAATTACGATTTGCTAAACCCGCGCTCGTCTGCCGAAATCGATACGGGCACCGCGCCGCCCGGCCCGGCTAGTTAGTCGGCACGATGCTCTCGGTCGGCGGATCGGAAGCTCTCGCGGAGACAACGGGGCAGTAGGGCGACTTCCAGCGACACGGACTGCTAATTTCCCGCACAATGCGCCACGCGCGATGAGTAATGGTCGGTCTAAAGTCGGCGGTGCGATCTGCGAATGGATTCCGCGACAGGCACGTGGTCGTACGGCGGAGACGGGTGATGGAGGAGGCAGGCCACGGAATAGGGCTGAGACCGAAGTCTTTGATGTGTTGTCGTTGTCGGAACAGTGCGCACGCGAGAACTCTCTCTCTCTCTCTCTGTTGTCCCTTGGCTCTTCTCGCGCGCGCGCTCTCTTCTCTCTCTCTCTCTCTCTCTCTCTCTCTCTCTCTCTCGGTCTCTCTCTCTCTCTCTCTCTCGCTTTCTCTCGCTTTCTCTCGCTTTCTCTCTGTCTGTCTGTCTGTTTGACTGTCTCGTCTACTCTCTGTCTGTCTGTCTGTCTGTCTGCCTGCCTGCCTGCCTGCCTGCCTGCCTGCCTGCCTGCCTGCCTGCCTGCCTGCCTGCCTGCCTGCCTGCCTGCCTGCCTGCCTGCCTGCCTGCCTGCCTGCCTGCCTGCCTGCCTGCCTGCCTGCCTGCCTGCCTGCCTGCCTGCCTGCCTGCCTGCCTGCCTGCCTGCCTGCCTGCCTGCCTGCCTGCCTGCATGCCTGCATGCCTGCATGCCTGCATGCCTGCATGCCTGCATGCCTGCATGCCTGCATGCCTGCATGCCTGCATGCCTGCATGTCTGCATGTCTGCATGTATGTATGTATGTATGTCTGTCTGTCTGTCTGTCTATGTATGTATCTCTCTCTCTCTCTCTCTCTCTCTCTCTCTCTCTCTCTCTCTCTCTCTCTCTCTCTCTCTGTCTCCTGCGACATTTCCAACGAGTAACTAAGACAGCATTTATAAATGAATAAATAACATTTTCCATACGTATAGTCGACTGATCCATTACATCACGTTTCGCCCAAGTCCGACAAGCTTACTAAAACGGCCGCCACAAACACGAAGTACTCGAACATTTAACGGTACATCTAATTATAACACGCCAACTACTCTCTGTGCGGCTGCGTTCAAACGAGACGACACGTTTGTCTTCACGCCAAAACGCGCCGGCACTATACGCTGCGCCAGCGTGTCTTCAAATAACACAACGACGGACACGTGCATTTGGATTCAGACGGTCACAAACCCACCGAACGTAAACCGCAGAACAACTCCGCCGGTGTAGCGCTTCAATTTTTCCGGCGTTATAAACGTTCAGTTTGACGTTTCTGCGCATGCGCGATAAATATAAAATCATTAATGTGCAGCGAAACGACAAAGCGTTTATGGTGTACTACGGGTTGCTCGTTGGGATGTATATAACCTGTCAGCGAAGTTATTCGTCGCAAATTAACACGGGGCTAACCAGTTTTGAGGCATGTTTTGAGAGCAAGCGCAATCACGTGACTGTAGTGCGCCATAATCCGTGACAGTGATTTACACAAACGTAATATTTTAATGTATTGAACACAATTTTAGGCAACTGTTCACAGTAGTCATCACAGGAGAGTTAACGAACAGCCCGTGGCATTTATACAAAAAAGCCTTGTTGTTTCGCTGCACATTGATGATTTTACATTTATCGCGCATGCGCAGAAAGGTCAATCGGAAGGTTTTTAACGACCGGAAAAATGTAAGCGCGACACCGTTGTGTCCACTAAGGTTTCCCCTCACCGAAGAGTGCCACGTTCGATGGTGAACTCGAAGTCCTGCACCTCCTTGTAGTGGCTCTCCAGCTTGTCGCGCAGCTCAGCCAGCTGGCGGGCCATCTCCGGCATCTCGTCGGCCAGTTTGTCGATGGGCTTGGGGGTGCGGATGCCAGCCACCACATCCTCACCCTGGGCATTGATCAGGCGACCACGCCTCCCGTACAAAGACGCTCCGGCTGGAAGCAGTTGCACTCCACCAACCCGCCTATCGCCGGCTCTGTTGGCTCCGTCTTCGTGGGGTGTACGCAATTACTCAAGAATTCGCGAGAAAGGAAGAAGCGAAGTTCCGATGCACCCGGAAGTGCTTTGAGGGTGTGACTGCTACGTCGGCAGATCTCGCAGGCGATGGGAGACTCGATGGGAGACTGTCTCCCCGCTTCAAAGAGCGTCTACAAATCGTACTTACTTCCGTCTCGACATCGCCCGCCATATTTGGTGAAGGAAAACAACAACAATGGACTCACACACTGGACCAAGATAAAGAGCTCTTAAGGACGATGCATCATTAAACAAAATATCCGTTGTTAAATTAAACGAGCGTTTTCTTCAAAACTATTCATTGCCATATTACTGAGGACACTATTCCATGTCACACCAGTGACACTGGCCCGCTGACGTGTCGTGGCGTTGGATGTGTTTATGTATTTAAGATCACTGTTAAAGGACAAAAAAGGCAACGGTTTCGCGTCATATACCTAATAGAGTTTATACAAAGTAGGAAATTCCACATACACTCAATTTCTTAACGTCAGCGGTTTACTCAGAATGTGACTTTAAAGTCTCAAATTCTAACGAAATCCACGATGGTCTAGACGCCGCCATCAGTGAAGGGTTAACTTGGCTTGGCCATTCAGCGCGCGGCATTCTATGTCTCTGCTGAAGCCGGTCAGCTTCCTGCGACGTTGTTAAGGGTCAACAACTTCGAGTCTTCGACAGTTCGTTCAGTTGGCGTGACATCTAGCAGCTGCTTATAGACGTGTATCTAAATCTGTGGTTAAATCTATGGTAAACTTTAGTAATTATGCCTTACTGTTCGGCATATGGTTGCAATAATAGTTTAAACAACCGGTAGTATTGAAGCAATGGATTCACGTTTGCGGGCGTACTGTTTGGAATCCCTCCAGTCCAAGTACAGTTCACTTTGCTCGGTCCATTTTGTGGAGAAACGCTTTGAAGTAGACATGTATCATCAGTTGATAGGATGATTTCAGCGATAACAATAATAGACAACTTTATATTTACCGTCATCAGCATGTTACGCGCGTTGCCGAGTTGCAGCCATTTCATGACAACAACCAAACCCCATGCAGGGAATCTACGTGGAGAGGGTCTCACCGTCGTGACGTCATTCTTCGTCTAAGACGGAGTAGCGCATAGTATTTGGAAGGTTGGGTGTTCAAAAATATTTTTTTGGTCAACCGCTGGCGTAAAATAATTGAGTATATGTGGAAATTGTTTCTTTATATTAACTCTGTTAGGTATATGCCACGAAACAGTTGCGTTTTTTTGTCCTTTAAGGATCAAAGTTGAATTAAAATCAACTTGTGTTTAAGAGCTCTTAACAGCGTTTGTGGAATGGTCACCTGGTATAACGGTCAGTGGAGGATGGTCTGTTCCGTTATCTCGGAATCGGCTAGGTTTTCACTTTATTAACATGACTTTCTGAATTGGTTATCTTCACGGGTGAACATCGAGACCGCGCTCAATAAAAAAGTGCGGTTAACTACAAAACTACAAGATTATATATATATATATATATATATATATATATATATATATATATATATATATATATATATGTGTGTGTGTGTGTGTGTGTATGTGTGTCTTCGTGAATTTCATGAAAATACCTACACTCCGTACGTTTTCATAAACAAATGCACATGATCCAATCTTTAGTTCGCTGTTCAAAGCGCGTGTTAGGTCTGGTCGTCCCCGAACATCATCGCGATTTCTCGGGACATTTCAGACACGCTGTAATTACTACGCAAACATATACATCCAGGTGTAGTCAACATGACCACCACCCTAACCACGGCCAGACTGATTTGTGCAGTCGGGTGAACCACAACAACGCACTGAACGAAACTACCCACGTTTCGAAATAAAGATACGATTCTAAACCGGATTCGACCGAATGGTGTTCTAACCACGGCGATACCTCGCCCCACCACGTTTCCCCTTACACCCAGTCACGTGACCCCGGGGCTTGAACCACAAACGAAGCCACCTCCACGTCGAGACGACCTGTCAATCAAACACTCATATGTCGCGATAGATATGCAGCATATAGGATGACCTCGGAATACACACGACGGATTTTTTTGCGGTGAGCTCTCGTTCAACGCTCACAGGCAATTCAGTCTAGCCGAAAGATGAACGCTTGGTTTACGGTAGCCTACTGGCGCTACGTTTATGACGGATGGTTATACAGTTCGCGGCGGTAGCCGGGCCGATAGTCAGATTTACGCGAGATACACACCGCAGAAGCCGTTTAACAGCAAATAATTCAATACTTCCTTGGCGGTTTATCGCCAAAGAAAATCGCTTGTGGATGTTGGTGCCGATGTGTGTGTGTGTGTGTGTGTGTGTGTGTGTGTGTGTGCGTGCGTGCGTGCGTGTGTGTGTGTGTGCGTGTGTGCGTGCGTGCGCGCGTGCGTGCGTGCGTGCGTGTTGGTATGTATGTTTGTGCGTCAAACCCTCTCTCCCTCTCTCCCTCTCTCCCTCTCTCCCTCTCTCCCTCTTTCCCTCTCTCCCTCTCTCCCTCTCTCCCTCTCTCCCTCTCTCCCTCTCTCCCTCTCTCCCTCTCTCCCTCTCTCCCCCTCTCCCTCTCTCCCTCTCTCCTCTGTCTCTGTCTCGCTGGCTCTGCCTGTCTGTCTGTTTGTCTGTCTGTCTGTCTGTCTGCCTGCCTGCCTGCCTGCCTGCCTGCCTGCCTGCCTGCCTGCCTGCCTGCCTGCCTGCCTGCCTGCCTGCCTGCCTGCCTGCCTGCCTGCCTGCCTGCCTGCCTGCCTGCCTGCCTGCCTGCCTGCCTGCCTGCCTGCCTGCCTGCCTGCCTGCCTGCCTGCCTGCCTGCCTGCCTGCCTGCCTGCCTGCCTGCCTGCCTGCCTGCCTGCCTGCCTGCCTGCCTGCCTGCCTGCCTGCCTGCCTGCCTGCCTGCCTGCCTGCCTGCCTGCCTGCCTGCCTGTCTGCCTGCCTGTCTGTCTGTCTCTGTCTGTCTGTCTCCCTCTCTTCCTCTCTTCCTCTCTTCCTCTCTTCCTCTCTTCCTCTCTTCCTCTCTTCCTCTCTTCCTCTCTTCCTCTCTTCCTCTCTTCCTCTCTTCCTCCCTCCCTCCCCCCTCTCTATCTCTCTCTCTCTTTCTTTCTTTCTCTCCTTTCTCTCTCTCCGCATCCTTCTCTCTTGATGGATAGTCTAGTGCAGTCGTTCTCCTCCTAGACAACGCTGGCACCGACTGCCTGACGGACGACTCAGACAGACAATGATAACTCACACCGCAACAACGCGAGGATGACAGCTCTCATACATACAGTAGCACCAGCCGGTCGCTACCCTGGATCCAGGGCCGGGATAGATACGAAGACACCGCCTCGACCCGGCATAGTGACTGGGCGATTCGACCTTCGACGTCTCTCGAGGGAATGATGCATCTACCTCCGACTCCCGACCAATGACTTTTAACTAATCATTCCCGACCAACGACGGCCAATCCGCGACCACCGACCGCCGAATGAAGACCCACGACTTCCCGATCAACGACACCCGACCCATGACAACCAACAGTTTCAAATAACTATGCCAGTATAAATCATGGATGGTGGACTAATTGATGGCTGTTAAAAATATTATAAGAAAATTATTATAAGAAAAAAATATTTTGAAACATTTTCGCAACCACAATTACTACAGCGTTACAAGTTTTGTCCACAACCTTCTTAAAATAAAACGCTTTCACGTACACTGCCTGTCAATATTGACATTAACATCCGGGTACAACAGTACCTACACTTGTTATTCCAGAACAATTCCCTCGTCCATTAAACGTTTTTAAACGTTCCATGTCAGTGCCAACACATTCAGCGATATTCTGGTCAATTGCACCTAGTACACATTACCAACATCCTAAAATAACAATTTACTAGATCTTATATTCCACAACATGCTTACATGGGCGAATATATACATTGATGCAAATAGCGATATACCTTAAATGCTATATACAAGGTAATTGTTTCGCGGCAAAGTCTGCAGCGCCCGTCAAAATGATACAGTGGGTAATTGCTACGAGATGAACCGCGCACTTTTGGGATACCACACATCGATCCTGCAGATTAGCCCAAATATAATTTGGCCACAAACACGGAAGCGATGCTGACCGGAACATCCGCTAGGTAGCAATTGGCACGGAGATCGAAGGCGCTATTCGGCGGTTGGCGCTAACGGAATTTTAACGGCCAAGATCGTTGGGTTATTCCAAATCTTAATTGAACCCTACACAAGTGTGCATTACACGATATTGAAGCACGTGATATATCGATAATTATAAAAGCAGGGGCGTGGATACATCAAGGATAAGGAGAGGAGGGAATGGTAACCTGACTGGGGAGCACAGGGTTAAGAGGGGTTTGACATAATCAGAGGAGCGTTGGTTGGGTGAATGGTGTAGGGGGAGTCTCGAAACAGACAGTTCACAATAAGTACGTTCTACTCGTAGGCCTACATCAGTCAGACCTTACCCGTACACCATGCAGAAGACGCCCAATAAACTAATCGATATAGTTTAACATCCTGGACACGTTTCAATTGGGCGTAGCCAGGTGCCATCGCTGAAGCGAAGAGCCCGAAAGTTTATTACGCGAAAACTGCTCGTCGGAGGCTGATCTGGCGTATACATCGTCTACTCAAGTAATACACATGCACACATAATGAAGACATGTTAAAAAAAAAGGCAAGTTCTTATATAGCGCAGTATCCAGTCCTCAGGACCGTTCAAAGCGCTTTACTTCCCTGACAGACCTGTTCACTCAGACACCATCTCGGCTTCTCTGGGAAGCATCCAGCCATATGCTACAATTAATGCGCGAAGGCTGCTCGTACACATATCCACCACTGTCTATAGTCAGGTACTCATTTATTCAGCTGAGTGAACTGGAGCAATGTAGAGTGAAAAAACTTGCCCAAGGTTTTAACACCGCAGCCAGGATTCGAACCCGGGTTCTCGTAGTCGAGAGTACGAAGCCCTACCCCTGAGCCACTGCGCTCTACAAATGTTATCTGTAAGACGAAGGTCTCGCTCATAATTTCGCATCACACATCAACACACGCATCCAGGTTCACGTTGGAAAAAGCACTCCGCACCACGTACGACTGTCTTCGATGTGGTGCGTGACGTACTCCATGTGACGTCACGAAAACCCGTTTCTACGTCATAACGTCGGCGGGATGAGCTGCCACGCCCGTGTCCACCTGCCTACACGGTGACAACGGTCAAGGAGCTGGCCTTTCACGTGACTAATGCGTCGCAGACACGCGGATGGACGCCGACGCATCGCATTGATAGCAATAAATAATACTAAATATCGAACCAGAACCACGTACTCGTCCGGTGATTAGGCGTTTATGTCTACGTAGGGCGTGAGGGCACGCTGGCTGTGGTTGCGATTGTCTCCCGATATTTGTTTTATTGTGCACGTTTTTAGACTGCAATTAGTCAAGTCACCGCGTTAGCATTTGTTGGTTAATAATAATAATTTAATTTCACTCTGGGCAATCATAGAGATTGAAATGGGTAGATAAAACATGCAAAGTATATTTGTTAAAATTAAATTGAAATAATATATAATTTAAGACATTAACATAAATATAAATTATAATGTAGAGAATATACAATATGTATCTATAAAACTAATTAAAATAGTTTAAGACATTAAAGCATATTTTCTGTGATTATTTGACTAAACTTATTAAAAATAATAATAAATAAATAGTTTAAAACATTAAAATAAATAGATAAAAAATAAATTAAGGCTTTACAATATTCTACACATATCTATATCAGCATGCACGAAAGTTTATAAAGAGTCACTGTGAGTTCTGTCTTCACCGCGTTAGCATTTGTTGGTTGCGCGTGATGTCGGTCTCTGTACGTGTGCCGCTATAGCGTTTACATTTTTCTGGTCGTTACGGCTATCCGGATGACGTTTCTGTGCATGCGCGATAACTGTAAAATCATCAATGTGCAGCGATTTGCAAAACATCTATGGTGTAAGTGTCACGGGCTGTTCGTTATTTGTCGCAAATTAACACGAAGCAAGCCAGTTGTGAGGCATGTTTTGATAGCAAGCTCAAATCACGTGACGGCTGTGTGCCATAATTCGTGACAGTTAAACAAACGTGATATGTTAATGCGTTGAACGAAACAAAAATCACCACAGTAGAGTTAACGAACAGCCCGTGGTATTTATACAATAAATGCTTTGCGCTTCACTGCACATTGATGGTTTACATTTATCGCGCATGCGCAGGAACGTCACCGGATAGCTTCTAACACCCGGAAAATGTTAGCGCGACACCGCTGTGCGCCTGCGCGGTTATTCTGTATGCACCTGCTAGTGGCTATTACCCAATGTCTATATTGACGTTTGAGTACTCACTTGGTAATGTACACGGCGAACGAGGATATTTTTTCTCACGTCACCGCTAATCATAACCTCGGCTGACAACGAGCTGCCATCACAAGGCCGATCGTTTGTCACGAAATGCGTCACCTGCCAACGAGTAAAATTGGAAATACCCGACGTGACGTGCGTCGTGAGTTATGACAGTCGGAGCCGACTTTCAAGTATAATGGTTATTGTGGATTTGCTTTTCATCGGGCCAATTACCGATCATTCTTTATGACCGATACTTAATCACATCGCTGCGCTTCGCGCGTTGCCCGTCGGGCGCGCTCTTCCAGCGAGACCGTCGCCATGGCAACGTGACATGACAACTGTGCTTCGCAACGGCAAACAATCGTTCTCAAAGGCATCAAAGGGCCCGAAGTTGGTAGTCCGCTCTGCGGCCGGCGTCATGAAGTCTGCGATCGTCGCGGCCCCTTCGTCGGAAGACTTTCGCCGACTTCCGGTGCCACGGACCGGACCGTTCACGGACCGTACGTCGTGGAGATGCTGGTCCGGCTCAGTAGCCACGTTGCTAGCGGCTCTCAGAATAACTTTTTGTCACGAAAAGGTGTTATTGCCTCTCATAACCTATTGCAGTGTTTGTTATTATCCTGCCCTTTTTGTGAATAACCGTATATTTATTATGACGACGATGTGAATACAAAACACTGTTGTGTAGCTGTACCAAATGTGTCCTGTCTTGGTCAACTCGTATCCAGCGTTAAGGCAGACATACATATATATCACTAATGACAGCGTCAACCATCGTCCGACATTACGATTTATCCGACTACGCAGAGGAAACTTCCTTAGCGACAATCCCAGATTATGTCCCAGTTCAACGAAGGGACCACGGGTAAATCCAATTAACTTTTAATTTGTTGCAGTTAGTTAATCGCTACTTAACAATCGCAGGAAGCGGGACGTATCTTAAACTCGCTGGCACTTATTCGTTCACCTTTAACCCGGAAGTGTATCAGCAATCTGTCGCCGGTCACGCGCAATGTTTACGCGCGCCGTTTTCGGATACCTTGTTACACTATTTATATCGCGGAGAGCAATTTGATGGATTACGTGTGTATTATCTTACGACACGTTACAAGGTTAATCTGCCAGCGCGGAGTTTTAGATGCGTACGTTGACATACATGAATGGAGAAGATTTGTACGCGCGCATGACTGGTTAGTCTTCCGGAAGTACTCGTTTTTGTACATCAAAGACGAAGAAACCATCCCTGTCGAGATGATGTATAGATATTTAATTTGCCTACATGGAGTTGGAGTTTGTGCTACTGTTGTTAAGTAATAATGCTGACGAATTGGTGAACTGATTTTCCATAGCCATGTACAAGTGCAATACAGTGCAGTGGTTCAAACATAAACTATATATGGTGTGTGTGTGTGTGTGTGTGTGTGTGTGTGTGTTTGTGTTTGTGTGTGTGTGTGTGTGTGTGTGTGTGTGTGTGTGTGTGTGTGTGTGTGTGTTTGTGTGTGTTTTCGTGTGTGTGTGTGTGTGTTTGCGTGTGCGCGTGCGCGTGCGTGTGCGTGTGCGTGTATGTGTGTGTGTGTGTGTGTGTGTGTGTGTGTATGTGTATGTGTATGTGTGTGTGCGCGTATGTGTGTGTGTGTGTGTGTGTGTGTGTGTGTGTGTGTGTGTGTGTGTGTGTGTGTTTATGATGTGTGGGTCTGTTTATGATGTGTGGGTGTCGGTGTATGTTTGCGTGTGTGCGAATGTGCGTGTGTACTTGTATGTGTTTGTGTGTGTGTTTGTGTGTGTGTGTGTGTGTGTGTGTGTGTGTGTGTGTGTGTGTGCGTGTGTGTGCGTGTACGCGTTTTAATGCGCATATTCGCGCTTGTGTGTGTATGCGCACGCGCGCGCACTTGTATACACCTATGTACCAACACACTGACACAATAGTTAGCAGCAGTTAATTATATAAACATCCACAATCAGCTTTCCTAAAACTTCCGCGGCGGTTTCAGCCGTCGATCCGTCGTATTTCCAGAACGGTCCGTAACATTTCCACGTGACACAACCATTGCTTTGTCTGTCGCCGCACTCCTCCTAATGTCGCACTCCATCTAATGTTGCACTTCGGCGTCAGCCGGTAACATTTGTGTGTCGCGTCGTCGCAAGAAATCTCATTAGTCTGGACATTGACCACAACCGTCTGGACACAACTTTCAAGCAAACCTTTGTTTGGACACAAATGTCTGGGCCCCAAATGTCTGGGCCCCAAATGTCTGGACACCAAATGTCTGGACACCAAATGTCTGGATCCCAAATGTCTGGACACCAAATGTCTGAACACCATATGTCTGGACACCAAATGTCTGGACCCCAAATGTCTGGACCCCAAATGTCTGGACCCCAAATGTCTGGACCCCAAATGTCTGGACCCCAAATGTCTGGACCCCAAATGTCTGGACCCCAAATGTCTGGACCCCAAATGTCCAGACACCATCCTAAACAGTCTGACTCCAGTGGTTTACGAATCAAAATAAAAAATATAAATTGTTCACGAGGAATTAATCGATGTGCCATTAAACATGTATCGGTGCTACTCGACTCGCGTATCAACGACAATCTTCTGAAGAGCCACCAGCTCGTGGCCAAACGATGCAGACCAGAGTGACACGCATGCGCAGATTTACTTCCGTTTGATCACCCAGAGGCAGCCATTGGGTGAAGATTATTGCGCGCAGTCGGAGCATCATTGGATATAATGTACACTAATTGTGAACCAATAAAATGTATTACTAATTTAGTTTGCACATCCTGCATGGTGGACCTTTCCAGTCATACGTGACATATGTACGTGCAGATTCTCCTAAAATATTACCAATGTATGTAGTTTATTTATACCAGCACGGTTTGGATGAATTATTTCCATAGCTTTGTCGTTCCTTGTTATGTGCTGTGGGCAACTTCTGAACCGTGTAACTCATAACTCAGTCAATATACTAAATATATCACGAGTGAAGTTGCACTGCAATAGATGTAACCCATGTCTTTACGCTACGGGGATCAATTTACAAAACCACCCATAAAACATTACACAGAAATCATACCGAAATGCTCCATGTGCACTGCGAGTTTCCGCAATGAACCTCGACGCTTCCAAATTTGCGAACACACAACGTCCCCGCATAAAAATCCACCCGTCCGAAGCGAGCGGCGGTTATTCATCTAGGAAAAACTTCGCAGATTTCTAAGCGCGCACGAGCTTTCGCACGCTGCATTAACCACGCAGAACGATCGCGAATCACAGATCGTTCGATTGCACTACGTCATCGCTCGACTTGACGTGTCACGTGACCTTCTGTCATCAATCGCCGTCTCATTGGACGCGTTCTGTCCGTGTAGTTATTATCAACGTTGCGCATGCTGGCAGCATTAGCCGGATGTTTTAAGGTCAGTAGCGGAACTGACACATATACCATATTTCTTTTGATGAAATCCGTATGACTGACTTGGGATGATGGTTAAATCCAAAATAGTGGCCTACAAGTAATATATTGCAGTCTATTGTACCAGCCGGTTTTCGCTCTAAAATTCAAATTTGGGGGAAATTCCTAAAATGTGCTACTACCTATCAGGCTACAAAATATTATCCTATCATCAAAACAATTCTGATAACTTTTCTCGTGAATCTGCCTAGCATGCAGCTTCATTTACTATCGACTGCTATAACTTAAATGTGTTATTTTACACTTTGAGGTGTCAATGAGAAATGATATAGCGACCTTTCGATACGCCCACTGTTGCATTGCATGCTGGGTAGAATCAGCCTCCGCATCAAGATGGAGACGTAGCCTGCGGTTTTATCCCGCGGGATCGATTTGAACTGGACGAACCTAGACGCGGATCTAACAAAGCGAAAAATGCTGCACGCATCAGACAAGAGCAATTTACGTACGCGAATGTGCACGCGTGTCTGTGCGTGCGAGCGTGTGAGCGAGACAGCGGTTCACAGGGTCTGAAGCGTTGACTCAAACGACGGTTCACGGTGGCTAGGTGCTCGTGGACAAAAAGTGGACTCGTCAACTCCAAACTCGGCGACAATGGACAGCGGTCAACGGGTCAACCTGGCCGTGGACGCAACACCGCTTGTCTGGGTGCATGACGTTTATGGTATTAAGCTCCAGGTTCAAATCATTTACATGGTGTCGTTTTAGAATACGACTATTGTAGTTATGACGTTGACAACGATGAAATAAATGTACATGTGTCGTTTATAGTCCCATGTGAAGTAGTTATGGTAAATCATCATAATTGTAAAATTGTGATTTTTATTATGTTTAGATATATATTAAATTTATTCTTATAATACGTATTACTTATTATTTATTTATTTTAACATAGTTATATTTAACTTATTTAGCTGTTATAACGTGTGTGATATTGTTATACATATTTCTAGGTACGGCCTTGTGTTATTCTTACCTAAACTGAACTTGTGCGACAGTTAGTCAACGTTAAAATACAACAGTCCTAGCGATTCGCGTGTGAACCCAACAGCCTGATTAAACACAATCGCACGGGCAAACCGTTCGAGTGGACGATGTCGAAACAAATTAATATCGAACGCAAAACAGCAGTGACTATTCCGATCAAAACATTCCCCTTTTCAAGACGTCAATGTGTATACCGTTGTCCATAATTATTACCGTAGCATCGGTTCTTGCAAGATATATACGTTGCGTTACGTCTAACTGTATTGAAGATGTCGTGTTTCTAATCAAATTAGACTCGTAAACCCCACGCCCTAGGTTCACGGGGAGCGAAAAAACATTGTTCAAAAGACACACACAACTGCCAGAGGCTCTGATAGAACATAGAACGCCAATCTGTATCCGAATCAGTATTAGCAGCGAACATCGTTCAGCTGTACGCGGTCTTTTACGCGGGTTGGTCGTAATTGTATCAACTGCTCACGGTAGGTCGGTATCCGGCAGCGTGGCGAGGCAGGCATCTGGTCCGTTGAACTTCATTAGTTTAACCCACTGAAACAGCGCGGAATTGTTCGCAGAACAACCGCACAGTGCAGCAGCTGGTAGCGTCTGTCGAGGTCCGCACAATGCGTGGGTACAGTTGGCCACAAACACGTGATTGTCGCGAGTACGCCAGATGGATTTATACGCAGTGTTCTACACGTGGAGAGAATGTTGATGGTCCGTAGGACCTTCAACTTACTAACGTTGGTGGTCCACTAAATGCTTGGAGGTCCATATGTTAATATGCAACGCAAACAACATTCCTAATGTCTGTTTAAGGGGTATGTATTTCATTCAATATTTACGCTGGAAAAGTAGCAGTTATTCACGTCAGAATTTTGGAGAATTGCCAGCGTCGCCGAAATATAGATAGCCTCGGGCGCCCGGACCGGAAAAGCTTTCGACAGAGTTCGTACACGACATCGTGGGTGTTAACGAAATGTTGCGACCACTTGTTTAGGTGCAGACAGTGCGACCGTGTGGCCACGTGCGTGTTTGTACTTCCGCGACACGAACCAGCGCCTAATCACCGGCATTCGGCGCTTTCTGTTCCGTTGTTGTCCGTAATGTGTCCGTTATATCGCGAACACCGACACCGCATTGCACCGGCTCGAACCTGCCCGCGCGCGACGTGTTTGTGATTATAAGTGAATGCGTGCGTCGTCACCCAACACACTCTGATACCTCGGGACAATGCTCGTCGGTCGGTCGGTCGGTCGGTCGGTCGGTCGGTCGGGTCGGTCCGGTCGGTCGGTCGGTCGGTCGGTCGGTCGGTCGGTCGGTCGGTCGGTCGGTCGGTCGGTCGGTCGGTCGGTCGGTCGGTCGGTCGGTCGGTCGGTCGGTCGGTCGGTCGGTCGGTCGGTCGGTCGGTCCGGTCGGTCCGGTCGGTCCGGTCCGGTCCGGTCGGTCCGGTCGGTCCGGTCGGTCCGGTCGGTCCGGTCGGTCCGGTCGGTCCGGTCGGTCCGGTCGGTCCGGTCGGTCCGGTCGGTCGGTCACTAGGCCAATGACCGGTGGCGTGATTCAGTTTGTTCAGTCACCAAATATGGGAACGGTTAAAACCAACCGGATATCGCCATTCTGGTCTAATATCACAAAAACTATCGCTGTTTTTAAAGTTACCACATCTCATCTCAAAGCTACCATATCAACAAAGACACAATAAGTATGGCTTCGTGTCCCTTAAAGATCGCAGGAAAGAACATGGCGGAAGTGTACACGATCGTAATTGGATTTGCCGATACCGACCCGGAAAGACTATTCGAACTAAACAAAACCCCTTGTCCAAGAAGACATGCTATATTTACCAAGACTAGAGATCAGAGATTAGAGATCACAGCTGACTAGACGCACGGCATTCATGATCTACTCATCTTATGATCAAACCATGGAACGCACTGCCAAGTACTTGAGTCAGCGTGGTAACAGTAAACAATTTCAAGAGTAAATATCAAAACTGTATAAAAACAATATTGTGGTTATATATAAGCTGGTAGTCTCCCTGCCCCAAACCCATTCAAGGTATAATTTACATTACTGCACATGCGTCTACACGGAATTGTGGGATAGACCCCGTTCAACGTGTAAATATAAACAAACGAATGTATAGCATATGTGCTATTAAGACAACATGTCCGCGTTGGTATGCTGCCTGTGCTATATCTGATTAACTGTCTTCACAGGCAAACAGGTGTGCTTGTCATTGTTTTTACTCGTATATCAAATTTCGCACTCCACGGATGAACTCGATTTTAGCCGTGGTGCTTTGCACAGAGACAAGAATAGCCGATCACCGTAAACACACGTGTATAATTAATACACGCTCAGTCAGAGGTATTTTTATTTTCCAGCCAACCAAGGCTCAATATTTAATTACTGTTGAAATGTCCCATAATGAATCATGTTTTTATGTGTTTTCAATTGGTCCCATTTAATAATAGTACGTTTAACACGTCGCGTGCTATTTTTATTATGACTTGTTTGCCGCATTCAAACACGTAGCTAAGTATGGTTGTATTTACGTTATCAGAAAATGACGCAAACACGTTGTCAAAATGCGTCAAATCATTCATTACATTCGACATGACCACTACCTTTTAAACTTTTAAAGCGGATGGTATAAATTGGTTTTGACTGCAGGTATACTACAATTTGGGCAGTTTGAATGGCTCTTAATCGCAAGAAAACGGGGTAAGACAAATCACCGTGGTATCTGAGTACACTCACGAAGATAATATAAGATAAGAACAAGAGTTAGACAAGAGTAACACATCTGCGTTTCTTATTACTAATCCTGAACACAATACTTGTGCGAATACAATAATATTGAGGTGGTCTACAACTGTCTTTATGTTGTAAATGAATTAAACTACTTTATTAAACTTTAAAGCTATTTTTCTCATAATCGTTTTTTCAGAAAATTACTTGGTACACCTTCTCTCTATAAAGCAATAACCTGACGACCACCAATGCGAGACATTTGTGTTTGGTACCATTTGAAAGCCCATAAAATTACTTTTCACGTGGTACCTTTGTCTCAAAAAGTGATTTTCCTACTTATTCCTGATTTTGATGTCTTGGGTCACAAAGGGCTCGGCTTCAAAGATGGGAAACGCACAAACGAACTCTGGCGTGTGCACCACGTGACCTTAGCCAGCCTATCAACGCTCGTACACGACATCGTAACAGTTGACAACGCGGTATTGCTATAAAATGGCGACTTACCGAACACGTAGAGCTTGGGATCGATACAGTCCGGACAGAAGCTGAGCAGCACCGCGAATACGTTGTACGGTGTCCACGTGATAATGAACGCGAGCAAGATGGCACTGAGCGTCTTGGCCGCCTTCCGGTCGGCCTTCTTCTCGCCGTTCTTCTTGCGCGTGCGCTGTGTGCGACTCGCCGCCGCCGCCATGCGCGCCTCCATCGCCAACCGGAAGGCCTCCGACGAGTCCGTCAGACACGCGCCGATAGAGGGCGCGTCGACGAAAGTGTCGCCGTCTGGCGACTGCGGCTCCGTGCCGCCGCCGTTAGCGTTCAGCGCGGTCGTCTCGCCGACGCTGTCGAGTCGACGAGACTGTGACGTCATCATGTCGCCGGCCGCCGCCTCGTGCGCCGGAATCATGTGTATCGTCGGCCGCGAGGTGCCGCCACGCTCTTCCGGTAGTTTGATCAGGATCGTGTACATGTTCGACGCGTCGTCCTTGCGGTTCCGATCGACTTCCGGTATGGCGGCGGACGAGTTGGCGTTCGCGTTCGCGCGGCGGACGTGGTGGTCGTCGCCGACAGTCGTGCAACTCGACAGGTTGCTATAGCGACTGCACGTGGCCGTCATCTCGGTGGAGGGGGTGAGCGCGGAGGGCGTACTCGCCACCGAGTCGACGTTGATGAGCGGGATCTGTAGCGCGCATGCGCCGTCGCCGCGTCGACCCGCCTTTCCGTTCTGCGCCACCGGCTCGTGGTACCCCGACCGCCGCAGAATTCCGCGGTGCGCGGTCGCGTTCGGCGAGTGCCGCGTCGCCGGATATGACGTCGTGTGATCGCTGCTGCTCGACTCGTCCCCGTCGTCGGCGTCGCGGTCGATCTTCCAGCAGCCCTTGCAGCGCTGCCAGTAGGTCCGTCGCCGCCGCTCCATCGTGTCGTAGTCGATCGACGCTTGCTGGCTCTGGCGCATCGCCAGGCGCGCATAGGTGGCGTCCTCGTCGCTCGAGTCGACCTTAAGATAAGATAAGATCAATTTATTATGTGGCAACTTTGCAGTTGGATTGTACATGTACATTCATACTAAAATCAACAATTCCATACAATATCATATCAATGTACAATGTTAGCATATCTTTATAAAAATAAAATCATCATTAGAAATCTACGTAGTACTTTTAAAACATATACGCTGTACATTAAAATATACTTCACATATTAAAGCATTGTTATAAAATAAATAAATACATTAATTAATTAAATTAAATTAAAATACATGTCCATTACTAGCTGATCTGAAAATGCTCTAAACACCACGGAATTAAGGAATGTTTTTACCGATTAGTTTTTGCCCTTGGGATAGGTAAATTGTTACACAACCTCAAGGCATATGGCACACTTCGACTATTTGGTAATAACGCGTTTAGTTTGTGTTCAGTATTCTTCATTTTAGCGAAATACACTCTACACAACTCATCGCCTCTGCGGTGCAACGTCGGCAGGTTTACCATCTGCAGGATATATTCGTATTGACAACCTGGAAATATAGTTTTAAGACACCTTCTTGAACTGGCGGTTCGCCTGTAGCTTCGCCAGTCCCTTCTGCCGCTTCTCCGTCGCCAGGTAGATCTTGAAGTAGAGCACGCACAGCAGCACGACCGGCATGTAGAAGGCGAGCAGCGCCGTCACGATCGTGATGTACTTGTTCGTCTCCAGGAACTGGATGTAGCACTCCTGCTCCGGGATCGTGCGCTTGCCCTCGATGTACGGCCACCCGATGATCCACGGCGTCCAGAGCAGCGCCGAGACGACCCAGGCGACCGTGATCATGAGCACGGCGCGCCGGTGAGTCCGTTTGGCGCGGTAGGTGAGTGGGCGCGTCACCGAGAGGTATCGGTCGACGCTTATGACGAGGAGATTCGCGACGGAAGCGTTGCTCATCGTGTAGTCGATGGACAGCCACGCGTCGCACACGATCGGCCCCAGAGGCCAGCGGTTGATGAGGATGTACACCGTGTATAGGGGCATCGATATTAACCCGATGGCGAAATCGGCAACGGATAAGCTCAACAGGAAGTAGTTGCTGATCGTCTGCAACTTCCGGTCCATTTTGAACGATATCATCACGAGTAGGTTCCCGCCGGCGGTCAGTACGACAAGTATGGACACGAGGATGGAAATGACGATGATCTCCCATAGGGATAACGGCTCAGGGAAGGGATCCGCCGTCGCCGCCAACGAATCGTTCCCCCACCACGACGAATTCTCCCACGACGTGTCGTTTAGCGACCACGTGGCGGTCACGTTACTTCCGGCGCCGCCGCGTGCACCGGACGTGACGACGACTCCCGCCAGGCGGCGCAGCGACGACGTGTCCGTCTCGCTTCGCCACAGCGCAGGCGTCGCCGAGTCGCCGATGTGTGGCAGCACGGATGACGCACTTCCTGTTCCGGCGGCGACATGTTCGAGTCCCATCTTACGCCGGCGTCAGCGTCGACGCTAGGACATCATTCTGCGGGGACAAAACACACACATGTCAATTAATCCGCCCGACCAAACGTAATAAATATGCGACGCGCGTTATTTATCGTATTCATGACGTCTGGACGTGTCAGGTTCGCGCGCGTGTTTATTCCGAGAGAAAACACGTCGGTTTACGTTAGAATGGCGCCGTCTTCGCGGAGACCCACTAAGTTCACTCCGGCGGCCGACAAAGATCTCCACCTTTGCCGTCGCGCGCGGCCATGTGACAAGTCCAGATAACGAAAGGTCATTTATTACATCGAACACGATAACACGCACTATGTCGCATTAGCCGGATTTCCCACATACGCCCACTTAGGGATTTTGGGGCTATGAATGAAATATGTTTGATTCAACGATCGTGGTATTGCCGGCGTGTTATATGTTTATTATTATTATAATTATTATTATTATTACAAAACAGTAATATATGTTAACCTAGTTTAGAGCACTGTGCCTTAGCGTGAAACACGTAATTAGTAACGTCCATAAGTAAACTATATAAAAATTTACTAAAATATACAATCATTCAGCAGAATGAATAACATTTAATTTAATAAAATATCATTTAATTAAAGAAACTGAAATGTAAGCTAATTATATATTTTAAACTATGCCAAACATGTAAAAATAAATTGAGTATTTGATGAGATAACAATCTAAATAAAAGTCTGAATAAAATGTTCAAACTAAAGGAACAAATAGGTACAATAAGTCAGTTTAACAATACGTCATCAATACGTAAATCAAATGTCGCAACAAACGCCTCCAGTCGGCGGCTGTAATGGGGCGGCGCAGTAATACACCGAAAGGCGGTTCACCTCTGCGGGAAACGAAATGAAGACGCGAAGGCGTAAATTGCTGCGGGTAGCGACGTGACAGCGTACAGAGAAGTGTCATGAAACATGCATGCGGGCTCCCCGCGGGCCGTGCCCAGTCGTCTCGCGTCTACCCACTCAAAGACGCCAAGAAATACGCCAGGAAACGATGCACAGGAGGCCCGGCCCGGCCCGGCCCGGCCCGGCCCGGCCCGGCCCGGCCCGGCCCGGCCCGGCCCGGCCCGGCCCGGCCCGGCCCGGCCCGGCCCGGCCCGGCCCGGCCCGGCCCGGCCCGGCCCGGCTCGCCACGGAAACGTAACACCGCTGCACGCATACACTGCCGTACGGCTGAGTGACAGGACAAGCGGCCGCCAGGGTCTATGAATACGTCATCGTTGCACCTGTGACCTTGTTAGGTCGCCGGGTTCTGTAAACTCGGACCGGAGAGTGGCCTAGGTGTACTGATATCATATCAGTCACGTGACGGTGTGGTCCGGACAACGGATGACCGATATTTGTAAATGTTCTGGTTGTTAACGCGCGGGAATGCGTTGAAACGGCGACGACATTTGACGGTTCGTGTAGTGTGTTTGATCGTACAGAATCGTGTTACGATGTCCGTATGCATGTGTATTGTACAGGTACGTGTGATACCATTATGTAAGTATATTATTTCTACAAACAAGTCGTGATTGTATGTGAACACTGTCAGATCTTAGGTGAAAATGTTCTATTAATATGCTGTGCACGGTGATATATTTTACCGTCCACTTTTTACAGCTACTTGTGACAAATGACTAAACACGACCGCGAGAAAACACAACGGGGAAAAAAAGTATTTCAAACAGATACTGACAGCAACAAAATATGGCTGCAGCGACTAGCCTTCCACTCACAACGAACAATGAACCATTGTGGACAATGGAAATGATAATGGTGATGATAGTGATGGTTTTGTTGATGATGATGATGATGATGATGATGATGATGATGATGATGATGATGATGATGATGATGATGATGATGATGATAATGATGATGATGATGATGATAAAGACGACGACGGCGACGGCGACGGCGACGGCGACGGCGACGGCGGCGACGGCGACGGCGACGGCGACGGCGACGGCGACGGCGGCGACGGCGACGGCGACGGCGACGGCGACGGCGACGGCGACGGCGACGGCGACGGCGACGGCGACGGCGACGGCGACGGCGACGGCGACGGCGACGGCGACGGCGACGGCGACGGCGACGGCGACGGCGACGGCGACGGCGACGGCGACGGCGACGGCGACGGCGACGGCGACGGCGACGGCGACGGCGACGGCGACGGCGACGGCGACGGCGACGGCGACGGCGACGGCGACGGCGACGGCGACGGCGACGGCGACGGCGACGGCGATACTGGTTGTGGTGATGACGATAATGGTGGCGATAATAATGATAGTGAATCAATAGTTATGATGACGACGATGACGACGACGACTGACGATTACAATAGTCCCGCGCTTCCTTATACAAATACCCCCCCCCCCCACCACCACACCCCGACACACCTAGACGGGATGTTCCGATAGATGTAGGCATGACATGCACAAGCCGCTTGTAATTCAATTAGCCCTACGTAAGACGGGCTCTAAACGTCACTTTTGACCCACGGGCTCTAAACGTCACTTTTGACCCGCGGCTAATAGGCGAGATCGCGGGAACATGACACCAGACAGGTTATCACAACAGCCAGCCGCGCGGACGGGCACCAGATGGCGAAATACGGGTTTTTCGAGTTGTAACCCATCAAAACACTACATTAGCGCCCGCTGATTTTAATCTCGTTTGACAAGCATTGAGCTGATGGGTAACGTGAGGTTGTGGAGCGGTGCGGGTGCCTAGAAGAGACTGCCTAGAAATAGCCGGGTCGTCGACTTCCCGGCATCTGTGCTAGGTACGCCGCCAACTCACGTCCACGAGGACTTTTCCAGGATGTCTGTGATTTTATTTTCGCATTTAATCTAGTCTAGATAAAATTACTGAAATATAAATACGGTATTAGAAGTGTACTCCATGTATTGTTAATGCACACGTCCGTTGAATGTTGTGTTGTTTTGATTTGATTGTGAACTAATTAGGATGACAAGTGTGCATGTTGTTCAAATTAAGTCAATACATAAAACATGAGTTTGTGTAACAACGGCGGTAGTGTAGTCAATATGAACACCCACGTTTGGCCAATATCGTGTAGGCGGAAATACGTATTGTATAACACATTTGTTTACGTGTGCGTGCGAGTGTGCGTGCGTGCGTGCACACATGTTTGCTGAAGTAAAATATATTGACACACACACGCACGCATTAGCAAATTACGCACTTGCAAGCAGACACGTTTGCTAAAACACACAAGTACGATCACAGTGACTCGTTCACGTACACACGCTCATGCAAACATGCTCACGCACGCAAACACATACATACACGCACACACACACACAAACAAACACACGCGCACACGCACGCACACACACACACGCACGCACGCACACGCACGCACGCACGCACACGCACACGCACACGCACACGCACACGCACACGCACACGCACACGCACACGCACACGCACACGCACACGCACACGCACACGCACACGCACACGCACACGCACACGCACACGCACACGCACACGCACACGCACACGCACACGCACACGCACACGCACACGCACACGCACACGCACACGCACACGCACACGCACACGCACACGCACACGCACACGCACACGCACACGCACACGCACACGCACACGCACACGCACACGCACACGCACACGCACACGCACACGCACACGCACACGCACACGCACACGCACACGCACACGCACACGCACACGCACACGCACACGCACACACGCACGCACGCGCGCACATACACACACACACACACACACACAAACTAATCACTTTACACCTGCCTGTTTATCCGCCTATACCTTCGTGAGCCGACGCACACTCGAACGTAAAAATGCAATCAAGAAGTGTTACGCGCTACCTGCCACAACCATCACGCAGCTGCGTGCCAACACACAACGATACTTGATACGAACCGGAGAGAGCACAATTACATCTGTTGACAAACAGTCTTTTTCACTCGCCATATAAAGCCGCCACCTCTCGTCTGACCCGTGCACGGGCGCAAACATCGGCATATATCCCGGCACTCCGGGGTCGACTACCTTCGCTGATAGCATGACACGAGTGCGACCCATTCTACCGTGAACACCCGCCACCCTTGCGCTGGCCAACAAACCTGACACAAACATCGATAATCCGGAGAAAAACCGCGCCAGCCAATATTGAACTACACCGGATTCCCGGACGCGCACCCGAAACAAAACCCGTACGAACCGTGTGGCGATGTCGCGACGACATTTAACGATAATCCGTGTTTGGTTGTCCACTTCCGGTATCGTGTGTCCAGTTCATGCGTGACCGTGACTCGTGGTTCGACGTACATATGCCTCGGCGCTGATCGGCCGGTCGGCCGGTTAAGTAGCCGGGCAGTGAGGTGAGCGTGGGCCGTACTCTCCACGTCGTGAGCCACGGGCCGTGGTGTGGGTTGTGAGACGTCCGATTCTCGGCACAGCGGCGGCCTTGAGTGAGGGGCTCCCTACTGGCGCCACTGCCTCGGCCAGAGCCACCAGCGCCACCGCCACCGCCACCGGAGTGCGGTGGCCAGAGAGGAGACTGACCGCAGCTCAGCTCAGTGCAACGCCGTGGCGACGAGGCAGCTGGGGAGAGGTCATTAATTCGCTTCCGAGTTCGTCGTGTTTAATTGTTTCACTCGCCCACGCTTCCAATCAACGTGTGCTCCCTAATCTTTTACACTCCCCGTCTGTGTTTAAGTATTTTGTTGATAAAAGCGCTCTTTACGTCTAACATCTGATTAAATTCGTGGCCGGTTATTTTTAGACTGTACCTATTTTCTGTGATGTATTTTATCTTGAGAAAAATACCTACAATCCGGGATATTTAATATTTCCCATCACCAAACCTGTGCTGTAGTATACGACTACATCTCGACCAAACTCGCACTGTAATCGAACCTGCATTTTGAACACTTTAAATACCAACAAATACACCATCTCGACGTCGACCAAATGTGGTTACTTTAAAAAAAAAAAATCGCCCGTTAAAAAAGTCGACTTGTTAAAAAAGCGTCGGTGGCTACAACGTGCAAATACAACTATTCAGTCGTGTTCCTCGGGGGTCTAAACGGACAACAAATCACACGTACGTTTTTGTCATCGCTCGCGTGCAGTGCACGAATAGGCGGTTCACCTTGAAAGTCGGTGTTGTTTTTGCCGTTCAGTGAGCTCACCTACGCGACACATTCACCAACTCGACATGTCTCTCTGCAAACGAGCCCCATATTAACAATAACTGAACAAAGAGACAAGGTCATGTGACTTTCCTAACGCTGTTGTGACAATTGGACAAGTGACGCACCGCTTGATTCGTCGGTTGACAGCCTGTTTATTGTGGTAGTAAGTGGCGCCCCACTTGACTTAATATAAAGCGACGCTGAACTTGACCTACTAATATATAAGTTACATCATATCTGACCCAGTAAAATTTGTCTTAGTAATATTTCAGTGACATCATATCGGAGCCAGTAAAACTTGTCTTAGTGATATTTAAGTGACATCATATCTGACCCAGTAAAACTTGTCTTAGTAATATTTAAGTGATATTATGTCTGACCTAGTAAAACTTGTCTTGGTAATATTAAAGTCCCACATTAACCAATCAGAAAGTGACACCCTACTTGACCCAGCAATGGGTGATACCACGTTTGACCTAATACAAATTGCACATAAGTGGCATTACTTCACCTAGCAACAACCAACACTCATCTTCACCTATAACCGACATACATTACATCTTGCTAGACACACCAGTAAGTGACGTCCTACTCGTTTGACCTGGTAGTAAGTGACATTTCGCTTCACCTATAGTCATAAGTGACACCGTCGCTAACATCCTCCAGCGACCTCCAGCAATGCGGCAGCAATCGACGACAAACGCGCTACATATTTGATTGCGCCAACGTCCCTACGGTGAGGACAAACACGCTACGTCAAAGACCCGCGCCGCGGCGTTGTCTTTCGGCCAGACTCCACCGAGCGCTCGACCCAGTCTCGCCTGCTCCGTCTCCGGGTGTTTTTGCCGACGTGAATAATTAATAAAATACGAAGTCTCGAGGACAATAGACGCGCGCAGCATGGCCGACTTAGGCCGGGCGGTCAATAACTCGCCGTCTTAGAGTGGCGCGCATCAATCACAGTAGGCGTGTGATTCATATGCTGCTAGTCATAGGCAGTTATAAACTTCATTGTCGAGACCATCGTATTGTGATCACGTGGACTGGAGCGACGATTGCTGGATATTGTTTTGAGCAAGAATAAAATGATCATGTTTATTGAATGCGAGATCTCATTTATTATTATATTCTTTGTTACTGTTTTTTTCAGCCTGTGATTTCATTTTAATTACACACAATCGCGTAATAGGCTCATTTGTGCGGTGTTTTTTATAATAATAATAGTAATAGTAATAATAATAATAATAATAATAATAATAATAATAATAATAATAATAATAATAATAATAATAATAATAATAATAATAATAATAATTATTATTATTATTATTATTATTATTATTATTATTATTATTATTATTATTATTATTATAATTATCATTAATATAAATATTTGGCGATAAATACAATGATTGATTGATATTTATCATTTATCGAAACAAACTTCCAAAATCAATAATATTCATAGAGGTAGGAACATAATAAATATCAGTGAGTTGATGCTCACCAAAACTTTGCAACTCTACCATTTTACGGTTCACCAGAGGTTCACCAAGGACTCCTCAAAAGTATTCAACTGCCAAGTTAATGTGCTGTAGAACATATATCGAGCCCCGCCCACTCAAAATATCACACGGCTCAACCACAACACTCTTAGCTCCGACCCTTGTGGTCCGCCATTAGCCGGCAAACAACCAATTCAATGTAGAAATTGTTGGACAAATCGACGCTCCGACGACAAATCGACTCGTGTCCGTAGACGGCCGTGAAATTAAACGAACTCAGCCACTAGTGGTCGCCACATGCGCATCGTTAGAATCCACGCGATCACAGCGGAGGTTCAGTCAAGTTTGATTGATGCTTGCTACAAAAACGTGGTCAGCATGCTTATTAGACATCACAAAAAACAATGATTATCGGCTTTGCTAAATCAGTATTTGTTCTCCGAAACAGCGAGGGCGGCTTTTTGGCGGCCACGCCCATGACACGGGTTTGTCTCGTAGACCTGCTGGGTTTGTGGTTAGTCTGTATGCTCAATTCGCGTGTTATTGTGGGGAATCAACGGATTACAGTTATACCAAAAATGGTCTCTAAAATCAGCTAGTTAGTCGATGCTAGAGACAGCACACGCCGTGAGGCTACGGAGAGTGGAGTGTGTTGTTAGTGTGTTTGACTTATTGGAATTATTTTTACAAAACAAATTGTACCAAATCACGTGTGTTATGAGAGGCGCTGTTTCTATGTGTATCTCAAATGTGTTACTGGATATCACTGTTATACACAAATTATGTAAGAGTAGCAATGATAAAGACGACGACGACGACGACGACGACCACGAAAAAGACGATGACGACCACGAAAAAGACGATTATGATAGCGACGGCGACGGCGACGGCGACGGCGACGGCGACGGCGACGGCGACGGCGACGGCGACGGCGACGGCGACGGCGACGGCGACGGCGACGGCGACGGCGACGGCGACGGCGACGGCGACGGCGACGGCGACGGCGACGGCGACGGCGACGGCGACGGCGACGACCGTGATGATAACAATGAAAATAATAATAATTACAATAAAACTAACAATAACGACGACTGTCCCAAACTGTCCCTGACCGTTCCATTGTGAGGTCGTTGATTACGAGTTCCCGCCCGACAATAGGGATCGATCATTTACGCTGAACCGGTCAACCAGGTGTAAACAATGTTATCTATCCTTCCGTAATCCGCCGCGAACACAATCAGGTGTTTATGTTTGGGTTCTGTCTCTAGGATATATCTTCGGCGATGTGGAAACCGACGTAAATGCTCCGACAAGTACACCGATCTGACCCCGGTGCGTTGCCGCTATGCAAATAGGCAAATAGGCGAATAGGTCCGCCACCGACGACCATCCATACAACATGGCGACGTGCGGAATTGATGAATAATAAAACGCAAATTCGTGCGCGCCTAATCTCACACGAGGTGGCGTTACGTCAATCAACATGCGTACCGTGTTAATTACTATTGCCGCATGAATTTGTTACACTCGCGTTTCCGCAATTAGCGACTAAATATATCTGGTATACAAATTTCGCCCCGTTGATGAGGTTAAGCGTTGGCCAAATTAAACACGACATCGATTGGCCGTGTTTGCGTCGTTTCGAAATGACATAATTTACTTGCACCGGCGTGGGAATGGTAATACACAAAAGCACTAAGTAGATGGGTAGGTAATCATCTAGACCGTTGTCCAGTGTAACTGAATGAAGGGCGTGAACACGTGTTTAAATTGAAATGATTGATTGCTGCGGATTTATCATTCATCCGTAAGAAACAAGAATAATTGACCGGTAAGCTGTAGAATAAAGTAAAATATGGAAAGTCCGTATGTAGCCCAGAATACAGTCCTAATGATAGCTCAAAATGCACTATATTACATTCATTCGCACACCGCCCTAGAAAGTATTCAGCCACGTTGTGACAACTGAACAAAATAATATTCGTGTACATATATCCACCATTGTCTATGGCCATGTACTCATTTATACAGTATGTTCTTATACAGTTTTGCATAAAACCCCGAAAACTGCCCAAACGGTTAGAAACGTTGTTCCCGGCATACACGTCCAGTCGAACAACATCTCGATTTCAATGGGAAGCTTTAAGCCACGCTGTAATTAACGTGCGAAGACAAAATGTGCACAACTATCTACCAATATATATAGCCAGGTACTCATTCATACACCTGGATTGAACTGGAGCAACGTAGAGTGAACGAACTTGCCAAATGTACGATACGGAAACACGTGATACGAACCCGAGTTTTCTCGTTTGATACCCCGGTGCTCTAACCACGGCGCCTCTGCGCCCCGTGTTAAAGAGCTGTGGACTGTTTCACTAAAGAGCTCTTAAGGAAAATTCATCATTAAACGAAATCCGTTGTAAAAAAAAAAAAAAATCCTCCAAAACGCATATATCAACTGTCGTATTACCGAGGACACTATTTCCGTGACACACCAGTGACAACGTCATGACGTTGACAGTTTTCAGATAGCCAAGATCGCAGCTAAGGTTCAAAATTGATTTTAAAGAACTAAATCTAGTTTCACTCGCCACAGAACTACTACGTACAGTGCAACCAGTGTCGGTAGCAGCCAAGTACGAGCCCAGTACTCGCGCCTAATCAACGGAAAACGACGACACACCGCGAATACCGCCCGTGTCCTCCCATCGGCATCGCGGCTCGGCCCAAACGCCTCTGCCTCGTTCGCGTACGGTAATTATTCCGCTTATAATGAAGAAAGCATGTTCTTTCGCCGTTTCAGACACGTTTCGACGCAATAACATGATTACGACTGCCCGACCACGCGCTTGCGCCATTGATCGACGCAATAAAACGCGCGTACTACGCCGGCGTAAACTCACGCGCGGGCGGCGTTACGACGATTCCACGGACGCACTACGTTAGCCACACGTGCGGGGAAAAAGTGCGCGGGGCATAAAACCTGTACGCAAGAATCCGGCGTAGCTTTGAGGAAAGTGTAAACCTTTTAACGTCGGCCTAGCGTGTCGCACTGAAAGGTGTCGGGTGAACGGGCACGTAACTGGCGGAAGCGGAAAGCGCGCGCGGTGCACGGGGAAGGTAGACTGACGTTCAGATGAGGACCAGGTGTATGCAAACGGCTTCCGTCGGGCGGTGAAGGGACGGGTCGCGTTCCCGGCCGACCGTCGGGGCAGACACGCGTCGTACAACCCGTGGGCTCGAGCTGTCTACCTCGTACAAGGCGGACAGTTGACTGGGAGAGTTGTCGGGGTTTGTGTCAACAACAACGATATCGACAACAACATTACCAACAACACAGAACGCGACACATGGAACGAACTTCCGCACGATATGCGCCACCGTGATTCTCTACATCTCTTTAAAACACTTATGAAGACTCCTTTAGTCAAACAAGTGTTTTATTCATGATCACTGACTATCATTTAGAGTTGTCGCCCGATTTGACTTTTAATGTTTCAATTTTTTTTTTATTTTATTATTATTTACTTTTTTATTCTGTGCCGTTTTTATTTGATATTTTTTAAATGTTTTTAAATATAACTTTATTTCTTAATGCTAATTTAATTAAACATTTGGTGCCACGCTTCTATGATCTTAAATTTGTTTAGTGCTATTTGTATGTTTTGTAACAGCGCCTTCGAACAGGGTATCCTGGATTTAAGGCGCTATATAAATGTTTTTATTATTATTATTATTATTATTATTATTATTATTATTATTATTATTAGTAGTAGTAGTAGTAGTAGTAGTAGTAGCAGTAGCAGTAGCAGTAGCAGTAGCAGTAGCAGTAGCATTAGCAGTAGCAGTAGCAGTAGCAGTAGCAGTAGCAGTAGCAGTAGCAGTAGCAGTAGCAGTAGCAGTAGCAGTAGCAGTAGCAGTAGTATTAACAACAACAACATAGTCGAGGGGTTTGAAACAGAATTAGCACCAGTATTTATGGAACGTCGCGCGTCGTGTCGAAATTGCGGATCAGCCCAACCCCAAATATTAATTTCGTTTTGATCATTGTAGTAATAACACAGCAATAACAAACAAGAACAACAACAACAACAGCAGCAGCAGCAGCAGCAGTAGCAACATTACGCGACGGATGACGCAATAACAACCGAGACATCTTAAAACACACCCGGAAACGAGCACCCATCTATAAACAACACACACAGCCATCGTCAATCGACATGCTTCCATTCGTCATGTTATGACAAAAAGTGTATGTCGTCAATTGTTATGCCTATATTAATCACGTCATGAAAATAACGATCTTTTTCACTCATCTTTACGCGTACATTAATAACGATGTGACAGTAATGAAATACTAACATGATAGATGCGTCTTTATTACTGGTGTCACAACAGTACGCGATTTATGTCGTCAGTCGCGACGTCTGTGTTAGTCATGTTATGGTAATGAGAGGACAGTAAGGATGTGTCATCAATCGCCACGCGTGTATTTGTCATGTTGTGGCAGTAACGATACGCCTATGTCAGTCCAGTTGAGAAAGTAAATATTTATGTCATAAATCGTTATACCTACATCAACCATATTAAGGGAGTAATTCATGATAAGATCCACCAATCGTCACGTCTATATTAGTCATTACGTCAAGTACAATTATACTGGTGTTGTCAATAGTTACCGCCAGATTTTAGTGTCATAACAGTAGCTATCTATGTCATCAATCGTCAATGCTGTATTGTCACGTATTGAGGTAATAAATACGTGACGTTTGGCTGCACCAATCGAGGTTGCCACAACGCGCTTATTATATGCGCAGGGTGCGAAATAAGTCCGGTCCGATCGTCCGGGACGAGTAGGTTTAGAGTTCGGACTAGTACAGTTTTAGTAGAGTAGTCCGTCGGACTAGCTATGACTTGAAAATGGCAGTATTACTTTTAGTAAAACAATAGACCAAGATGATAGCGCATACACAACAATATTCCAATGTGTGTGTGTGTGTGTGTGTGTGTGTGCGTGTGCGTGTGCGTGTGCGTGTGCGTGTGCGTGTGCGTGTGCGTGTGCGTGTGCGTGTGCGTGTGCGTGTGCGTGTGCGTGTGCGTGTGCGTGTGCGTGTGCGTGTGCGTGTGCGTGTGCGTGTGTGTTTAGTTACTATGTAATAATGTCTAAGGACTAGTAAAACCAATTCAGGACTAGTCATCTATAAGTCAGCTAGCCCGACGGACTACCAGCTCACAAAAAGTATCGTGCACCCTGTATGAGTATCGCGACAGACACGACGCCACATGACTCATGGCGTCACTTGAACAGACACGACTCCTGTCGTCAGACGTGTTACAAATACTACACATGCAGTTCGTGTTGTGTGCCGTTACTCATCCCTTTAACATATGACTACACGCCACAGCGAGGCAATATTTAGAGAGAGTTCCCGACTACACACACTTACACGTTAAAGGTCACGATTTCCACAAAGTCAAACATTATTAATTGCTTACGTTGCATTTCGGTATGTCGCGGAGTAATTCGCACATCCTATTAAGAGAGTTGCGTGTTGGGACATGTCACCTTTCGCGTGCGGCTTCGTAAAGTTTAGAAATACCGTGGCAGGTCGTAGGTATGAACATCACATGTGAATGATTTACGTTAGCATTTACAGGTACTAGTACATGTAGTTATGTGTCATCATATGCACATCATGAATGTGCGAGACACGAAGGTAGCCAGTCATATGTGTGTCGATATTGCTGTAAAAGACGCAGCCTAATTAACGTCACTTGGATTTCCATCAGGGAAGTAACTCCTGCCACAAGAGGCAGGAAAAAATAGTCGGTAAGAGATAAAGACCACCACCCTGAGTTAACGATAACACATGTTATTCCTCTGTGGGGCGTTTTACTCCCGTGGCACCAAATAGAGAGATCAACAAGTTTTGTTTTGTCTTCCAAAGGTCACCGACAAAGTGGTGTAAATGAAATATCCTGAAGTTTAAGATCACGAGTAATTGCCAAACTGTCTATTGCCCAAGTTTTGAAATGGGGCTGGGTTATGGCGATCGAGAATCCGGCGTTTTTAGACATACCTACCGCGCCCTAATAACTGTACTATGTGGGTGATCGAAGTCCTAAAGTCAACCCAAAATGCCGGCGTCAACCTCCAACAGTTCAGATTATAACGCACTGTGAGAATCAGAGGGGGGGGGGGCAAACGCGAAACTTTCCCATGGTGCTTTTTGCGCCTCGCTGCGAATATGATGGAGCGACTAGTGACGGGAGGTTTGTGTCGAACAATAAATATTTCTCGCCTCGCGTGCGGGATTGATGGCGTAAAACTCTACGTGCTACAAGACCGATCTCACTGTATCGGCGACTCCAAGTCTCCCGGGAACAGCCGTTGTTTATTTTCCGCATCGACCCAGTTACGTTGCGAATCGGTGCTGTGTTATTTTTTTTATTGTTGTTGTTGTTGCTGTTCTGACGAATCGTTGATATTCGGTTTCGCCGACGATGTTTATCGTCTGTTTACTTGTTTGTTTGTTGTTTGTTTTCCGCTTGCCGACGTATCGGGAGGGGAAATATATGTCATTCCGCGTGTTTGATCGACGTTTCAGGTAGCGAGCAACTCTACACCGTTTCGTCTTTTTCGTCAGGACGATTTGACGTCGCAATGTCGTTTGATGATCTTCAACGGGAAACTGGGATTTCATAGCCAGAGTCGGATTGACAGACAAAAGAAAGGCATGGACGGGGAATTTGAACCACGAACATCTATTCATAGCAGGAAAGCCGGGATAAACGTAGCTACCCATTGTATAACCGACCTTTCGAGAAGAAATAACATTGAATTATGATGATGATGATGACGATGATGGTGATGGTCCCGTTCGCAATCAGTCGCGTTTGTCAGTCCGTTATTACGGCCCGTCCCGTTAATTATTTGATCAATTCGTCGTCAGTCTGTTCCTCGAACGTCAAAACCGTCAACTCCTCGCCATCTCGTCGTCAACGCTCTCGTTTCCGTCCGTCCGTCCGTCCGTCCGTCCGTCCGTCCGTCCGTCCGTCCGTCCGTCCGTCCGTCCGTCCGTCCGTCCGTCCGTCCGTCCGTCCGTCCGTCCGTCCGTCCGTCCGTCCGTCCGTCCGTCCGTCCGTCCGTCCGTCCGTCCGTCCGTCCGTCCGTCCGTCCGTCCGTCCGTCCGTCCGTCCGTCCGTCCGTCCGTCCGTCCGTCCGTCCGTCCGTCCGTCCGTCCGTCCGTCCGTCCGTCCGTCCGTCCGTCCGTCCGTCCGTCCGTCCGTCCGTCCGTCCGTCCGTCCGTCCGTCCGTCCGTCCGTCCGTCCGTCCGTCCGTCCGTCCGTAGAACCGCGCGGGATTAATTAAGCAATAACCCGACGCGTCGTGCGTCGTATGTAAACACGCGCACGAATTATCGCCGTAATATTGTCGGCGCGTCGGCGAAAACAGCGACCCCCACACCAATCAACATCTGCAGTTCAGACAACCACGGCGACCCCGCTCACCAACGACAAACAACACAAGTATTTATTACCTCGATGATTCGTAGTGACGGATCCGCGCAAATGAAACGCCACGCCGTGATTGCACGCGATCATGCATGCACGTACAACGTACGCTGTATAGTATCCCAGGAGGTATCAGTGCAGCACGGTCAACATCGCGTTTTCGTCGGCGCTACGTCTGTTTCGCGACGTTTGCAGTACGTCTGTTTCGCGACGTTCGCGCTACGTCTGTTTCGCGATGGTCGCGGTACGTCTGTTTCGCGACGGTCGCGGTACGTTTGTTTCACGACGTTCGCGGTCCGTCTGTTTCGCGACGTTCGCGGTACGTCTGTTTCGCGACGTTCGCGCTACGTCTGTTTCACGACGGTCGCGGTACGTCTGTTTCGCGACGTTCGCGGTACGTCTGTTTCACGACGGTCTCGGTACGTCTGTTTCGCGACGGTCGCGGTACGTCTGTTTCACGACGTTCGCGGTCCGTCTGTTTCGCGACGTTCGCGGTACGTCTGTTTCGCGACGGTCTCGGTACGTCTGTTTCACCGTCGGCGACGTCGTCTATTATCGCGACCGCAGGCGTGTCGCGCTTACATGCGTGCTACGTCGTTCGTGACGGTAACATGACACGCCTCGCTAAACCAGAGGGATGTTTTCGGGGTCATGGTTCGTTGTCAGCGCTTGTCACCTCAGCTGTAGGCGACACTCCATATGCTTTATCGTCGTCGCTGTAGATGTACGTATGTTTAAAAGAGCGGAACAGTGATGTTGGTGTATGTAGACCGTCGCGAGTAATTTGCAACGCATCTCTATCACTCTCTGTGGGTGGAGACTGCGCACTTAAGGCAATATCGCCGGAATTAAAGCAAGCCAGCACTGTCTGAGCCCAACGCCAACGCTCACGGCGACTGATCGAAGCAATTGCTCAGCTAATTAACATTTAAACAGTTTTATTGATTTAATAACGCGACGGAATGTCCTGGTTAAATCATTCATTCGCATCGGGTGCGTTGTTAGCGAAATTAGCATCTGGGCGGCGCCGTCAAATTGTGTGTTGTAGATCGACTGTTTGTGCTCGGATTAGAGATAGAGACTACTCTTTGATGTTTGTCACGTCAAACTCTACCGTTTTGTCTCCAGATAACGCTATTTCTTGCACAAACAAACAACCATACGTAGTGCATTTTGTCATCAATCACTGATGCAATGCATGCGCTCCCAACCAACCGTCGGAAATTCAAGCGCGCGCACAGAGTTACTGTTTCTTGTTCGCAAACTATGTTTCAGTGTGCAAAACACCCCCGAAATGGGTGTACCGTTTCATAGCGATACTGACACATTTGTTAGAGCTCATGGTCTGCCTCAACAGATAAACACCGCACGTAACACAGGGAGGCGAACGTGTGTACATATGTTACTAATGTTACCGTTGCACTAACTCAACAAGTAAATGGTAAGACGACTGACAAGTAAATGGTAAGACGACTGACAATGGTAAGACGACTGACAATGGTAAGACGACTGGCAACAAGTGATCTTCTTCGTCGTCGTCGACGACGACGATGCCTTTGTCGCGTTTTCTTTGTCGTCGTCTTTGTCATAATTTTGTCGCCGTCTTTGTCGTCGTTGAAGTGTGTTTGTCATCTTTGTCGTTATCATCTTTGTCATAGTCGACATTTTCGCCGTCGTCAGCTTTGTCGTCTTATTTGTTATCGTCGTCGTCTTTGTCGTCGTCTTTGTCGTCGTCATCGTCTTTGTCATCGTCGTGATCGTCATCGTGATCGTCATCGTGATCGTCATCGTGATCGTCATCGTCATCGTCATCGTCATCGTCTTTGTCGTCGTCGTCGTCGTCGTCATCGTCTTTGTCATCGTCGTCGTCGTCGATGTTTCTGTCGTCATGGTCGTCCCCACCTCCAGCCTGTCTCCCCGTGTCTGTGATGTCCGGCCGACTGCGCCCCCTGTCTCCCCGTGTCTGTGATGTCCGGCCGACTGCGCCCCCTGTCTCCCCGTGTCTGTGATGTCCGGCCGACTGCGCCCCCTGTCTCCCCGTGTCTGTGATGTCCGGCCGACTGCGCCCCCTGTCTCCCCGTGTCTGTGATGTCCGGCCGACTGCGCCCCCTGTCTCCCCGTGTCTGTGATGTCCGGCCGACTGCGCCCCCTGTCTCCCCGTGTCTGTGATGTCCGGCCGACTGCGCCCCCTGTCGCCGACCGTAAATCCTATCGGCGGCGGCGGCGACTCGGGAGACAAACACACACAAAGCAGTTGTTAATCTGGCGCCGTCGGTGATGGATGGTCGCCTCCTCCAGGCCCAGGCCGGGCCCAGGTCGCCGGACGGACGGCACTGCCCGGGGCCGAGGTCCAGGGTCGGTCGTTGGCTCGAGCCGGGAGCTGGTGGGCTGTGGGCGGCCGGCCGACTCCGAGTGTGGGCGAAGAAATAATCGCTCCGTGAGTTCAACAATTGTCTTATGCTGAGGTGGGTCGGTGCCGTGGAAACGGTGAAGCACAGTGGGCTGTTATATCGGGCGGACAGGGTGACAGGGCAGCATAAGGTACGAGGCAGATTACTCCGACGTCCGTCCGGAAGTTGTACTTCGGAAAGGGATTAGCGGAATCTTGTGACTACCATTCTAAGACACGCCGGTCTGCCAGATATAGCTATAGTTCGCTGGTGTTCTTGCTAATCCCATCTCCTGTATTCTCTATATCTATATCTTCTCTTTCGCACGTATCTGTCGCTTTTGCTTTCACTCTCTCGTTCACTCACTCAAGCTTTCACTCCACTCCACTCCACTCCACTCACTCACTCACTCACTCACTCACTCACTCACTCACTCACTCACTCACTCACTCACTCACTCACTCACTCACTCACTCACTCACTCACTCACTCACTCACTCACTCACTCACTCACTCACTCACTCACTCACTCACTCACTCACTCACTCACTCACTCACTCACTCGCTCTCTCTCTCTCTCTCTCTCTTCTCTCTCTCTCTCTCTCTCTCTCTCTAACCCTCTCTCCATCCCTCCATCCCTCCCCTCCCTCTCTCTTTATCCCTTTATCTCTCTCTCTCTCTCTCTCTCTCTCTCTCTCTCTCTCTCTCTCTCTCTCTCTCAGCCATTAGTTAGTAACGAAACATTACCACCCGAACACCATTTCATCGTTTTCATGATAAGAACAACCATTCTTACTGGCGAGAACAAAATGTCATCCTCGTGACTATGACTACAAACCTACGCCTAGCGACTGCGCCACCGTTAATCAGCCATCCTTCTACAGCCGCGCACATGCCTCATCTTTCGCCCGTTTCTTTGGAAAACAATTTATTCTACCGAGTGCTCAGCATGTCGTTTTTCGGGCGCTCGCCGGCAGCGAAGACTTAAACAATGCGCGCACACAAGAGAGATGGCGCACCAACCGCTCACGCGTCCATCACCCACCCGCTAACGGAGGCAGGAAACCCGGGCCGAGAGCGACAGCCAAAAACCTCGGCTGCCGATAGCTCAATCGGCGGCGATCGAAACGAGGCGAGCGCTGCCTTCGACGTACGTAGAAAAATACGTCGGGCAAACGCGCGGCAGCTGGGCGAGACGTTTGACGTGAACGCGTTGCTGTTGCGTGACGTACGACGTAGCATTTTACGTCGGACGCGTCACGTGCGAAGTACGCGCGGGCAGAACCGACGCGAACTTGTGTACGTACAGTGTTTTCGTCGGCGGAAGCCAAGCCGTTGACCGCACGGATGACTGTACAAGGCCAGCCTCACTATGTCCAAATTTGGGGTGGCACTGTACAATGCAGCAGTTCGAAACCATCGGACGTTTGTTTCTGTCCGAGGAACGCGCACTTTGCGTGTAATTGTTCCGAGGTAGTCGTGTATTTAGGCATTATTATAAATGTGTTCATTATTGTCGTTGTTGTTACAATTTAATTAATGTTATTAATATTATTATTATTATTATTTATCAGGAGCGTTCTATCAAAGCCGGCTAGAATGTGCGTGCGTGCGTCCGTGGTTACATGCGCATGGGTGTGTATGTGTATATAATAATATGTGTGTATGTGTGCGTGTGCGTGTGCGTGTGCGTGTGCGTGTGCGTGTGCGTGTGCGTGTGCGTGTGCGTGTGCGTGTGCGTGTGCGTGTGCGTGTGCGTGTGCGTGTGCGTGTGCGTGTGCGTGTGCGTGTGCGTGTGCGTGTGCGTGTGCGTGTGCGTGTGCGTGTGCGTGTGCGTGTGCGTGTGCGTGTGCGTGTGCGTGTGCGTGTGCGTGTGCGTGTGCGTGTGCGTGTGCGTGTGCGTGTGCGTGTGCGTGTGCGTGTGCGTGTGCGTGTGCGTGTGCGTGTGCTTGTGCTTGTGTTTGTGCGTGTGCATGTATGTGCGTGTGTGTATGTGTAGAGTGGATGTGCGTGCGTGCGCATATGCGTTTGAATAGCGTTTAATAACGATGCAACTCTAAGGTTTAAGTCCATGCCTGGATGCAAAGATGTATATCACGTGGAGCGTGCGTGCGTGCGTGCGTGCGTGCGTGCGTGCGTGCGTGCGTGCGTGCGTGCGTACATGTGTACGGATATATACGTTCATCAAGAAAATCACCCGGCCCTCACAGATAGCGTTACTGCGAGGTCGCAACGTAACGACCCGTACCGCAGTCACTCCCGGCGCCCGCAATCCCTCCTCCCCCTCCCGGGACTATACACAACAATCAAGGCTGCGTCTGAACATTAGCTACGGCCTTCCGTGTGACAACTCATCCCCCGGGAACAGTCACGAGACGCCGGGAGAACGGGACTCCAACTCGACGGCGTTTAGGTAGGTACAGATCAGTCGGCGACAGATCAGTCAGCCGCAATTAAATTAAGGGGTGTCAGTTTGCGGCGCGTTCTGCGCGCAATATCACGATTTTGCTTTATTAAAAACAATTCACCTGCAGGTTTATGATATCGCCCACCTACAACTGTGATGTCGACAATTTCCAGTTTGTTCTCCGGTAAATCCACGTTAAATTTACAGACCGTTACGGGTCGGCCAAACAAGCCGGGTTCACGAGGGACCAGTCAGTCTCTGGTGCGTTCACTCGCAATCAATTAATAAAATAGTGTAAGCCAGTATGCAACAAGAGTGTTGTAATCTACAAACATAATTTCCTCTGTTCTTACATTATTTATTTAAGGAGCCAGGGGACTATTTCACTAAGATAAAGAGCTCTTAAGGAAACTTATCTTTAAACAAAATCTGTTGTTAAATTAAATGGTGGTTTTTTTCAAAACACAAATCACACATTACAGAGGACACTATTTCCATGACACAATGACCCGATGACGCGCCATGGTTTTGACAGTTTTTACGTATTTAAGATCACGATTAAGGATCAAATTTGATTTTAAAGAGGAAAACCGGGTTTAAGAGCTCTTAACAACGTCAGTGAAGTGGGGGGGGGGGGGGGGGTCGTCGACATCACTGGCACGTTTTCATTTATGCCACGTACGATGAAGTGTGACAATGATCTATCCCCTCTCGACCAGAGGGGCGTGCGAGAAATGTCATTATTCTGTGGTCAGTTGTCAAACGTGGACATTAATCTCACGCGTGTTCCTGGAATGAGGTTGGGAGGGCGTAAATAGGATCAATTCCCGCGGGCCTGGACCGGGGGCCGGGGGCCGGGGGCCGGGGGCCGGGGGCCGGGAAACGACGGGTCAATATATAATCTCACCATTGGTGACATAATTTGGGATTGGTGTCTTTTTAATGCACGCTTGAAGTTTTCTGGACATCTAGATTTAATGTCATTATCATTCGTAATTCTTTTTCAACGTAGGATCAACATTTTCATTAAATGTATTCTCTCCACAAACGCAAGAGATCTCTAAAACATTCATATGCAGTCTAGAAATATCAACGACTCAACTAATGTTCAGTATGCTTTAAAGTATACACGTTACTCTTTCTTTATCCAAATAATACTTAAAGGAACAAAAGTCAGACGACGAAATGTTTCACGAAATCATCAACACATCATTAGTTTACTTTGATTCGGAAGTAAAACAATGACCCGGAAGTGAAACAATAACCCGTCCTCTAACGACGTGATAATAGGCGGCTTAGCAACTGTTTGCGTAGACGCGTCCGTTAATAGAACATAACATAAGTACACGTCTGACTGTCCCCGTCGCTATGTTCCTGGAAGTCGCGCGCTGTTCTTCAAAGCGAATAACCGAATGAGTGTCACGATTCTCGCCGTAATCGTGATTAGACACGGGACACTTTGTTTGTCGTGTAGGGACACCGGATATTACGTCGAATATAACTAATTTGTCGACGTATAATCACGTCGCTCCGATAACGCGCCGCGCTGGATTATCCCTGGGGGATGTAGGAACCGATGCGGAAGCGATTATCGGCTTCACCTGCGCTTAGTCCGCGGTCGACTTGGGCTGGGCGCAAGGCGCGGGAGGTCGCATCGATCGGGAAGGAAGGATTTAGCGGTTAGTTTGGTGTGAGCGTTGGGGTTTACGTCGTGTTTTTTCCGAGAGTAACCGATTAGTTCCCCCGCTACCGATAGCAAAAACCATGCGGTTTCTTCGCGGTTTGCCAGACGAAATTCACGGAAGCTATTCAGGCATTTGTTCATCAGAAGTGACATATATAATATTCAGTGGAGGCGGCTTCGTCCCAGTGTTTGTAACTGATGTAGGAAGGACTCCAACGGCGATGTCTACTGTAACGTTGGATCGTTCCTTTTGGCGGCGCGGCAGTTAGGCTGCATGTACGGCAGTGGGGGTAACTAGTGGGACTGTAGGGAAGGAAGAGAGAAAGAAAGGGGAAAGTGGGAGATGGTTGAGAGGGACGGAAGTAGGAAGGGGAGGGAGGTGGGGAGAGGTGGAAAGATAAAGAGGGAAAAAAGAAAGAAAGACAGACCACAGACACAGACAGACACACAGACAGACAGACAGACAGACAGACACACAGACACACAGACAGACAGACACACTGAGACACACACACAGACAGACAGACAGAAAGACAGGCAGACAGACAGAGAGACATATATATATATATATATATATATATATATATATATATATATATAGAGAGAGAGAGAGAGAGAGAGAGAGAGAGAGAGAGAGAGAGAGAGAGAGAGAGAGGTGGGGAGAGGAGAACGCGAACGAGAGAGCGATTTAATTCACAAACACGACCTTAAAATCATTCATCATGTGGTCGGCTATCTCAATCTATATATATATATATCGTTATTTACAACTTGTTGTCCCGTGTTTTGGCGCCAGATCCACGCTTTACTATTCCACATCAAGTCAGCCTCGCTCCACGTCAGTGATGTATACATCTGCCGTCAATCAAACGTCACTGGCCGTCAACTGGCGACAGCCGCGTACTTTGATTGACACGAGACACGCGCTCTGTTCCCACGGTCAACGTCACGAGAACTTAGATTATCACAACGTACATTAACAATGGCCGCGATGAGATTCCATGCGCACTGACGGCACTGTTAAAGTTTTGCTGCTTATTAAAGTTCTACAAATACAATTTCGCCAAAACTATGCTGATTTATCCACCAGAGGCGTCACCGGTCCTTCCGTGTAAATATAATATTTCCCAAAGAGAACACCATCTTAGAACCACTACATCTTCGTTCATTTATAATAAACTCGGAAGTAAAAATAACGTGTTCGTCTCTACACAGAACTCTGCAAGAAAAGACAACACCGATGATGCACGAAGATGGCCGATAGTCAGCGAGTGATCTGCGAATGTGACCGAAGAACACCGATTGGAAACAACGAAGACATTCGGCAAATTCCGCCAAATTTACACGATGCTATATACCTTATACGGCCCAATATTCCCATGGATTGTGTAATTGTTAATCTTAGTGTGATAGAGAAACTCTTCTTGCTTTACCAACGATCTGCCATCTAAGTGCAATGAAGTCATAATCGCCGAACCATCGCCCAATGCTTGGCGCCATTCTCTGAAAATTAATTTTGATTGATGATGTGCAAAATGTGATGAATGACTCAGTCTCAGCGAAAAGGAATGCAATGTCTCAGCGCTCTTTACAGAGTAAAACGTTTAAAAACGCATATGATGACGTCTTTGGAATCTTAATTTCTACTTTTAACTGTTTTATTCTTTTATAGAATGGTAAAACATTCTACTCCACAAGTTTTTCACAAAGCGAAATGTACATTCATACGATATTTTCAGATGTCACGCACTAGATTACCAGATTATGGATCACGATGTGTTGGTGTGATAGTATACACACAACAAACAATCCAACACGTATTCCAAAAGATGAGGGCGTATTTAACAGTGACACGTGACTTTTTCTAAATATGACACGTCTACGGTTCACTTTGACACATTTATTGTTAAAAAGCACTTGTAAAAAGCAACCTAGACTGACATTGTATTATACAAATTCCTGGAATTAAGCTATGCTTTTTCTACGTTGAGTCAGCACGTTTCTCTAAACTTTAAACGAAGAAGTAATTATTCGTTCACGAATCGCGGGGATCTGCTTCACCCTGTAGGCCAAAGTACAGTCACCTTCCAACAAGTACTGTTCAAGGATTATTGCACCTAATCCGGCTAATCCGTCACGGATCAGCATGACGATTATCACAAATATGCCGTGTAATTGCGGGTGTTTAATCACTCGTATCTCGTCGGAATCTGACCACACTGACCGCGGCCGGAGGGACGCAGCGTGCTCGGACATCGCCCGTGGTCAGGTCACGCACTGGATGAACTGAACGAACGAGGGAACGACGAAAGGCAGTGGACGAGTAAGTGTGGACGTGAGTGAGTGAGTGCGCGCGTGAGTAGTGGGTGAGTGAGTGAGTGAGTGAGTGAGTGAGTGAGTGAGTGAGTGAGTGAGTGAGTGAGTGAGTAATAATAGCACAAGTATTATTAGCAACTCAACAGAGTTGAGTGAGTGAGTGGATGAGTGAGTGAGTGAGTGAGTGAGTGAGTGAGTGAGTGAGTGAGTGAGTGGGTGAATGGGTGAGTGGGTGAGTGAATGAATGAGTGAGCAAGCGAGCGAGTGGTAGTGAAGGTTAGTGAATTAATGATGGCGAAAGAGTCTGTGCGTGAGTGCGTGTGGGAGGGGGGGTTGTGTGTGCGTGTATGTTTGTTTGTGTGTGCGTGTATGTTTGTTTTTGTTTTTGTGTGTGTTTGTGTGTGTGTGTGTGTGCGTGCGTGTGTGTGCGTGCGTGCGTGCGTGCGTGCGTGCGTGCGTGCGTGCGTACTTGCATGTGTCATATATTGCTTAATGTGCGTACGTATGTGCGCGCGGACGTATGCGCGCTCGTGTGTTTTTCAACTTGTCTCTATATGCAAAAGTGCCCAGGTGTGTGTCTACGTGCACGCTTGCACGTCCTTATCTATTTCCAGGCCGGCGCGTGTCCGTACAATTGCGACAAACGGTTATTTTAATGACAAATGACAAAACGCAACAGTCCCATCAGCAGCAACATTTGCACCAGATGCGTGTAAAGACCGCCGTCAAAACGCATCCGTCATTTCACATGCTCCAATCGATTAAATAACCTGCAGAAAGTCCCATTTTCTATACCACGTCTTAAACACGGAGGTGAACGACCGGCGGAGTCGATTACTCTGCTGTCATCGTCCATACGGATGACAACGAAGACACTGATCAATGTCCGTCTGTGTTGACAAATAGTCCTCGTTGGCATGGCAACGTGTGTCCCACCTCTGCCTTGAGCCAAATCGATGATCTCTTGTTATTTTGAGTCGTTTTAAAATAATCTCCTTGAGACTATTCCGTGTATTCTCTCTACCGCGAGTAATCGCCAGCTTTAGGGGCGTCGGAGGTTTTTGCGCGACATCCCCCGGGGGGCGACGCAGAAAACACTCGTCGAGATAATCTGGTCCGTTGAAGCGAGATGACAGAGGATGCGGGTTGACGGTAGATGACGTGATGGCAGACGATATGACGGTAGATGACGTGACGGCAGATGACGTGACGGCAGATGACGTGACGGCAGATGACGTGACGGCAGATGATGTGACGGCAGATGATGTGACGGCAGATGGTCAGATGGTGAGACGGCAGACGGAGAACCCCAGTTTAAACCATGCACGAGTAGGTGTCCTGGATCCTTGTGGTGTCGCAACGACAAACCGCCACAGTCGTCAACAACGCAGATCAACACACTTTTGTTTGACAATATACAAGATTCTATTTGACATGTAAAACTGTACATAAAAAAAAATACTATTGATCAAATTGGATATTTGACATGTTGCTTTAAAGTTCGTATTGTGCGACGATATCATTCTTCGAATATATGCACGCACGCACGCACGCACGCAGGCCCGCACGCATGCAGGCAGGCACGCAAGCACGCACACATGCATACTCAAGCGTACACATACGCACGCACGCACGCACACACACGCACACGCACACACACACAGACACACACACACACACACACACACACACACAGACACACACACACACACACACAGACACACACAGACACACACACACACACACACACACACACACACACACACACACACACACACACACACACACACACACACACACACACACACACACACACACACACACACACACACACACACGAACACACATGGGCTCCCTCGCACAAATATACATACATGCAAGCGTAAACACGCATGCGCACGCGCATGCTACAAGAAAACACCTTTCATAATTTGTTAAACTCCTATTACTGCTTAAAGTGTCGTCGATCGCGAGACAGATAAAACAAATACACCCAACAGTGCTACAGACGTTTCTCATTTATAACAATTCCTTGCAGCGGCAGTTGAACATTGCGAAACCCGACTCACGCGATCTAACATATCGAGCGGGTACGTTCTTAGTTCTTAGGTGGTTTTCTCCAAACAGCCTAAACTTGGGCTAACGCAGGAGATATAGTTCTCTAGAATTAATGAGTCCACTACAGGTTACACATTCACCCCCTGTGTGGGATCTTTTATTTCCCCTGGCATAGACACCAGATAGAAGGGACCACCGGCTTTTAGTGTCTCTTCCGAAAGACACATGCAAATGTGGGGTGAACGAAATTGCCTAAGTTTCGAAACGGCGGTAGGTGGGATTGTGGATGTTCTCCGTAAATGTGACAATGGGGCGAATGGGCTTCAACGAATTGCTACAGGGCCTTCTCCGTGTGTCATCGTTTGGCCCAAAATGATATTCAAATGAGTTTATAGCCCTCAACCTTTCTCAACCATACAATTCCTAGTACTGGCCACCGTTTCAACGAACGAATTCCGTACTGGGGTAGACTGAACAACATCAAAGCGAACTGCGCATGCGCACACACCATGACCTTTGAACTTCATACTCGCACACCACTTTGACAAGCGTGGATAAGTTCTGCGAAATGCCTTACAAAACACCGTACTAAGGCCCGCGTAATCACTCGCTCTCAGCAACGGCCAAGCGCAGGCAGAAATCATGTGACGGTCCCTCATAAAAGGACGTCGAATGAATCAATGTCGCCATCGATCAAATGTTACGCGGCATAGTCCGACCGAGATGACAAATTATAGCTCATAAAAACACGCGCAGTTGATCTTTGGCTTAATGTCGGAATATTAGTGAAACGACTACAGCGACAACGAGCCACGTACAATCGTCGATTTGCGAGTTGGGGGACATTTCGTTTCCCCGCCGCGATCATTTCACGGTGTTCAGCGGTGGTAAATAAAATATGGAATTCCATTAAAAAGCCTGCGCCATTACATCGTGTTTTAAGGTAATCGCCTGATTACAGATGCCGAGTTGCTAAAATAATAGGCCCCTGATCCTTCCCGTCGGCGGAGTGACTTAGCGAGACTTAGCGAGACTTAGCGAGACTTACGTAACGACTAACAACAAAAACGTGTGATGGCTAAATGGCTTTTTTTGTGTATTATTCACCACACAGAGCTATATTCTACTTGTAGACTATGAATCAACGCATACATGCGATGAATATGAAAATATGAATACATGCATTATAAGGCGGGGTTCGTGTGATTCTTAAAAAAAAACGGAGTTTTAGGTGCGCATAGGACACCGTCTCGTCGAGTCACAAGCCATGAGGGTTCAAGAACGTCTAAAAAAGGGTTCCACAAACTGTTTAGGTGTGGGCCAAATATGTTAACTTGGTAAGTCACACAAAAACACCCTTTTGTAGATGCTCCTAAAGGGTGGTTTGTATCTTGACAATGTCAATATAATAAAGTTGTTCTCTGCATGAATTTTGAAGAATGGTAACGTTATGTCGAAACTTCCACTGCTTACTGCTAATTACGTCTCACCTCCATTGACAGTATGCATTCAGCTTGTTCAAATGTCCGAAACGGACCGCCAATTTTATTTTAAAATATTACGTATCTCAAAACTGATGTGACAGAAACGACCATTTCTATTGTACCCGACAATTTGCAATTCCTAGCGTGGGTCACGCGGACTACCTGGAACACTCCTGCAGTCAAACTGTTTTTATTATAAAAAAAATTGTTTATAGGACATAGCGTGATGCCGAAATGGTGTCCGTCATCAATATTCACACAAGACAACATTTGCGCACTTTATTCCTGATCGTAATTGGGGTGGTCATTTGGGGAAATGCTTGTAGTTGGTCAACATTTTTCTAAAATGCGAATTCTCTCTGCAAAACGAGTGAGATCGCTGCTCGGTCATGCATGACCAGTTCAGTTACACACTAACAATACCCCCCAAATGGTTCATTCATAACATACTCCTTAACAAATAGCTCAACATCAATATGGTGAGTCACTTTAATCGCACAGCCCATGATGCGTCATTTCAAGGTCGAACGCACTAATCGGGATCAGTATCGTTAATGCGTGTGAAACGTGAGAACATGACAGAAGCAGCTGCAGCAACAGGCGCGATTGACTTCAAACAATGGCCAATG
>OZ024856.1:18681655-18711655 GCA_964017155.1 Oasisia sp. SBJ-2009
GGGACGGGGACGGGGACGGGGACGGGGACGGGGACGGGGACGGGGACGGGGACGGGGACGGGGACGGGGACGGGGACGGGGACGGGGACGGGGACGGGGACGGGGACGGGGACGGGGACGGGGACGGGGACGGGGACGGGGACGGGGACGGGGACGGGGACGGGGACGGGGACGGGGACGGGGACGGGGACGGGGACGGGGACGGGGACGGGGACGGGGACGGGGACGGGGACGGGGACGGGGACGGGGACGGGGACGGGGACGGGGACGGGGACGGGGACGGGGACGGGGACGGGGACGGGGACGGGGACGGGGACGGGGACGGGGACGGGGACGGGGACGGGGACGGGGACGGGGACGGGGACGGGGACGGGGACGGGGACGGGGACGGGGACGGGGACGGGGACGGGGACGGGGACGGGGACGGGGACGGGGACGGGGACGGGGACGGGGACGGGGACGGGGACGGGGACGGGGACGGGGACGGGGACGGGGACGGGGACGGGGACGGGGACGGGGACGGGGACGGGGACGGGGACGGGGACAGAGCTATGGTTGATAGGCAAGGTTGTAGAGTAATGTCTTTAAACTACGGCTGAATTTAGCTGCAGCATAGTTTTATGCAGAGACCCGTCCACCCGTCATTTGGACGGATAGAAACCGTTGTGGACGGGTAGAAATATGGGTGGACAGTTGGTGGAAGGCTAAGAAATTATGGAGCAAAAAAGGTCTTCCAAAACCATAGATATTGTCAGTTATGCCTCAAAAGTGAGTGTAAATGGTGTCACATGTGTGTTTGCAGTCCATTTTAGGTCATCAGACGCGTTTAAGGTTTGTAAACTGGCTTAACAGTTAACATCCGTGTGTCCACCCAAACTGGTATGACTGGCAATAATAATAATAATAATAAGGTTTATTTCAGACAAGACGTCCATATATGTATACATAAAATACAATTAAAAAAAAAGAAAAGTACAATACATATAATACAATCAAAGCAATGAGATCAACGTAAAAATATAAGTGTAAAATTTAAAAAGTTATGTCTAAATATATGAGGAAATGAATTAAATAAGTTGTAAAAATAAATATAAAATAAAATTTAAAATGATTAAAAAATAAATACAATACTAATGACATGTGTACAATAAAGACCTCCAGTATGAGTACAAATGGCTCTTAAAATGAATGTCGGTATGAAGGTAATTAATAAAAAGGATATTATCTGACTGATGAAGACGACATAAAAGACTGAATATTGATGAACGAATGCGTTCATTGAAGGATTTAATATAGTTGGTGGCAAACATAAAACTTGCACTACATCTTGGGGGTAAGTTTAGTAAAATTCTGAGGCTATTATTGTATGCGACAGTAATGCTTTTGAGGCTATATTTTTTGAATGTGCACCAAAGACTAGAAGTATACATAGGAGCACAGTATGCTTGAAATAAAATAATTTTGGTAGAAATATTACAAAGACAAAATTTTCGAGCTAATACATTGGCTTGGGCATAAAGGCATCTTTTTTGTCTGGCTATGTCGTCATCATCAGTCAGGTTATTGTTGATTATATGACCAAGATATTTACATTTTGTAGTATAAGGTAATGGATGGTTATCGAGATGGATACAATGAAAATGTTTCCTGTCCTGGGATTGGTTGTCAATAACCATACAAAAGGACTTCTTGGCATTATAAGTAATATTGAACAATTCGCCATACTTGGCACAACAATCGGTAAGTTTTCTCAAACCAGCAACACTGGGAGAAAAAATACAGAGGTCATCAGCATACATCAAGTGGTTGATTAAGGTGCCAGCATAAAGACAACCAATATATAATTTGTTTAGATTAACGCTTAAGTCGTCCATGTACACATTGAAAAGATGGGGGGAAAGGATTCCACCCTGTTTAACACCATTGGAAACAGTAAAAAAGCTAGAGATGATTTGGTCTTGCATAAAGCCCTGAGCTGCGGCCATAGAAAAATCCCTAATCCAAACATTAATATTGCCTCTAGGGAGAAAAAGTCAATCAGAACTAAAGCGGTATTATACGACGATCGGAGCCCCGCGGTTGACCCGACGTCGACCGCGCAGGGACAAGACGGAGGCGATGTTTACCAACACCGGGCCGGGGCTGGGAGACGTCGGCACTGAGTGATGGCCGCAGACGGCCGCTGGGAGTCGGTTTCCCGGGAGGAGGTCTTCCAAGGGCGGGGACAGGGACGCGGGAACCACAGGCATCGGTACTCGGGCATTCCTTCCCTCGCGGGCGGCCAGGTATCCCCGATGGAGGACGAGGGAATGCGGCCGGGGGCTGGCTGAGGGAGTTATCACAATACGCGAGTGACGATGACGAAGGCGTGTGGACTGTGGACTGTGGACTGTGGAGAGGGACTGAGGCCGGGAGAGGGAACCGAGGGAGCGAGTGGCAGAGGGAGGAGGGGAAAATGGGTGAGTCAGTGTTTCGGGGTCTGGGGTAGTGTTTTGTTTTGTCTAGGGCGAAGGTGAAATGTTCGGTGTTCAGGGAGATACACAGAGGATGTGTCTAGGTCACACGGAAGTATCGGTGTTGAGTTGGGTGGGATATATACAAGTGCATAAATTAATGCTCTATGCAAAATGTACATACATAAAAAAAATATACATATGCATAGTCATATATATATACATACGTACACACAACTATACGTATGTGTATACACATACGCGCTGCATGACCGAGTGCGGTGGCACACACACACGCGCACGCACGCACGCACGCACGCACGCACGCACGCACACACACACACACACACACACACAGACACACACACACTACGACATAAACACACGCGGATACATGTCCGCTCAAATGCGCACTTACCCACGCACGCATGCACACACGCATATTATTCATAGCAGCAAGTAAACTAATCATATCCTACATAGTAAGAGTGACACACCTTCAATAGCTACAAACGACCTCGTATATTGTCTAGTATGTATAAATAACAACTGAGTACGTACCCGATAGATCAATCCAGTTCCGTCAGATGGCAATAACTTTCGCCTACTCGGTACAGTGTCGGTGTTCTAGTAACGGTTATTCACGTTACGCCTATTATGACGTTACTCGGCTATTCCCATTGCGTTGTTATTACTATTATTCCCACAATTCCTAGCGCAATATGACACGCCGACATTACGGGCTACTCATGTTACGGCTGTTCCTTTTACAATCGTTCGTGTTACGGCCGTGTGTCACGTCACGTATTGTGTTACGAATACTCCTGTTACGAATGTCTGCGTTACCGGGGTTAAACAGCCGCACCAATGCACGGGAACCCAATAGTTTTAGGCATTATAAGTTTCGGTTACAGTTGATTAAATACTATTATCGCAACAATATTGCTTCCATCTCAGAATATCATTAGAATCACACGCTGACTTGTTCCTTGATTCGACATCTTTTCTGATTATATTTATCAATGATAAAAAAGTAAACTGCAGAGTTGAAAGTGTCAGAGAGGAAGACGACAGAGACGCAAAGAGATAGATAGATAGATAGATAGAGAGAGAGAGAGAGAGAGAGAGAGAGAGAGACACACACACAGACAGACATACAGACAGACAGACAGACAGACAGACAGACAGACAGACAGACAAACTGCAGACAGACAGATACGCAAACAACACGACAGAGATACATGACAAAGTACAGAACAGACAGAGAGATTGGGAGCTAGAGAGACTCCGAAACACATGACCACAGATTCAGAGAGACACCGAGAGACAAAAACGAGAGACCGATCAGCACCCAGCACGGCCACCTATAGGGAGGCCTGCCTGGTCACTGTCACACCATGCGGACTACAAACGCCATATTGACCACCCTCTCACACATCAAGTAGACACTCCTCAACCGACCAGTGACCACAAACGTGCAGTGTCACCATCCAACTATGTCACTTTCCACCTGTCTTAACGTCCCCTTTGACACAGAATAGAGACACGCCGAAACTAACGGAAGACACCGGAATATGGGAGTAATTAGTGCACAGACACGATGCCCGTGGACTGAATGTGTCACCCGCAACGAACAGACACAGGCGTCGTCGTATTTCACACGACGGCGGGTACAACTTCACTAGACATCAGTAGTTACTGTAAGAACAGTAACGAGGAGATGACTTTATGTTAAGTAAAACTATGTGTAACAAAACGTTAAACCGTGCACGACTCAGCGCATACATGTACGCAGGTATGCATATATGCATGTACGCCGTGCATTTCGTGTAAACACATCGCGCAAAGCCTTACACACCAACGCACGTACGCACACACGCACGACCGCACGCCCACATGCGAACACAACCATGCACACGCACGCACACATGCACGTACATGCAAACGTATACAAACACACACACGCGTAAACACGCACGTACACACACACACACATTCACACACACAAACAAACACACACACACTCACACGCACACGCACACTCACACGCACACGCACACGCACACGCACACGCACACGCACACACACACACACTCACACACACTCACGCGCACGCGCACGCACACGCACTCACACGCACACGCACACGCACACGCACACGCACACGCACACGCACACGCACACGCACACGCACACGCACACGCACACGCACACGCACACGCACACGCACACGCACACGCACACGCACACGCACACGCACACGCACACGCACACGCACACGCACACGCACACACACACACACACACACGCACACTTAAGCTATATAAGAACTTCACTACTGTGTTTATTATGTTTGCGGTCGTTACAAGTGTATTTGTTACAATTCATTCGTTACAGCTGTGTTCGTTACGCCTCCGTTCGTTGCAACTAAAAGTATCACGTGCCTGGTAGCGTAACACTGGTGTACGCTCGCTCCAGTGCTTCCGACTGGCTTTTTTTACCCTTTAATGCCAGCTTTTAACGGGCCCTATCAGTTTCCGACTCTCGTTATAGTGTTTATCCGCGGCGTGCCGCTAGAGCGGTCCCTTAGAACTACGGTCGGACGGGAAAATGAGAAGCAAAATTAATTAGTCGGTCTGGGAGCGACGCTCCGTATCTGGTTTCGAAAATGGCTTTATTATGGGCTACACTTACCAATGGCAACATTCCATCAATCATACCCGCAGCCGGCGACGACTGTAGGCAGAAATAAAACTAGAATAGATGTCCATATCTCACGATATCCCGGAAAATCGGGAGAAAAACTGGGACGGGCGGGGGTTAGGGTGGGGGTAAATGCTTCATGTAGTTACAGTTGTGAAAAGAATAAAAGGAAATTGTGTTTCTTTAACGGATATTCTTAGAGCTTCGTGAAAATGTAGCGCTCGTTCACTGTACTTTGGTCCAGTTTAGTTGTGTGAATAAGTGTTTGGCTATAGACAGTGGTGGGTGTCTGTGTACGAGTAGTCTTTGCGACTTCAGTGTGGCTGAATGCTTTCCAAAAGAGTGAGGAGGATGTCCAGTCGGAACGTCTGTCTGCCAGGGAGAAAGTAGTTTGAGCAGTCGTAAAGAATGAGTCATACGAACACATAAACATGCGCACGCATACACACGCACGCACGCACGCATACACACAAACACGCAATCACACATATACGTATATACACACACGCGCACTCTCTCTCTCTCTGTCACGCACACGCGCACGCACGCACGCACGCACACATGCGTGCGCGGCAGAGATAGACAAGCATAATTGTGCCTGAGCCCGACAAAAACTACCTCCACGTCACTGTCACTGAAGAAAATCTCGACAACGTTGTATGATGTCATTTAACTAGGTTCTACCGGACATGAACAAATCAAACAACACTGGAATGACGACGCTGTACCATCACATTCATATCGCAAGGTGCTGCGCTCTAAATCATTGTAATTCGCATTCCAATTGTATAGGACAGTAGTACGTTGTTTAAATGCGGCCTTGAATAACACAAGTTCGTATCGATTGGGCATAATCCCGTCGTTTCTATTCAAGTCCATTCTCCTGAAAACCGGACCTTGCCTGAGATCGGCCACGATTTATGTACATTTCTATTGATGTTCGTTGCGGTGCAAGTGTTTATTCATCAAATTTGTAACAACGATTTATCGGGTTGTTAGAAATGGCGTGTATTTGAAATCTAACCACCGAATCTGGCAAACAAGACTAGTCTTCATTACGGCAATTTAAATAACTAGGATAACTGATCAAGCACTCCAAACATGCCATGTGTTCTAAATTAAGTACTATTTGATTGGGTAATGGCAGATGCAGCCAATGCACTGCGCATGCGCGAAAGTGACGACAAGTACTACAAAGCACGAACTTGATTAAGGGTTCGATTTAGTTCTCCACTGTCGGCAGTACAGGCAAACTATTGAAGACAGTTGTGTCAATATTTATCATTTCAATGATCTGCTATATTTGTTTTCCTTTACGACAGAGTCTCTCTGTTCTTGCCGTAGTCGTCCGTTTACTGTTTGATATCGTTTGTTGTCTTTCTCTTTCTGTCTCTTTCTCCCAAATACCGGACGGGGCCCTTTGCAGGGCGTTTAAAGTCCAACGACAATGTGTGAGTCCACAACAGGTTACACATTTATCCCCTGTGTGGGATCTTTTACTTATCCTGGCATAGCCACCAGATAGAAGGGACCACCGGGTTTTAGTGTCTCTTCCGAAAGACACAGGCAAATGTGGGGTGAACGGAATTGACTAAGTTTCGAAACGGCGGTAGGTGGGATTGAACCACCGTCCCCTCGATTGACAGTCCGGCGCTCTACCGCGCGACCACCGCTCCACACTATCGTAAAGTCGTTGTGACTCTCCATAGGATGACGCTACCTGTTCTTCTTTCTATATGACGTCGTACGTTTTTGCTATTGTCATCCATAGTATGACGTCGTATGTCCCCGTCAAATCCGTCTCCTGTATGACGTCGTCTGTTCGTATTTCATCCGTCCATTGTCGTCGTTTCGTCCGCCATTGGCCGCGAACAAGGCTAAGTAGCAGAAGGTTAACGACAAAAAGTGCGCACTTAATGACACCTTGACTTGACATGGCTTGGCCAGTGGTAAAAACGTCCGCCACACCTTTTGTGTCGGATCTAGGCGCATGTCGGAAACAGCGAAAGCGGAAATGACATTTAACGATTTTTCTAATGAAACGACTACAAAAACGCGTTGTCTGCGAAGGCAGCGATTATTTTTTATCGCCTCGCCAACTGCATGCGCGTATGCCGCGATGTCAAATCCAAATGAATGCCGTGTAAATAATATGGCGTCCATTCTTCTTCTTAATATTATGATGAATATTAATATAACGGTTACAAATACGCGTTAACGTAAGATGAATAATGTGTGTGCGCGCGTACATTTGTGTTTTGTCTCACGAAATAACGGTCAAAGTTTGTCTCACGTAATGACAGTCAAAGTTGTTTTATAAACATAAGTTAACCCAAATTGGACTTTCATGGCTGTGAACATTTGCTATCCGTAATTATTACTTAAAGTGAACTTTCGTGTTGTTTTCTGATAAGACTAGCTGTTCCAACATCGGAATAACAGGTAACAGTCAGACTCACTTTGTATTTTCGCAGTTTTTGTGTAGAATTGCTTGCATATAAATAAGAGGAAATTGAAATGGGCGGCCATTCTAAAAAAACTAAATAGACAAATTGAAACACTACTTTTTCGGGTTGCTAGTGCCACAGCATTTTAAAATGTATTTGCTTGCAAAACTCCACAAATACACAATAAACAGTGAACATATAATATATGGTGACGCAGTGAATCTGATTATGAAGAAATTGTAAACCGCTGAATGGAGCTACGGCAGCAGATTGGTCCGTGACAGTTTGCTTGCCGCGGTGGAAACGATGAAGCACAGTGGGGTAGGGTGTCGCCGCATACAGCGTGCGGACAGGGTGAGATGGACGGACAGGGTGAAACGGACGGACAGGGTGAGACGGGCGGACAGGGTGAGACGGACGGACAGGGTGAGACGGACGGACAGGGTAAGACGGGCGGACAGGGTGAGACGGACGGACAGGGTGAGACGGGCGGACAGGGTGAGACGGCAGCATGAGGTACGAGGCAGATTACTTCGACGTCCGTCCGGATGTGGTACTTCGGAAACGGATTAGCGGAATCTTGCCCGTATCATTCGAAGACACACCGGTTTGTCTGATAGAGCTATAGTTCGTTGGTGTTCTTGCAAATCACATATCCTGTATTCTCTTCATCTATATCCTCTCTTTCGCCACCATCTCTCGCTTTCGCTTTCACTCGCTCGTTCACTCAATCGCTCTCGCTGTCGCTCTCTCTCTCTCTCTCTCTCTCTCTCTCTCTCTCTCTCTCTCTCTCTCTCTCCCTCTCTCTCTCTCTCTTTCTTACGCTCTCTCTCTCTTTCTTACGCTCTCTCTCTCTCTCTCTCTCTCACGCACTCTCTCACTGTCTCTCTCGCATTCTCTGTCTGACTGTCTGTCTGTCTCTATCTCTCTTTCTCTTCCAATGTCCGTTGGCTTTCTATGTGTTTCAGCTATCGCAATGAAATATCCAGTTTCCTCCAATAGCAGACAACGTCACAACTCACACGAATGTTTTTCTGTTCATCGCCTATTCGGATTACGTTTTTCTTCGGGACAATTTTATTGTCGTCGAATACGACACTTTCCCGGACCCAAGCGATCCTCCTTCACTCAGGGGTGACAGGCTAGGACTTCAAGATTCCATAAAATCACGCTTTATCGCCCGAATCTCCATCGATCGGATATTAGATCTTGGTCGAGGATATCAATGTGTCGCTTTGACGTTGCCTCAGACAGTCGGGCGCTGTTCGTTTCGAATTTTACAATCAACACAAATATAACCTTACTGGACAGTTTAAGCTAGAGGATGTGTCTTCTACGTATCATTTAGTCCAGTACGTTGGTTCCTGTTGTGTGTCGCGCCGAGACACGTGTACGTAATACGGATATTATGGAATCCACTGGTAAATATATGGGAAAAGCACGTCAACAGCCGAGATAACTTGGTACTTGTCCTATAGCAAGAGTGAACACATGTAGGCATTTCTAAAACCGATAAAATTAAGTTGCGTTACAGTCATGGTATTGTAGACTATTCCTTGAAACTTTGTCCCCGTTTTAAGACGAGAAAGATACTAACCAATTAGAGAAACATACTAACCAAATTAGTACATACTAACTAATATACGCTAACTCGATGGTAGAGAAATGCTACATATTTTGCAAGACACGCATCGTGTTTATAAATGGTGTAATTTACATATCTAAGAACAGAGTTATATATGTTATATATATATATATATATATATATATATATATATATATATATATATATATATATATATATATATAACATTTGATAAATAGAAGGAATTTGTATTCTGGTAAGCAACTTATATAATAAAAGATACTTCTTACCAGAATACAAATTCCTTCCGCTCGTAAAATATTTTTGCGTCAGGTGCAACTCCACTGTTATTACAACTGGTTCCACTGAGACCCGAAAACTGCACTAAGCTATACGTCGTTGCATCCAGTTACCTTTAACCTTTGCATCAAGATGAACAGTATCATAACAGCGAACACAAACAGCCTAATTACTGGGCAGAAATTATTCGAAATCCTCGTACATAGACCGCTGAAGAAACAGGCGGCAGGTAAATGGCGCGAGTTATGTGTTTACAGGCATAGGTTCGTACCTGTTTAGAAAACAGTTATCACGCCGAGTCGTCAGTGTTATCTCGCCGATATCAAAGCCCTTGAACTTACACGCACCTGTAGGCCTACAAGATGTATCGGCTGTGTTATTTTGAGTCAATGTGCGTTACGTGAGTTGTGCCGACGTGGTAAAATCGGGTACAAGAGAGATATTTAGCTTTGGGTTCAACAGGTGTGCTCCAATAGTGTTGCCGCAAACGTATCTACACAATTTTCAAATATAAGTATCATCAGTGTTTTGGGATAAATATTAAACACGTAGGATACGTTGTAATGATTAATAAAAATAATGGTCGCATTGCGTTATGTTTTTCTTGGTTAATAGCCTCTTGGCATATTTGACCGAGTGGTAGAAGACGATAGACAACTCGGTTGCTCACAACAAGCTACGCAATAAAAACAACATTACAACAATGATGAAGTTGTAATATTCGGCTTATCGAAGTATTTTAGCAATACCGCATCTTCGGTTCTGACTTAACTTAAGACATAATAAACAACACATGTGATTGTTCCGGCTAAAGTTAGCATTTATACTAATACAGCAAGTTATGTTCTGTCAACAACATGACTAAACAACAAAGCTATTAAATCCGGCTGACACCGACGGAAGTATTTATCGTCGCCAGCTTGGGTTCTGTCTTCAAATAAAAAACTGATCCATTCTACTGACACAAACATAAGCATTTACCAATCCCGTATATTTGGTTCTGTCTTGATTTACCTGCGATAAACTACAAATGCATCGCATTCGTCTGAAACGACGGTGACTATACACCAATCCCGATCCGCATATTTGGTTCTACCTTTAAACACGACAAACAAACAACAACGGATTCATTAAAACCAACATAAGTATTTACCACCCTCGAATTAAGCACACACATACACGGTCACGTGAAAAAATGGCTGAAACCAAAACAGGCAAAGAGATCAGATGCCCAACATGTGGAGGAAAAAGGAGGCGAGGAAGACCGAGAATGGGAGGACTGCGTTAAGAGAGGCATGGAAAGAGTGGGAGGAGAATGGAGAACAACAGCAAAATATAAAAGGATTGAAGTTTAACAGGTTTGCTGTTAGTCATGTGTTTAACAGGACACAAGTTGCGGTATTAGTAAACGCTAATAGCCGAATGTTACAACTTCATCATTGTTGTAATGTTGTTTTTGTTATGAACTATGTTGCGAGGACATGTTGTCTATCGTCTTCTACCACTGGGTCAAATATGCCAAGAGGGTATTAACCAAGTCCAAGAAAAACATAACGGAATGCGACCATTAAAATTGATAGCGAACGTTGTGAGAGAAATTTGAGGTAAGAAAAGACAATGGTCACCACGGCCAACCTGACCCCTGGGATGTCGAGACGAGAACAACAACACTACTTCGTTCCTCGAACTGCGCCCACCGATCACACACCTCGCCGAGACATCTGTCGCTCGCCGGACACTGATTTATCAGCGTCTTCGAGCAGTCGACAGCCCGGGCCATCGCTGCCGGAGACACGCAGGGACGCACGGGGACAGATGACACCTCTTCGTACCACGACAATGCGCGCGTGGCGAGCGAAGAAGACTAATCGAGTTGACGCTCGGTCCAGCTGCAGTAGCGGCCACGATTGATGGGCTGCCGGACTGGCCGGAGAACGGATGCAACGGCAATGAAACTGCCATCGAGCTGGAGACGACGACAGACAATCGGTCGTCGCCTGAACAACGCGTTGTCTCCAGTCGATGACGTCAGTCGCCCGGATGACGACTCTGTCGGATGGTTTAATACGATTTGACCGGATCTAACGGAACGTGACCGGATTTAACTGTATGTAACAACAATATTAAGACGTTTTAGCAAACATTACGATAGTTCAACATCTCGTAAGATTTTGCCAGGAAACTGCGTAAGTCAATATAATGTTACTTCATCAATCCGCTAGTAAATTGCTGTAATTTTTTCAAAACATTCAACATGCGGATGCACTCCATTGAAACCATTCCGATCAAGCTGATTCTGTCTGAATATCTAGTGGATCATGCCGTCATTGATACATTCATATTTCCCAAAACCGGAAACGAAAATTCCCACTCTCGAGCTACAGTTCCTAACGATACCATATTAAGACTTCTTTTATCTACCCTGAACCAGGAAGTAAAAGAGTAACTCGTTCCCTATAATCCCACACTGCACAGGGACCGACCGGAGGCCCCCTCTCTCTCTCCGCTGCTCCGGTCGGGACGCGAGGCGGCCCCGGCGCAGGAGCTGATGTCAGCGGCGACGTCGGAGCCAATCAATCGTGGCTTCGTCGCCGCATTCCGCCGCGTTAAACAAATCGACTGCTGACAAAGATTCTAACTTTTTTCAAACCTCCGACACTCTTCTGTGCTCGCTTCGTCAGCTTATCAATGCGTGTTAACGGATGATCTCGTCCGCTCGGCACAGGCTGTCCACGCATCAACATCAGCGGGAGTGATGGAGGGACGGAGAGAGAGGAGAGAGAGAGGGGGGGGGTTAGACAGAGAGAGAAATACAGAGACAGAGAGTGAAAGTGAAAGACAGAGTGAGGGAGAGAGAAAGAGAAGGACAAAGAGAGAGAGAGAGAGAGAGAGAGAGGGAGAGAGAGAGAGAGAGAGAGAGAGGGGAGGGGATGAAAAAGATGAGAGATAGAGGAGACAAGGGAAAAAGGGCAGGGAGTCATGAGAGGGGTAGAGGGACAGACATCGAGGCAGCCAGCCAGCCAGCCAGCCAGCCAGCCAGCCAGCCAGCCAGCCAGCCAGCCAGCCAGCCAGCCAGCCAGCCAGCCAGCCAGCCAGCCAGCCAGCCAGCCAGCCAGCCAGCCAGCCAGCCAGCCAGCCACCCAGCCAGCCAGACAGACAGACAGCCAGCCAGCCAGCCACCCACCCAGCCAGCCAGACAGACAGACAGATAGACAGCCAGCCAAGCAGCTAGACAGACAGACAGACAGACAGACAGACAGACAGACAGACAGACAGACAGACTGACAGACAGACAGATAGATAGAAAGACAAACAGACAGACAGACAGACAGACTGAAAGAAAGAAAGAAAGAAAGAAAGAAAGCAAGCAAGCAAACAAGAAAGAAAGAGAGTAAGAAAGAGAGAAAGAAAGAGAGAAAGAAAGAAAGAAAGACAGAAAGAAAGAAAGACAGACAGACAGACAGACAGACCGACAGACCGACCGACACACCGACAGATAGAGACACACTGAATGCAAAATATAGTGAAAGATAAACAACGACAGGAAGCAAAGGTAAACCAACAGCCAGAGCCTAATAGACTGAACAAACAGACAGATAGACACAGAGCAGAGAAAACAGCAGTTGAACACATCACGGTGTTATCACTGCTGCTGAAAGAACGACCATGTATCAAGTCACGAGTCAAGTAAGACACACGGTGCATCAATCTGTCAAAGCTCACGGTGCTAAGCGCCATAAAAAGAGCCCAAAATCAACAAGACGTTCATATAGCTCGTCAATCATTCATCAGCGTTCTGTTTGTCGATCACTTTACGTCACAGCAGGAATTATGCAAGAACAAGAACAGAGCTCTTTGGTGGACATCTCGGCAATCTGTGTGAAAGTCGTATCCAGGGACTGTAAGTAGTATATTTAATAAAAACCCTCAGCTATAATGTACTCCTTCTGTGGCTTACATAATCTTTCAGATGAGAGAAATAATACAAACAACAACTGCGACATGATGATCTTATCACAATCAACTTTTCTGAGTTGTCTGGTGCCACGTTTAGAAATATCTGCATATTAAAAAAGGATAGTAGTTTATATTGTGCTATGAACTGCATTATTTGCATAAAAGTAAGATGATATGACCATCTGGAAAAGCCAACGAAATTTCCCTATCTGGAATGACGTCATATCCTCTGTTATCATTCGTCTTCGACATTTCCAAAAACACAACAGCGGTAAACGTAACCTGTAATATATCACAGCTGAACTATGACATCACGCCCATCTAACAACATCGATGGCATATCTGGGTTGACAAACTATTCATTATTTAGAATAAAACCACATAATGTTGACATCCAGAAAGCGACATATCTTTTGTTTTGACAGAAACACGAATTGCGTGATTTCTACGCTGTAACATAGCTTCGTGTGTTGGCGTATATTGGAAACAGATCTGAAACAATTTTCACTTTTCTACATATAATTACTCTAAACCTCTTGCGAATATTATGGCCACGAAAGATTTCCAACAAAGAACCGCTGATACAAAATTCACAACGTAACACGATTTGCTTATTCACATGGGGCCGGCTTCTTGGAGTATATCTAAAACATTCAAGTTACTAGCTCTATAGATTTGCAAAAGGATAATGAAGACGTACCCAAGACAGTCTTCGGAAAGAAAAATGGATGATCCAGAATAACGCTGAGAACATGCGTCGACAAATACACGTCAGTTTTCTAATCCTGCAAACCATCAACATTTCTAAGACACTGTTTTCGGCACGATGAAGATTAAATAAGTAATTCATAAGCACTACGATCATGCATAACACTTTATAATATGCTTCTACGGAACGTGCTTAAAACGCACACAAGTCACCGTCCTAAAATACCAATTATTCCGCGACCGTGGACGTGTCCTATAATTACATTTATTAAACGTAGTGACCAACCTATATTTAGGCACCGTTTAACCAATGAACATGACGTCATCGCCCGAGTGACGAACGCATACCGCACGTTGCCTTTCCCCTCCGACGATGTTTTATGTCTGGTGCCGATCGATATCGATGGGAGGCGAACACTGCTTCTGGATGATCCCATTAATCGCATATCGAGTAATCATCAACTACTTATTGCTAATCTCATTCGTCCGTCCTGATCCGATACTAACGAAGCGGCAAGATCAAAGACAACACCGGGGGCGCGTCAAACTTGACGACAGGAGGGGTAGACTTGGAAAGATGGAAAGGGGTGAATCAGCGTCCTCATCTTTGTTTACCTTTCTGGACCAATCTACTGAATACATGACCGGATAAGCTCCAGATTTGTGTCAGTCGTAAACCATATTTCTCTCAGGGCGGTATGATTTTGCGCCGTTCTCATTACAACAAAATCTGTTGGTTAAATTAAATAAGCATCTTAAAGAATTTGGCAAAAGTATGTGTTAAAACAACTGTAACTCTATCATTGATTGACCCACGCTATTAAAATCACGAATGGGATTGCACTAAGATGACGTGAACTGCGAATAGAGCGTATTAACGGAAATTGAGTCCGAAATGTTATTGTAACGGACACAATTTGTGAGTATCATATACACGAGGGATAATAGCGAGGCGGTCGGGTTACAGAAATGGACGCAACCAACACGATGTTTATCAATCGACTGTGTTCACATACAAAAGACAATAAAAACTAGCGGCGACTGAGTGAGAGTACGTAAGTAAAATCAAGATCACGAAGCATCTTCTGTCATTTGCCTGTCGTCATCTCGAGACAAAGCGCCACTGCCCATGCGCTGACCGTCGTTTTTCATCAGTCTTAATTAAGCTCAACTCAACGACGATTAATAGTGCTTTGAACGCACGCCGTCGTAGCTTTGAGCCGACGGGATTTCGTGACAACGACGAATTAGCACCTTAAGAAACCCAAATCCCGAAAGCTCCAAACCGAAATCGCAACCTACCTTTGCGCTTCCAAACCAATTCGGCTGCGGTTATATGCGTCCGGTGTTTATCCACGCGTGCAATACAGCGCAACGACAACGCGGCGTATTCGAGTAATCAACTCCTGCTCTACCGTAGACGTAGTTATCCGACTCGGCCGAGTTCGACTCTGATTGCGTCGGGATCGTCTCTGTCTGGCGCGCGGCTACTTGCTCGCTGCGTCTGCGTTCAATGAGAGCGTTCGAGCGGGCGCGACCGACCGCGCCAGGCGTACGGCGGCGCTGATTGGCTGAACGCGGTCACGGACAGGTTCGCGCGACGTTCAATAGGGGCGCCGCGAGCGAAGCGCGGGAACAATTCGACGAGAAGCGCGGGAAAATTGACGGGCGCCAAACGGACTGCGTCTGCCGATAACGCCGCGCCCAGAATTCGTCGCCTCTTCCCGCGGGCGTCTGCGGGAAGGGAATAGGGATGGCTACCCGGAAGGGGTGTCGGTTGTAAACATCATTATCACGACGTGATGGCCGAATTCGCACGTTAGCTGGAGCGTTTCACGAGCGGTGAGAAGCGATGGCGCCAGTAGGCTTGAAGCCAGAGGACTCCTCGCCGATGATGCGCTTTGATTGAGGGGATGTGGAGCTGGCGTGCGCTGGATTTTACTAGGCAGATGGGGATCTAGGAGGCGGCTGTAGAATCACCCAGATTCCGGCGTGTGCACCGGGATGGTAGGCATATGATTGGAAGTCGGGACACGCGTGTGTAGATATGCGAATGTGCATCCATGCAAACCCGTACATATAAACGTACGCATGATTATTCACAAGCGTATCCACAAGCGCACACACCATCCACACAAAGACATATGGACACTCACGCATACGCACGCACGCACGCGCGCATACGCACACGCACACGCACTCGCTCACTCGCTCAGTCACTCACACTCACACTCACACTCACACTCACACTCACACTCACACTCACACTCACACTCACACTCACACTCACACTCACACTCACACTCACACTCACACTCACTCTCACACTCACACTCACACTCACACTCACACTCACACTCACACTCACTCTCACACTCACACTCACTCACTCACTCACACACACACACACACACACACACACACACACACACACACACACACACACACACACACACATATATATATATATATATATATATATATATATATATATATATATATATATACATACACACACACGCAGACGGAATACAAACCGCTGAAACGAATTAAAACTACTAGCAATTTCGTTCTCCCTTCATTGCTTGTGTATTTTTCGGGGGAGACACTAAAAACTATTGGTCCTTTCTATCTGGTGTCTGTGTTAGATGAAGCCAAAGATCCTGTTGTTGAGCGGAGGAACAATTCTTACAAAACGCTACGACACAATCATCAACAGAATTAGGTTGAACAACAAGAACAACAAGAACAACAAGAACAACAAGAACAACAAGAACAACAAGAACAACAAGAACAACAAGAACAACAAGAACAACAAGAACAACAAGAACAACAAGAAAAACAAGAATAACAAGAAGAACCGACAAGAACAACAAGACCAACAAGAACAACAACGATGACGACAAGTATACCAGGCCAGACGAAGAAGGGGAGGGAGATAACAAATGTGTGTCTTCTATCACAACTCCTCGGAATGTTCGTCCGTGTGCACGTGTTTGGTGCATGTGCCGAGCCCCGCAGACGCTTCGCAAGCACGCTTCTGCACGTGTTTGTACACGTGATGCACGGCCGCCATTCACCCCCAATCGTCCCCCGACCCCTGCCCTCTGCCCTGGGCGTCCGGGGGATCCTGAGTCCCACCCGATAATTCCACTAATTAGACGAGTCTATTTCCTCCCGTAAAAATGGTCGGGCTGGGGTGTTTCTATCATGTGATGAGTAAAACCGGTGAAGCCTTGGATTCTCAGTCGAGAGAACCTAGGTTTGAAACCTGTGCTTCGTTCACTCTACGGTATTCAGCTGTATGAATGAGTACCTGCTACCTGGCAGCCTTTCTAACGAACAGGCTTCGCGTATTAATTGCAAGGTGGCTGAATGGTGCCCAGAGAGGTCGAGACAGTGTTGAATATGTCTACAAGGCCGTACCTGTGCGTAGTAATTTCTTCTAAAACAACATAAGTCTGACAATACTTTTGGGGGAGGGAGGTGACGGGCGGACGGACGCATGGAAGGACGGACGGACGCATGGAAGGACGGACGGACGCACGCACACACGCTAGCGCGCACACACGCACATAATTTGTTTGGTTGTTGGATGGCCCCCTCCAATGCAAACTTCTGGCTACGCCGTTGCTCAAAACCACCGGCATTTCATTCGTCAGCCGTCAACCCGGAAGTAAAACAAAGACCCATCCCAACAGGTCACTAACACAGTCGGATGACGTCACCAGTTCGTGGCTGGGACACTAACGGATAAGGACAGTCGTGAGTGTCGACCATAAACCCGGTAACGATGGGCCAGTTGTTGGCCCGCGTGTGGGAAATGTCGCAACGGCCCATTGGAGCCGGCGCGTGTAGTTATAAAGATTGCAATTCATGCGATTTAGCGCGAGTTAGTGTCGCAGTAACATCGCCTTGCCCTCGTACGACAGTGTACACGGAGTCCCAGACAGACGCTGCATAAACACTGGGATTGGGCTGAAGGGCACGGAGCCGGGGGCGATCGGAATATGATACGACAGAAGGTCTCGTTATTCCGCCACGTGCCGTAGGTTTTATTCCTCAAAGCTGTCCACGTTTTATCGACGTCTCCGGCGTGATTGTGGCAGACAGCGCCGTCGGGTGATTACAGCGGGCGGGCATCGGGAAAAACCGGGGAGAGGATGTTATTGTCGGCCATGTTGGGGGAATCGGTGGAAGAGACAGGCGAATGTATCGCTGTGAGGACGATCATACGCAGTTGGGTGATCGAACTTAACAACAATACCACCCGGACCGTAATCCGCAAGGAGTTGTAAATGGTTGGACAAAGAAGACTTTGGCAAATCGAGGAGCCAACATTATTTACATATGCCCAACTTTGTGCTGATTTTCATTTTAAGCGTATTCACGCTGAAAGTTTTTACACAATCAGTAGATAATGCAAAAGTGACCCTGTACCATTTTAAGCGAATACTGAGTTCGTTGGTCTTTCTTGGCCACCAGAGCTGACGGACGGACGGACGGACGGGCGGGCGGGCGGGCGGGCGGGCGGGCGGGCGGGCGGGCGGGCGGGCGGGCGGGCGGGCGGGCGGGCGGGCGGGCGGGCGGGCGGGCGGGCGGGCGGGCGGGCGGGCGGGCGGGCGGGCGGGCGGGCGGGCGGGCGGGCGGGCGGGCGGACGGACGGACGGACGGACGGACGGACGGACGGACGGACGGACGGACGGACGGACGGACGGACGGACGGACGGACGGACGGACGGACGGACGGACGGACGGACGGACGGACGGACGGACGGACGGACGGACGGACGGACGGACGGACGGACGGACGGACGGACGGACGGACGGACGGACGGACGGACGGACGGACGGACGGACGGACGGACGGACGGACGGACGGACGGACGGACGGACGGACGGACGGACGGACGGACGGACGGACGGACGGACGGACGGACGGACGGACGGACGGACGGACGGACGGACGGACGGACGGACGGACGGACGGACGGACGGACGGACGGACGGACGGACGGACGGACGGACGGACGGACGGACGGACGGACGGACGGACGGACGGACGGACGGACGGACGGACGGACGGACGGACGGACGGACGGACGGACGGACGGACGGACGGACGGACGGACGGTAGTTTGCAAGAGGAGGCCGATATGGGGTTTTGGTATATAGAAAATAAGATTTCATAAATCCGGATAATATAATACAAAATCTGAAGTGTGCCGGGAATCCTGTTCAACAAGAAATACAAATCAGATTATTTAACATGAAAAGACGACGGACCCGCGGCTTTTAGATATGGAGAGTGATCAAGATAATAAGGAGAAAACTAGACACATTCGACAAGAAATGGCTCAGAAGGATTTTCGAAGCTAAATTGGATTATAAGACCACGAAGGTAGAACTCCCAAACAGAACCAATCAAGTCAGCATCAATAAAGAGATGCAGGTAGTAAAATGGACGTGAACTGGACGCGCCCTCCAAATGGAAACCTCAGCTACAAGACAGGCCTTTGAGTTGAAGCAAAAAAGGCACATCCCCAAAAAACAGCTGTAGGAGATCCACAATGGAGGATCTGCGCAAGTATCGAGACACCTGGAAAGATTCGAAACACAGTAAACAAGAAAGTGTATATTAGAACGTTGAGTTTCAGACCGAACACGAATAACTGGTGAGATGTTTGTGGCGCCCAGAAATGTAATAGCATAGAAATTATATTAGAAGTAAAATAAACCGAATAGTGTGAATTACACTAACTGGGACAATTGTAGTCTCGTGAAATAAACACTATACCCGTCATTTCAAAGTCTCTTTTTAATCGTCCTACAATATTATCAACACTATTCCCTCTTGACATGTCGCGGATCATAGTATCAATTTGCAGGTGTTTTATCGATATCACTGTGATGTTCAAAGCATTAGCTTAATTAGAATTCCTCAAATGTCAAAACCGGCCGGAGTGAACCGCACAGGTAACGCACTGACAGTCCAGTGGGCTGTAGCAATTGTCACCTATGACGTCACTACGATTAGTTACTATAGAAAGAGCGAGTGAAGGTGATATGGTCCCGTTTGCCCGTTTGAAAATATCATATTGCGTATTTGCTTTCAAATATGCGCATATTCATACTCTGGCCCAGATTACAATTTCTAGTGGCAAAATATGCACGCCTTGGTATTACAGTAGCATCTCTGATGATCCGATGATGAAATAATATGTATGTACAGTTGATTTTACGAATATTCAAAATAAATATATCTGCTACTACTGCCGTCATTTTGGAAACTAAATACGGAACCGTGCGTTGATCTGACGGCTTCAACTTTAACCTTTGACATTCCTGGTACATTCAGTCATCAACAACAACGCTTGTAACTACGGCCCGGTTGATCTTGTATTCCTACGCAGGGAAATCACGTCGATTCAGCAAAGTTCGGCCGCGCGCATACGTACGCTGACGCCACGGCATAATACGACTACGTCACGTGAAGTGGCGTTGGCGCCAAGTAGCGACTTTCATCTCGACAGAAGCGAGCAAAACCTCCTCTGACGCGGAATCTGACGTCTCACGCGCCATTTCTTTCAATCAGCGGTATGCGACGGGCGAACGATATCAAAAAACTCGTTCGATTTCGGAGTTGCGCCGATGCGCGAACGAATTTATTCCGCCTCATTTCCAAACGAGCCATTTATCCTAATGGAATACTATTACTCCCGTTGATACGGCTGTGTCTGTATCGCCCTTGTCCGACCGAGCCAGCGACGCGTGTATGATTGTTCGTCGTGATATCTACACCGACGACAAACTAGCATAACGTACCTGTCATTTGTAAAATATCGCAATGTTCTTCGGGAGAGTTAATATTTTTTCGAGTGTTTCCGATAGGGCACGCAGGCGATTCACGTTTCCGGTTCGTGTTGAGCGATATGTAGCGAGACCTTACATAACTAGTTTCCGTCTCGCTTTCTGTAGGGGTATTCAAAGGCAAAATTACTGCAATACGTAAACAGTTTGGAAATAATAATTAATTTTCTTAATAGTTTCCATCTTCTCGTTGAGTGTTTGTTAGATGAAAACATATAATACTTAAACGAAGATTTCTAGTCGAGTGTCGATTCGTTGTGAACCGGATCATGAATGAAAATGGCAAAATAACACAAAGACGATAGCGATAGGCGATACTTGCATGCCGTACCGTAATATCCAACGATTAGCTTACCTGTATATTTTTTTACGACAATCGTCTTCACAACGAGATGATTTCATCAGTCGAACTGTCGAATTTACTGTGCAGCAGTGACAGGATATGACAACGTGTAGCAACCATCCAAAACGAGGTAATTACGCACTTCCGCTTGCACACGATGACGTCATGCGAAGCAGGGTGTGAGGTGTTCTTATGAAGCCATCTTGTTAAAAGGGCGAACGTCTACGCGAGACATTCACGTGTAGAGTGTGGCTTTTATAAAAACTGTTTTCAATAACCAGTTATTGTCTACTCTGTAATCTCTCCACGCGTGTTGGCCTGTGCTGCCGGCGTTACGTGCACAGATTATACGCCTTTGTGCAGAATCTGTCGGGTAGTGTGTCCGTCTCTGTCCGTTGGGATTGTTCCCTGGTGGGAATAACGATTACACAAAACCAGTCGTTATGGAAAACGAATATAAATATTCCAAGAAGGAAATTGCGAGGATAATAGGTTTATATAGACGCGCAAGGACCGAAACGTTGATTGTCTAATGGCAAAGGTAACCACAATATTGACAACATAGACGTACTGAGTAAGATACATCAATGCGCAATGGTAAAAATGGAACAAGAAAGCAGCAGAAATTGATATGATCTATTCGCAGGTGCAAACTACGAGTATAGAAAACATCAAAGCGCAAACACAGTGGGTATGATTGTATCGTACACCTAAGGTTTCGACTATTCTCATATTGAACTATGTCTATCACTAATCTATACGTCGATCAGTGATATCCACTTAGCAGAAAGCATGTGCAAACAAATCAAAATATGATAGGCATACACAGTGATGAACACGAATCAAGTTATACATGCACGGTATTAATACAAGATTGCTTGATTTAAATAATCACTTAATCGTTCGTGATGTAGTAATCAGTAATGTTTACGAGATGCCAGCGGAAGAAACAACCTACTTAATGCAGTGCACTGCGTGACTCGTGTGTTATAGATGTGAATTGAAACAAAATTGCTGGCCAGCGTGAAATGTGTTGGCAACGTCTTTCGATACTCAATTATTAATTGCCGTATAACCAATTGCTGCAATTAATTATACAATTCAGGCTAAACGCCAGTAAAGCATACATAGCGCCCCTAGTGTTATATGAACGAAACAGGCGCCAACGTATGTAAACAAATACGTCAGCACAAGATATCACTACGGATTACCTGTAATCATATATAATTATTGAAGTTATGTTTAGGATTTTAAAACTTTCGTTTTTTGCTTTGGTGTATCGAGGGAAACATCTCCACACGAGGCACCAGCATGTATGTCTTGTGTCCAAAGTGGACTGGTCATCCAAAACAGACTGACCACTGAATTACCAATGAATTAAGTTACTAATGAAACGACAGTGGATTGTGAGGTACTTGTGCATAATAAGGTTTTCGAATTTGTCTTGTATCAAAGCTAATCTATGGTGTAATTAATTCGACGTTGTGCTTCGTGCTTTACAAGTGTAGATCATTATGGACACGTATTTAAATTAGGAAGCATTCAATGACCCTCTCTCTTAAAGACGCACGTTCGTGTTTATTAAAATATTTCTAAATAACAACAACATTTTTATATAAAGAAAGTATCATTCTGTTTTCTTTGTTTACACAATCATATGGTTTGTTTACATAAAACGTCATCGTTGTCTTGTTGGAATGTATTTACTAAATGTATATGACAGAAATGTTATAATAGCACTGTTGTATCATATTTTGCATCCATACATGTATGGCAGTTTGCTGAAAAATTGGGGTTCGGATGCTTAGAATAATTTATATATGTAATTTGCAACTACTTCACGTCTGTTGATAATGTTTATGATATGTTCAATGGGGGAAAATATGGTGGAAAATACTGATATGTTTTTAGTAGATTGATATATATTTTTCTTCAGTTTATTGTGATTATAGTATTATATTATCTTTCTCATACACTCATAAACATTGCTCATAGCAGAATACTTTCAAACAAAACCTTTTGAATGTCTCCCATCTTCCAAAAAAAAAAACACTCGTAGCTACATGAGTCAACGACCACAAATGCGTTGAGGTAACGCTTATCAATCAATGTCAGGTACTGTATTATGTTAGAATACGACTTGTTTATGTAACACGATAGAACACTTTTCTTCGACTGCAGGTTGCGCGGCTGCGGACGTTGACCGTTAGAGGTGATCTCTGATAGATAAATGAGGCCCACTTTTTCGGCCAGCCTGAATACCGTGGTCTGATATTATATCACTGCTAATTCGACAAAATAGTGCGCAACCCATCAATGCGTCACAATGCTAAACGTCGATGAAGAAATATGACTTTGGCCTGATTCGAGTCATAATGAGTTCCGGTTAAAGCTGAAATCCGCAGGCATAAAAGAGAAATCATGCGAAGGAATGTAATAGTAATTACCATAGCGCACACGTAAATAGACATACAAGCACCCACACAAATACACATAAATAAACACACACAGGCGCACACGCACGAACATTATACAGTAATACAGTATTATATAATTATAATAAAACTGTACATTATTCAATATATATATATATATATTATATATATATAATGTTTACTGCATATGTATATATACATATTATATATACACTATTATATATATATATATATATATATATATATATATAATGTTTACTGCATATGTATATATATATATATATATATATTATATACACACTATTATATATATATATATATATATATATATAATATATATATATATATATATATATATATATATAATGTTTACTGCATATGTATATATACATATTATATATACACTATTATATATATATATATATATATATATATATATATATATATATATATATATATATATATATATATATATATATATATATATATATATATATATTTACATTCCTTACTTTCTTCGCATGATTTTGTTATGCCTGTGGACACACATGCACGCACGCACGCACGCCCACACGCACACACTCACATACACACACAGTATGATTTTCTTCATGTGTACGCAGTGCTAGCAACTACAAAATAATCAAGCGATCATCTATCATCTTTTGTGTGAGTGAGAACAGGATAACTCCTTCCACGCGATCAACACTATCGCAACTGGAAACCATAAACAATGTAACTGTTACATCTAAATAAGCAGACAGCGTCCATATGTTTGATATTGCACTGAAAATGGCCAGCCTGGGAACGTCGATCTATCAGACATACCGAGGCAGCATCCGAAACGGATATCCTTAAAGGCAAATTATTACGAGTCGCTGCGAGCTTTAAGAAAAACGTAAACGCAATCTAACACCTATAAACACGCGTCGTGACTCGTTAGCATCAAGACAAAGTTAGATGCACACAGTCAGATGCATTATACATGACGTCCTTTCGTCTCGATTCTTTCTAAGTGCCTGGAACTTATCGTTTTCTATCAACAACAACGTTCTCCACCGTGAATCATCTGGAGCACTCTATCAGCCTCGCGAGTTTATCGAATCAGACAGCGCAGCGCATTGATAGAGTACAGGCGTGCTTATGACCATGACAGACAACGACTGTGTTTGTCTCGAAGGCGTCTATATAATACTTGTACTGTACTTACTCGACACACGTGACAATCGTGTCACGTTAAGGACATGTGACAAGTACACTTGTCTGACTGGACTAATCTTACACAATGACACTGCGTGTACGCATGGCTGAGTAACAACTGAAAGATATAATTGTGTACGACTACGAATGCAGTAACCTGCAGTAAGGCGGTAACCTGCATAGAACGGTCACTTAAAATTAAACTGACAACTGATTCCGTTTTAATGAGTATCCAAATTATGCCACTCTACATAGAGGCACCCTGGATATAACAGCAATACTGCACCGACCCGATGGTGGTCATTACAGACAGGTTTTACTTCATGTGTAACACAGACTGACGCTAGCAGAACAACTATACTAGCAATACAGAATCCTTTTTTCTACAGTATTTCAGTTAACAGAACCATTTATCTATACTAGAGTGTAATATAGAATCCTTTCTGTGTACAGTATTTGAGGTAATAGCAACGTTTCTCTATACTAGAGAAACATATAGAAACATTTCTTTGAAAAGCATTTGTGTTACTACAATCATTTTTGTATACAGTTTGAGTGTAATAGAGTACATTCTCTACACTAGAGTGCAATATAGAATCCTTTTTTCTACAGTATTTCAGTTAACAGAACCATTTCTCTATACTAGAGTGTAATATAGAATCATTTCTTTGCATAGTATTTGAGGTAATAGCAACGTTTCTCTGTACTAGAGAAACATATAGAAACATTTCTTTGAAAAATATTTGAGTTACTACAAACCTTTCGTTATACTAGAACGTAGTATACAATCATCGATGTATACAGTTTGAGTTAATAGAGATCTTTCTCTGTGCTTGAGTGAAATAGAATGCCTTCTTTATGCTGGAGTTAATATAATTCTTTCTTTATACTACAATGTAATATAGCACGTTCTATACACTACAGTGTAATAGAACCCCTTCTTTAAGCTGGAGTTAATAGAATCCTTTCTCTATACTACAATGTCACACAACACGTTCTCTACACTACAGTGTAATAGAACCCCTTCTTTAAGCTGGAGTTAATAGAATCCTTTCTCTATACTACAATGTCACACAACACGTTCTCTACACTCGGTGTAATAGAACCCCTTCTTTAAGCTGGAGTTAATAGAATCCTTTCTCTATACTACAATGTCACACAACACGTTCTCTACACTACAGTGTAATAGAACCCACCCTGTCATCTCCGGCCACTCGACCCTGCCTGTCGCGGTAACTGTCACCAGTGAGACGTCCCGCGACGCCCGACTTGACGGTTTGACGATGAACGCAAATGACACTCTGGCCTTTCTTCGCGAGACGCACAAACAAACGGCCCCGAAATACAGAGGCGAAACCCGATGAAATATTCATCCGTCCCCTCGTGTGGGCATTACGGCGACTGGGCGGCACTTGTTCGGCCTCGCGCCGAGCCGACGGAGAGAGCGAGCGACTCCACGGGACGTCGCGGACATGTAAGAGGAACAAAGAGCGAGTGTCGGATGGCCGTGCGTGTGTCTTGTGCATGAGACAACGGTCCGTCAATTTGGCGGTGTCCGTCGCACGGAGCGACTCGAAAGTCCGGTTCTGATGTGCAGTGCATGTGGTCGCTGGTTGATGGGATGGGAGATGGGTAGATCTCCGCTCTTTTCCTGTCCAAACAGTTGCGTAGTTCTTTCATCGTGTGGTCTTCCAACGCCAGACTTAGGGATATATATCCCGTCTGGTCTTGTCCGTATCGTCTTGTGCTCTCTTGATTTGTCCTGTCCTGCTCTCTCTTGTTCTCTCTTGTTCTCTCTTGTTCTCTCTTGTTCTCTCTTGTTCTCTCTTGTTCTCTCTTGTTCTCTCGTATCCTCTCTTGTTATCTCTTGTTCTCTCTTGTTCTCTCTTGTCCTCTCTTGCTATCTCTTGTTCTCTCTTGTTTTCTCTTGTTCTCTCTTGTTCTCTCTTGTTCTCTCTTGTTCTCTCTTGCTCTCTCTTGTTCTCTCTTGTTCTCTCTTGTCCTCTCTTGTCCTCTCTTTTTCTCTCTTGTTCTGTCTTGTTCTGTCTTGTTCTGTCTTGTTCTCTCTTGTTCTCTCTTGTTCTCTCTTGTTCTCTCTTGTTCTCTCTTGTTCTCTCTTGTTCTCTCTTGTTCTCTCTTGTTCTCTCTTGCTCTCTCTTGTTCTCTCTTGTTCTCTCTTGTTCTCTCTTGTTCTCTCTTGTTCTCTCTTGTTCTCTCTTGTTCTCTCTTGTCCTCTCTTGCTATCTCTTGTTCTCTCTTGTTTTTTCTTGTTCTCTCTTGTTCTCTCTTTTTCTCTCTTGTTCTTTCTTGTTCTCTCTTGTTCTCTCTTGCTCTCTCTTGTTCTCTCTTGTTCTCTCTTGTTCACTCTATTTCTCTCTTGTTCTCTCTTGATCTCTGTTTTTCTCTCTTGTTCTTTCTTGTTCTCTCTTGTTCTCTCTTTCTCTCTCTTGTTCTCTCTTGTTCTCTCTATTTCTCTCTTGTTCTCTCTTGTTCTCTCTTGTCCTCTCTTGTCCTCTCTTGTTCTCTCTTTTTCTCTCTTGTTCTGTCTTGTTCTGTCTTGTTCTGTCTTGTTCTGTCTTGTTCTGTCTTGTTCTCTCTTGTTCTCTCTTTTTCTCTCTTGTTCTGTCTTGTTCTGTCTTGTTCTGTCTTGTTCTCTCTTGTTCTCTCTTGTTCTCTCTTGTTCTCTCTTGTTCTCTCTTGTTCTCTCTTTTTCTCTCTTGCTCTCTCTTGCTCTTTCTTGTTCTCTCTTGTTCTCTCTTGTTCTCTCTTGTTCTCTCTTGTCCTCTCTTGTTCTGTCTTGTTCTCTCTCGTTCTCTCTCGTTCTGTGTTTTTCTCTCTTATTCTCTCTTATCTTACCCAGTTACCGCTCTCTTCGCAGCTTCTTGTATTCGTACCGCCTCCTTTTTTGTTGTGCTCGAGATGGGTCCTAGTTATTGTTATTGCACCAACTGGGGACGTCACGATCCCCACAACGGTGGTATTCCTGCGAATGCCGGAACAATTTCGCGTGTATCTAAAAAGTTATTGCCTTCACTGATTGCTGGGAATCTTGCCGCGTAAACCGGGGTATGTCGGAGTGGGGATTGAAGAGATGGTGAACCTCCTCGAGGCAGTTTCATAATAAGGTCATATATATATATATATATTTCATAATAAGGTCATATATATATATATATATATATATATATATATTTCATAATAAGGTCATATATATATATATATATATGACCTTATTATGAAACTGCCTCGAGGAGGTTCATCATCTCTTCAATCCACACTCCGACATACCCCGGTTTACGCGGCAAGATTCGCTCGGTTTGTTGCTTATTTACACGTCTCCGCCACCATCACTCTCAAGTTAGCAAGTGGCAGTCCAATCGTAGCGAAAACAGAAGTCGGAATTAACCATCAAAATACCAGGTCGTCTCGTTAACGGATGTCTGTCTTCTGTCCCGGAGAGTCGTTTGTCTCAATCAGTCACGGGAGCCCCGCATTGCATTCGTAAACGCAGCACAGGTGAGGAACAACCAATCATCGTTATCGGTGATTACGCTGTCACAGGGACTTCTGCTGCAGGAGGAGCTGTCGGACTCTATGTGCTTCCAGGCTGTCGGGGCGTAAGGATTTTGATCGGAGAAGGATTTGGTCCGAGTTGATATTGCGCCAATCTAGTGCAGGATGAGTTGGTATTTAACAGACCTGGTATGGATCGATTTGATATTTTGGCGAATATATCTAGTTGTCCTTTGAACGGTGATATCTAGTTGTCTCTCATATGACCCATCTGGTCTAGTCTAATATGGTCTGGTCTGGTCTGGTCTGGTCTGGTCTGGTCTGGTCTGGTCTGGTCTGGTCTGGTCTGGTCTGGTCTGGCCGTGCCGTGCCGTGCCGTGCCGTGCCGTGCCGTGCCGTGCCGTGCCGTGCCGTGCCGTGCCGTGCCGTGCCGTGCCGTGCCGTGCCGTGCCGTGCCGTGCCGTGCCGTGCCGTGCCGTGCCGTGCCGTGCCGTGCCGTGCCGTGCCGTGCCGTGCCGTGCCGTGCCGTGCCGTGCCGTGCCGTGCCGTGCCGTGCCGTGCCGTGCCGTGCCGTGCCGTGCCGTGCCGTGCCGTGCCGTGCCGTGCCGTGCCGTGCCGTGCCGTGCCGTGCCGTGCCGTGCCGTGCCGTGCCGTGCCGTGCCGTGCCGTGCCGTGCCGTGCCGTGCCGTGCCGTGCCGTGCCGTGCCGTGCCGTGCCGTGCCGTGCCGTGCCGTGCCGTGCCGTGCCGTGCCGTGCCGTGCCGTGCCGTGCCGTGCCGTGCCGTGCCGTGCCGTGATACTGACCAACACTCATGCGGAGTCAAACAGTCCATGGTTGGCTCGGCATACTACTTTATCCAATCTATTTGGAATTAAGCCTTGCAGACAACCGCGTAAGACTTCCCTTCGGTGTCCTCTTCTGCGTCATCTTCTGCGTCCATTTCTATTTGCGCTTCTGCATCTTCACCTCTTTTTCTCTTCGGCGTCCCCGTTTGCGTCCTCTTCTGCAAACTCATGTGTCCTAATCCGCGTCCCCTTCTGATTCGTTCTCTACGCCTTCTTCATTCGCATATTACTGTATCGTATGTATTTTGAATTAAGCCTTGCAGACAAACGCGGAAGAGTTTTCCATCCAGCCGTATGTCCAACCACTTAACGATAGACACTTTCTGCCGACGCTGCATGCTATCTACGTGCAATAATTATTGGGTCGCCGAGTCTGTCGACTCCTCGTTCGTCAAAAGCGAAATCGGGTCAACGTGGCAAGACATGACGCCGCTGCTGGTTTTCGCGAGACTTCAGTCTGTCTCGAGAAAACGACCCAGCACCACCGGAAGTGTTACGTCGTCTTACTTCCGGATTCACGAGATATGAGGAAGTGGCTGTTTGGCGGCATATAGGTTTCAGCAGGCGTGCAACAGGGAAAAGTTGCTTTTGAACATGGAAATGCGCCAGCTTGCAGACTACGACTGAGCTTATGCATACCG
>OZ024856.1:18719155-18726655 GCA_964017155.1 Oasisia sp. SBJ-2009
GAAAAAACTTGCCCAAGGTTTTAACACCGCAGCACAGGATTCGAACCCGGGTTCTCGTAGTCGAGAGTCCGAAGCTCTACCCATGAGCCACTGCGCTCTACTATGTGGCCTTACTTCAACAGCGCAATCGTGGCAATGTGTGGGGGTGGAAACGTATAACATCGATAGTGGCCCCCTGTGATAGCAACTTTTCAGTCTTAACAGTAGTCACTGATCCCATTTCATAGGTGTTTTTTAATTACTTATGATGACGGTTTTTTATGTACACCTTATGATTATTAATTCATGTACTTGTTGGGGTCAAAAATAAACATCTTTTTCTTGTTCTTGTTCTTGTTCTTGTTCTTGTTCTTGTTCTTGTTCTTGTTCTTGTTCTTGTTCTTGTTCTTGTTCTTGTTCTTGTTCTTGTTCTTGTTCTTGTTCTTGTTCTTGTTCTTGTTCTTGTTCTTGTTCTTGTTCTTGTTCTTGTTCTTGTTCTTGTTCTTGTTCTTGTTCTTGTTCTTGTTCTTGTTCTTGTTCTTGCTCTTGTTCTTGTTCTTGTTCTTGCTCTTGATCTTGCTCTTGCTCTTGTTCTTGTTCTTGTTCTTGTTCGTGAAACTCCTCCCACCCCTGGACCGCAAAAGAAATGAGCCGGGTAATCCTGACATGAACTGAACCGGCTCGCTCAAGACCGTTCTAGCTGGAGTACATTTGTCTTCGCTTTTAGCTGCTGGTGCAGCTAGATGGACGGGTAAATGGTGCCGATAGCAAACGCTAAGTTGTGACTTGTATGTGCTGTGTTGTCCCGGATGTTATGTAATTCGGCTTACATCCAGCTTAGTTAAACTGTTCCTCACGTGAGCGTAGTCCACGCGTTAACACACAAAAACTGTTTCACTAAGATAAAGAGTCTTAAGGGAGCTATTCATAATTAAACCAAATTTGTTATTAAATTAAATGAACATTTTTTAAAACGGAAATATCCAAAGCCATATTATTGAGAACAATATTCTCAGTGACAATATACCACTAGGGCGTGGTGATGTCGACTGTTTTCAGGTATTCAAGCTCACTGTTAACGATCAAACTTGATTTGTGCACAAGTTTAAGAGCTCTTTAAAACGTCAGTGAAATGATCCCCTAAACTACATGTGTTGGACAGAGTGTGTTGGACAGAATGTGTTAGACGGAGTGTGTTGGACAGAGTGTGTTGGACAAAGTGTGTTGGATTGAGTGTGTTGGACAGAGTGTGTTGGACGGAGTGTGTTGGACAGAGTGTGTTGGATTGAGTGTGTTATACCTGTGTGGTATACAACGCCTCTCTTGTAACGACTGACTGGTCTTTTCAAGATCGGTGTTACATCGTACCTAGCAGTCAATATATTTAATAATACATGTAATCATTAGACTAGACAACAATGATTTTAATAACTAGACTATTTTCAAAGCTCGAAAAGTTGGCTAATATTTACCATTTGAGCCTCATGTTGTTACTTAGAATTTATGTATTTTTTCCACAATTTCCAAAATAGTGTCATGCATTATTTTTTAGTCATTATAAGTTGTCACATTAGATTCCTTGTCTCGAAAATGTATGCTTAGACACCAAAATCAAAAACCTAAGATGCTTAGAAGCCGAGATATTGCAAAATGTTAGCAAACAATAGTCGCCATTTTGAAATTACAAGATGGCCGCCTTAGAGTGTTTAGAAAAAACGTAAACATTACTTTTCAGGTTCAGTAGGTTCTTATCTTTCCAAAAATGTATAGTTTTGCAAATCTCCCAAAAATTTGAACGAAACAATTATTCGTGAACTGGACTAATACTATAACAATAGCGACATGTAAAGAAAAGAAGGCTGACTAAAATGCTGACTAAAAGGGTAAGGTAAGTTCTTATATAGCAGTACCAGTCATTATGACTATTCGAAGCGCCTTGCTTTTACTCCCTGCCACACCTTTTCAATCAAACATCATCTCGACCTATTTATGAAGCATTCAGCCACGCTACAATTAATGCGCGAAGACTTTTGATTAAAACTCAACTTGAGTTGTTTATGTTTACGTAATATAGCATCACCAACTGCTATGTAAATATTTGTGCTGACTGAATAAATAAATCCACATGCAATCAATACAATATATTAAACGATATAGATTGAAACGTAACAAAAACAGTTGTTAATTTACGAGTAATACTTATTAAACATCCACTTGTGTTATCCATTATGACTTAAGAGGCTGCGCGAACTATTTATTAAGACCGACTTGCATCACCAACAGTTTAGACGTCAGCTCTGTATTGAAAATGCAAATATTTCCCGGCTGTTCAGCAGTCGATGTAATCACGTTGTTTATGGACACGTAATTGGCCACGCTGATTAGTTATTAAAAATTGACATGTTTTTCTCGCATACCAGTTAGTAAAAAACCTAATTGATTTGCAACAGAGGCAAAAGCTACGTCAGCAGTTTATTGGAAATGCAAATATTTCTAGGGTATTCATCAGTTGATGAATCCCTTCCACTACGAGCGCTCAGATCGTAGTAATAGTTGATGATATCGCAAGCATAACTCAACCGAAGTGCCAATGACGCGCTCGCCGACCACAGAAACTGGCGCAGGATCGGCAAAACTATAGGCGATTGTTATGTTTCTTGTCAAGAAATCGTTTATACCTTCTACCATTTTAATTCTGAATGCTAAATTGTAATGTATATACAACATAATTCACGTAGGAAGATTTGTGTGATGTTATTAGTATATTTTTATTCCGTATAATTATTGTACTGATTTATTTACAATTATTTGTTTACCAATTTTAGTACACATTATTAATGTTATTATATTCTGTCTTATCATAAAATCTTTCAGATATATTACCTGCTTATTTATTTATTATACTTTATTGTACTTGTATATGTAATATATATATATATATATATATATATATATATATATATATATATATATTACATATACTATTATTATTATCCTTTTTCAAATTAATGCTGATTAGTATTATTATCATTTTAATGTATCTTTTCAACTTTAACAGGATCACCAATTTTATTACTGGCATTTTAATCGATAACTGAAGAATGAATTCCGTTTTAATGCGATGTTTTATATGGTCAATACAATCTTTTGAATGTTGAATATTGAATCGCAAACATAACTCAACCGAAGCACAAATCACACTCTCGCCTATAACAGAAAACGACGCAGGATCGGCAAAGCTGTGGGTCGTCATCACGTGGAGACCGCTTTGCCTCGAGACTCCGAAACACTTTGCGTAGATCATCAGGCGTCGTTCATTATTAATAGTCGCTGCTTCTCCCGAGTCGGCGTTTAGCGCCAGCTGATATAAACAACGCACAATTCGCATCGCCGCTTGGTCACGCACGAAACATTGCTGCTGTGTGTGTGGCTGAACGATTTCGATAAATTCAAGGAAAACGGGTTGGTTTAAAAAACCGTTGTCCGCTAAAATCGAGGTTGAAGGCTGGATATAGGATTGGCTCGTCAATATGGGTTGATTCAGGGATGCAAATTTATGATTTGATGAGTTTGACGGTTTTTTTGTGTCTCAAAGAAGGGTGCAAATATTTTGTAGAGAAGGAATGTGTGGTTTTGGGAGCCCCAACTTGAGGATTTCGGTGGAACACATGGGGTAGTACAGTCGTGGGTTCGTGAAGGTTCTCAACCCCACGAATGTTGGTAGTTTTAGTAAAGGTGCACACACGATCTTCTAATTTTCATGTATATCGAAAGCACAGGTAAGTCTGATGTTCGGAGGACATTGGCGCAACAGGTGTGTCTTTTATCTCGAACGGCATCTTTGCGAATTGCGTGTAGGTGTGATGTTACGAAACGGTGACGGAACAATGCGCGTAATTACGTCTTAAAACAATTTAATTAGGAACGCAATAACGTGTCATGACGTAACAAAACGTTTCCGTCACAACTCTACGAATATAATGATAATAAAATCAAAACTGCATGACTATGTCTACCGCACCGAACGTACTGGACACGTAAGTAATAACGCATTGTAATAATTACACAGCATTACAGAGTTACATGTGGACCCTTCGAACGCCGTGAGAATCGTTAAATATCCCCAATGTCAACGCATTCCCGACCTGTCTCCCAGACTAGGTCGAGGTTTGCGATCAACCTCCAAACACAACCCCCATCCGGTCCCCGCTCCCCGCGAGTGTCGGGAGGAACTGGCGAACAGAGTCTCCGCATGGACAGTGGAGAGTGCCTGGCGATACGCCACAAGCCGTAGCGTGCGTCATCGCCACGTCATTGTGTTATTAAGACACCCGAGAATAGAAACAAAGCGTCGAGACTGTTGTGTCTTGATTGGTTTTAGCCATCGACACGGCAAGAAATCTCACCTGACTCCCGTGGCCGTGAGAGGCTGGCGGGCCGGGCTGTGGCGGACGGCCAACGCTCACGCGGAGAGGGGCAACGCCGGGGACGATGGGGCGGTGACGGGGACACAATAGGGGGACTAAGAATGATTATGATGATGATGTTGTTGTTGATGTTGTTGACGTTTTGTTGTTGTTGCTGCAGTTGTTATTGTCGTTATCTTCGTTGTCGTCGTCATCGTTATTGTAGTTACTGTTGTTATTGTTGTTGTCGTCGTCGTCGTCATTGTTATTGTTGTTGTCGTCGTCGTCGTCGTCGTCGTCGTCGTCGTCGTCGTCGTCGTCGTCGTCGTCGTCGTCGTCGTCGTCGTCGTCGTCGTCGTCGTCGTCGTCGTCGTCGTCGTCGTCGTCGTCGTCGTCGTCGTCGTCGTCGTCGTCGTCGTCGTCGTCGTCGTCGTCGTCGTCGTCGTCGTCGTCGTCGTCGTCGTCGTCGTCGTCGTCGTCGTCGTCGTCGTCGTCGTCGTCGTCGTCGTCGTCGTCGTCGTCGTCGTCGTCGTCGTCGTCGTCGTCGTCGTCGTCGTCGTTATTGTAGTCGTATTCATTGTTGTTGTTGTCGTCGTTGTTGTCGTCGTTGTTGTTGTTGTTGTGGTCGTATTCATTGTTGTTGTCGTCGTAATCATTGTTGTTATTGTTGTTATCGTCGTAGTCATTATTGTCGTCGTTGTTGTCGTTGTCGTTATTGTTGTTGTGGTCGTATTCGTTGTTGTTGTTGTTGTTGTCGTCGCTGCTATCGCTGTCGCAGTCGTCGTTCTTATTGAGCTTTTCGTCGTCATCGGCGTCGTTTTTATTGTCGTCGGTTCTGTTGTCATTATTACTGCTGTTTCTATGGTGGTGTTTGTGGTGATTAAGATGATGATAATGACTAATAACGATACTGATGACGATGATGATATCGACTACTCCAACCACGACGATGGCCATGACCTAGATACAAATAGTCTTCACTTTAACACAGGTCGATTACACAGAGCAGGGAGAAAGTAGCACATTTATGGTTACTGAAACCTATCAATCACTTCGCGGCACTGACGACATGACGTAGACGGCAAGCCAGGAAGGAGCACATTGTCCCGGCACAAGATAACGGTGTCAAACCAAAAACACGACGACAACCGTATTGCGCACAACCGGAAGTAGATAACGCCATCGGTTATTGCAGAAAAAGAATAGCGATGACGGCGCATTTGTCAAGGTCGATGCGACAAAACAAAACCATCGGTCAGAGCTGATTACACGCGCAGTCGTGGTCGCGCCGGCGCTGTATCAGTCGCGGCGACGTTGGCCGGGCGGTATCACGCCGGTTGCGTCGACGTTGAGCGTCGCCAGATCGCTCGTTGAAATTCCGCGGTCGTCGCGAGCCGATTAACAACCCGGCTCGCTCTAACGGAGAGCTCTATACCGAGCTCAGGGCGATGCGTTGGGCGGAGAGCGTGGATTGAGAGTTTGTTGTGTCGGGTGCGAGTGACGCGTGGCGCTGGCAAATGTGGGCTGAGGTATATGATGCGGGTGACCTTGAAGATGCGGAAGATGAACGACCTTCTGGGTATTGAAAAGACGGACGCCGATAGGGGCAGGTGAAAACGAGGCCGGTGATCAGAGGGTGTTAGCGAAGGGAAACGACGGAAGGCTGGGAATAGGGAGAAGTCTGGATCTTGCAGGTGGACACAGAACGAGCTATGATTTTTTTTATCCGGATTTATGTGGGAGAACCTGCATCATGTATGTGAACCATTGTCTTGTAGAGGATCCTGGATCATGTATGTGAACTAATGTCGTATAGAGGATCCTGGATCAAAGTGGACAAGGATCATGTAGATGAACTAGGATCGTGATAGTGAACTAGGATCATGTTATATAGTGAACTAGGATCATGTTATATAGTGAACTAGGATCATGTTAGTGAACCAGCATAATGTAGGTGCATCAGTATCATGTAGATGAACTAGGATCATGTTAGTGAACTAGGATCATGTAGGAGAACCGGGATCTTATAGACGAATCCGAACCGTAGGTATACGTATATGAACCTGGATCGTATAGGTGAACTTAGATCACGTAGGTAAACTTGGGTAATGTAGTCATGTAGGTGAATCGGAGAAAGGTCGTGTCGACGGATAAGGATCCTGTTAGTGAACCAGGATCATATTGGACGCGAGAGGGGTTCGCAAGGCTAGTTGTAAAACTAATCAAGAATTACACCTTTAGTGTCATGAAATGTAATTGCAGAAACTATCATCAAGCCTCAAGACTTGAGCTGCGGGCTGTCGTCCAATCAGCACCACCAAACTCCAAGGGAAGGCGACTAGAACACGCCACACAATACGACAACTGGATCATCGCCATTCTACAGAAAACAAACACTGAAACACGTTCTCGCAAACGTTCTCAACAGGCTGTACATAACCGAGTGCAACAATCAACAGAACAAAAACCTGCCTTCGACCGGTCGGACAGATCACTCGCGCGGCCGTCGGACAGATCACCCGCGAGGCCGTCGGACAGATCACACGCGAGGCCGTCGGACAGATCACACGCGAGGCCGTCGGACAGATCACACGCGAGGCCGTCAGACAGAACACACGCGAGACCGTCGGACAGATCACACGCGAGACCGTCGGACCGATCCCACGCGAGGCCGTCGGACAGATCACACGCGAGGCCGTCGGACACATCTCACGCGAGGCCGTCGGACAGATCACACGCGAGGCCGTCGGACAGATCACACGCGAGACCGTCAGACAGAACACACGCGAGGCCGTCGGACAGATCACACGCGAGACCGTCAGACAGAACACACGCGAGACCGTCGGACAGATCACACGCGAGACCGTCGGACAGATCACACGCGAGGCCGTCGGACAGATCACACGCGAGGCCGTCGGACACATCTCACGCGAGGCCGTCGGACAGATCACACGTGAGGCCATCGGACAGATCTCACGCGAGGCCGTCGGACAGATCACATGCGAGGCTGTCGGACAGATCTCACGCGAGGCCGTCGGACAGATCTCACGCGAGGCCGTCGGACAGATCACACGCGAGGCCGTCGGACAGATCTCACGCGAGGCCGTCGGACAGA
>OZ024856.1:18734155-18736655 GCA_964017155.1 Oasisia sp. SBJ-2009
ACATTGGCGTTCTTCGGTTGCGGCCTTATGTGTGAAGAGGATTAAGTAAGTGAGTATATAATAGTCACGGACACGGTGTAAGTAAAACAATTAGTGACACGTTCCATCCGAGACGTGGCGGTCGCCATCAATTTAAAAAAAAATGGCGAGGGTCCAAGTAGTTTAGCTCAGTACATTAACTAAGTCTGTTTGTACCATATCTAACTCTGTGGTTTGTACATATAATTCACTGTAGTGCGCATCCCACTCCAGCATAGGAGCCGTCTCCTTTCTTCGTTTCGGAACAATGCAATACTTTCAGTGTCAAACAATACAACCCGTTGTGTTATGGGTAACAATATTACATTTAAATTAATGTATTTGATTTCAAAATCACCTTACCGTTGAAGTATGCGACGAAAGATATAGCCATTCCCATTTGACTGCTACTTAATTATTAGATAAATGCGCAAAGTATCACCAACAAAATTATGTTCTTTAACCGGGACAACTGTCTCTATAGAAACGGTATCTATACGAATCATGAACTCGCCATAACGTAACGAAATTTCACGTTAGATGGCTACTGATTAACAACAGAATATCGCGGGTCGGTTAAAAAAGGAATAATGTCTCACACCCAGTGTTATCTTCAGCTCGTGCCAGTTCATATAGTATCATTTATTTAAGTTATATTTGTATGAATTATGCTCTAATATAAATTGTTTCACCAGCGAATTTATCGAGACACGCGTGTTACAATGGCATAATTAAGGCTGCCATAGCTACTGTATTTTGTTAGAATCTGTGTTTGAATTAAATCGAACAAATTACCTCTACATTTTACACACACAAAACTAAATGTTTACATTGTTACCAATTTGCAATCGTTTTTCGCGAAATTGAGAAGTTTTAACGTTCACAATTCCATTATTACTCTCCTAAACCGGATAATGTATTTCTTCATCTTCATGGGATCCTTCCGTTTTGCCTAATATGTGCGTGCGTGTGTTCGTGCATGTGTGCGCATGCGTGAGTTCGTGCGTGCGTGTGTATTTCTATGCTCGTTTCTTTTGTTCCATAGAGGTAACAAATCCTTCAAATAGATCACCGTCTCGAAAATATAAATCACCGGCATTCGTATGACATGAAACCGGAAGTGACCTAATAATGTGCCCCCTGATGTAGATGTCGCCACCGTTCGCCCAGACCCAGCCCAGCAATCTGTACTCGCGTCCAATAATCCGCCCAGACATCCACTGCTCCCGTCAACGAACACACGACAGATGAAATTCAGCAGCCACAATATTCCACGACAATCATACGCGACCGTCGCTTCAAGGCGCTGTCATATCGGTCGCAAGCACCACCTGCGCTTCCGCCTGACCGGTCACGTGGTAAACGAGACTGGGCGTGCGAGTGACGTAGCCGGCTCCTCGAGGCGATACTACGTCAGAATTATTTCCGCGTAGACGTCGGTCGGGATGAATTTGTTTGATTACGAGTTTGATCAGCGGCTGTGTGTCGTCTGCTGTGTGTCGTCTGCTGTGTGTCGTCTGTTTGTGTCGTCTGCTGGATGTCGTCTGCTGTGTCTCGTCTGCTGGCCATCTAGCGGCCTTTGTGTGCGTTAGTTTGTTATTGTATGTAGGGGACTGGTCATTATTTCGAGTTTCACGGTATGTTAATCAAATGCCAAATGATTTGATTTTGATTTTGATTTTGCTGATTATAACTGTACATTCTGGTGTTATTTGACAGCATGTGGACTGGCAAATTATGGAAGGATCCCCTGCATGTTTAGGTCGGAAGACGTAAAATCAAATTGGTTAGGATTATGTGGCGGCCAACCTGAATTCCTCACTATGTTTCGCAACTGCTAACGGGGTGATAGTCATAACATTTTCCTATATTTGTTCTACAAAAAGTCAACGATAAGTTAAAAGTCAACGATACCCAGGTTAGAGCAACCTTCTGAGTCACGTGACCGACTAGAATCACAGACACGTGGCGACTGACTCCTCTCATCGCGGCCCGGCGATAATCAACGCGAGCACTTGGCAGTGCACGGCGGATCGCCCCTAGCCAAGTGTTCGACTAAATAAGTGATGTTATTAACTCAAACTCTGACGTCACTGTCCCACCATTTCCCAGAAGCCGCCCAGAGACTAGGTCCGTTCACAAGCATACGTTCGGACAGTCATAACTCGTCATAACGTGGGGAGCGGTGGTCGCGGTAGAGCGCCGGACTGTCAATCGAGGGGACGGTGGTTCAATCCCACCTACCGCCGTTTCGAAACTTAGGTAATTTCGTTTACCTCACATTTGCCCGTGTCTTTCGGAAGATACTCTAAAAACCGGTGGTCCCTTCTATCTGGTGTTGTCTATGCTAGGAGAAGTAAAAGATCCCACACAGGGGGTAAATGTGTAACCTGTAGTTGACTCACCAATTCGTACTAGTGCGTGATGCCCCGGTAGAGGGTTATTGCACTACAAACGATCAGAATCAGAAACTTGTATTTCG
>OZ024856.1:18741655-18746655 GCA_964017155.1 Oasisia sp. SBJ-2009
GGTCTAATCTTGTACATATTTTAATAATTATAATATAATTATTATATCTTCATTTTAGCAGGTACTACGTGACTGTTAATACTCCTGAAAAAAAGTGTAAAAATAATGTATTATTATTAAATTATTATATCATCATTATCATCATAATCATCATTACAAGAGACGGTACACACGTTCCCCATGTGTCCGCTGTGGTGTTTTGTAAGATCATAAATTAATTAAACAAATGTCTAATAACTTTATTGTAGAGAGTGACCATACATGCGTCATCTCCTCTTGTTTAATCTACGGGAGGCGAAACAAATTGACAAACAGTCAACGTACCCTAACATTTCCGTGCGTAAAATTAAAAAAATCCTGTAATGTTTACTATACATTTATAACGTTTTTTTTAACCAGCTTGGGTGGTACATAGACATGAGTGGAGGCCTCACTGCTGTGTCAACACAGAGACATGAGTGGAGGCCTCACAGCTGTGTCAACACAGAGACATGAGTGGAAGCCTCACTGCTGTGTCAACACAGAGACATGAGTGGAGGCCTCACTGCTGTGTCCAACACAGAGACATGAGTGGAGGCCTCACTGCTGTTTCTAACACAGAGACATGAATGAAGGCCTCACTGCAGTGTCCAGTACAGAGACACGAGTGGAGGCCTCACTGCTGTGTCAACACAGAGACACGAGAGGAGGCTTCACTGCTGTGTTCAACACAGAGACACGAGAGGAGGCTTCACTGCTGTGTTCAACACAGAGACATGAATGAAGGCCTCACTGCAGTGTCCAATACAGAGACATGAATGAAGGCCTCACTGCAGTGTCCAACACAGAGACATGAATGAAGGCCTCACTGCAGTGTCCAACACAGAGACATGAGTGGAGGCCTCACTGCAGTGTCCAACACAGAGACATGAATGAAGGCCTCACTGCAGTGTCCAACACAGAGACATGAGTGGAGGCCTCACTGCTGTGTCCAACACAGAGACATGAATGAAGGCCTCACTGCAGTGTCCAACACAGAGACATGAATGAAGGCCTCATTGCTGTGTCCAACACAGAGACATGAATGAAGGCCTCACTGCTGTGTCCAACACAGAGACATGAATGAAGGCCTCACTGCTGTGTCCAACACAGAGACATGAGTGGAGGCCTCACTGCTGTGTCCAACACAGAGACATGAATGAAGGCCTCATTGCTGTGTCCAACACAGAGACATGAATGAAGGCCTCACTGCTGTGTCCAACACAGAGACATGAATGAAGGCCTCACTGCTGTGTCCAACACAGAGACATGAATGAAGGCCTCATTGCTGTGTCCAACATAGAGACATGAATGAAGGCCTCACTGCTGTGTCCAACACAGAGACATGAATGAAGGCCTCACTGCAGTGTCCAACACAGAGACATGAATGAAGGCCTCACTGCTGTGTCCAACACAGAGACATGACTGGAGGTCTCACTGCTGTGTCCAAAACGTCACAGAGGTTAATTTACTTGTTACTGCTAATTCAAGTTAATGTGTCTAGTGTGCAAGTTATTCACATGTATTCAATATGCTAAAAAGGGTAAAAAGGCCAACACAAAAGTTGTTAATAGCATTATCTGTGAATGTTTACGAAACGTTTCGTAAATCAGCCGCACATGCTATAGAGTGATTTGATTGATCACTATCAACATTCTCCACATATTTAATCCTTCTCTGCATTCTTAACCTCGCTCACTAGCACACAACACTTCACCACACACTAAACGTTACACTTCACTATTCGTATGCTTTTGGGAGCCTAAACATTTCTCTTTTGCAATTCAAGCAACTTTAGTAATTATCATCACGTGCAAATGGCACAGACATTCTGAGAGCTGCAATTTTTGTTCAACATCAGCAAACAGTCATGGTGATGATAGTGATGATGATGATGATGGATGATGGTTGTTTTTGTTTTTGTTATTATTTGTTCGTGTTGTTATCGTCGCCGTCGTCGTTGCAAGACTATACATTAGTCGTCCTAAACAGACGGGATCCGTTAAGAGAGAATGACGCCGAAGTGAAGATAACGTCACAGTTACACACATCGACGCGGTTTAACACGATGATCTGTAACATCGACTCACATCAAAAAGAACATCTACCAATCCATCAAGCGCTCGATTAATACAGATAATTCGCGTTATCATCAACCGTGCCATCACCGCGTATCACAGATGATGGAATCAGTGACCCATCCGGCTAACGCGAGATCAAGCGATGTCGACACATTACGACAATACTCATAGAAACGCACAAGTTCGTCAAGAACACATTCATCGATTCGCCTCTTTGTTCACGCACGGGTCCGCGAGAAATTAAACAGGAACGTGGTCGGTGGTTTCCTCTCTCATTCACAAATTCATTCACGTCGACATCGCGAACTCAGAAATAGATGACACAGTGGCGCCGTATTGACAGTCAGCTCAGCCTAACACGATGTAACCGCGGTTAATTAATCAAACACGCGGCCGAACACCCACAATAAATAATGACGCACGTTGTTGATGGATTCGCTCCTCAGTAAAAAACATTTTATATTTAATTTCTGCGTCACATATGTGCCCAATTAAAGTCATTCGCGCGCCGCTGGCTGTTGACAGCCGCAAAAAAGCGATGTTCTACGCACGTTTCGCGTCGTTCGTCGTTGTTATTAGTGGAGAGAAATTGATCTTACGTAGATGAATATTTGACAGTACATACGAACAGCGCGTTGTGACTGATTAACCGTTGTTAAATATACTCGTACATACAGACAATTAAAACAAACGCATCCGTGCCCGGATGTGGCAACAATTGCGTGACGTCAGAGTTCTCAGAAGCAGGTTGTATAAATATACATAGAACGACTAATAACATTTGACGCGTTTACAATCGATATAAAATAATGTCCCGAGTTTTACCAATCAGTACATATCGACACGCATCGAGCAGTCGTATATAGAGAGTGGTGGAAATATACGAACGCATATTGTCTTAGCGTAATAACCGCCGCGTGGCTGAATGGTTTTCACAAAAGGAGAAAGGTTGTTCTGGAATGAACTATGAAGTATGAAGTGACTGTTTGCTGTTGGTTTTTAAGATGCAATAATGTCATTTGGAAAACAAAAAGTTGTAAATGACATTTTCATAGTTCTGACATACGCAATGAACAAATTGAGGTTAAATTAAAAAAATTCTTGTTGAACCTACTACAGTAAGGCTATTATTATGCTAGGATTAACCAAAACTATTTTTTAATAACCGGAAATGCCTTTTATTGAAAAAGTCACTTACGACCTTGCGTTTCTCAAGGGACGACAAGTACGCTACTCCAGAACTAACGCGCTGTGAAATTGGTTGGAATTAAACGTGCTTTAACTGACATTATATCGGAAATGATCCCAACGGAACTAAAATGAACTGGTTGTTTTTGTGTTTTCCCACCACAAATATGAGGGAAGCCGTTCCCAGCGCTACTAGTACGTTCCCGCACTCATTCCCGTGGCAGCCCAGGGCTAAATGTTGTGGGCGCATCTGAAAGCAACGTCGGTATTACCTTAATTATAGCACAACCGCTACTCAAAGTACGTCGTTTAAGAGTCATGGAGCAAGATAATAAGACTGTTAATGGGATGTCAAGGAGGGCTTCTTAAGACATTAAGATTATGAATATATTTATTAAAAGTAGTTTTTCTCAAGGATGAAGATCGGCTAAATAGAAAAAGGCAGCAATGGAGATTATATTTATATACTGATATTAATAACACCACTAACAACAAAAATAGTAGTAGAAATAATAATTAATAAGAACCTTATACAGAGCCTACATTATAAGGACTAAACATTAAGGATGCGTTATCAAACCAGTTATCTACTGAGCAAAGTGACTATAATTTTATTGGAAATAACTTCTACGACATATCTCAAAAGAGCGGGCTTCCTTCGATAGACCAAAAGCTTCATCGTTGTATCAAACGCAATATCGAGTGTATAAGGTACCACATGAAATTCATTATTCAATCCTCACAAAGACTTGTGACTTGGATTCTAGACATACGACACTCAATGTTGTTTTATTAAACGTTTATAGGTGACTGTCTTGAAACCTGGGACCATTTCACAAAGATAAAGGGGTCTAAAGAAAATCCATCGTTAAACAAAATTCGTTATTAAATCCAAAGCTTTTTCAAAATGCAAATATCTATTGCTATATTTCATGGGACAATATTTCCATGAAACACCAATGACAACGTATCAATGGCGCGTCATGGTGGTGACAGTTTTTAAGTAGTCAAGATCACAGTTAAGGTTCATAATTTATTTTAAAGAGCAAAATAGCTCTTATTTTAAAGAGCAAATTAGCTCTTATTTTAACGAGCAAAATCGCTCTTATTTTAAAGAGCAAAATCGGTCTTATTTTAAAGAGCAAAATCACTCTTATTTTAAAGAGCAAAATCGCTCTTATTTTAAAGAGCAAAATCGCTCTTAACAGCGTTAGAAAAATGATCCCCTGACTTCTGTGCGCTTCACTCGCCGACGATCCCGTCTATTTGCGGCGTGTTTATAAACAGACGCCAATGACGTAAACGACGTCTGACATCCGGGCGTCGACCCGAGGTGACGCGAGCGAGAGTCGACGTTGGCGCCTCGACCGTTGGCCGATGACGTCGTTGCCCGCCCGGGGACCCGAGTCGCCAAACCTGTCAACGAGACTGCACCTGCCTCGGAAAGATTTTTTACACGCCTGGACGAGGACACCGGCTGCTGGCGTTGTCGCGCTCACAGTTTTCTGTCCTTATAAATTATCCGGAACACGTTGCTGCGCGTGCGCGATAAACGTAAAATTGTCAACGTGCAGCGAAACGCAAAGCATTTATGGTGTAAATAGTACGGTTGTTCGTTAACTCTCCGGTGGTGATTATTGTGTGTGAAGAGTTGCTTAAACGTTCGTTCTGTATATTAAAATATTACGTTTGCTTAATCACGGTCACGGATTG
>OZ024856.1:18749155-18759155 GCA_964017155.1 Oasisia sp. SBJ-2009
CCATAATTATTTCCTAGAACTTCCACCATTTAATGATCTGGCTCTATACATTATGTTTCTACAACTTCCACCATTTCCACAAGTTACCCAACAATAATAGTATAGCCATATTTACTATATTTGCATATGTCCAATCACGGTCAATTCTCTCGATAATGCTAACAGAAGTACGTGTTATTCCTAGTACGCTTTTATTCCTATAGTACAGTACAGACTGCGCGCAATAGAGCATTGAGACGTATTGGTCAATGAGCTATTCAGGTAGACGAAGGTGCCTAGCGTATCATGAAATACTCGCTTCGGAATTACGTATAAAAGTTCATGAACTGGAAGTCATTTTGCAGAAGTCAGTGACACAAAACATAGACAACTCTATCACGTTCCGAGTCTACGGGCGATAAATGACGCTAATGATACATGCGCGGCTAAATCAATTTAAGGGGAGTTGCAACACGATTTTAAGGACACCTTTTTGTTATTTCCATTGGAACATCCCAATCAATACATGCAATTGGAGTTATAAATCTATTACAGAATATTCTGAACACAAGCACGTTCATACGCATGAAAGTACGCACGCACGTACGCCGTGTTTTTTGCCTGTATATTGATATAGTTATGCTTTTAAAGCACGCACACGCATGCACGCACGCACACACGCATGCACGCATGCACACACGCTCGCATGCACATGGCAAGCTGCAGGACATTGTAGTTTCACGCGACACACACGTGGTCTCTGCCAATGAAAATTGCCAACAATCTATTCAACATTCTTCAGGATAGTTAAGCTTTTTATTGAATGACTTGTTAAACATATCCACACACTATAATATTATGTTGCATAGGCGTCTAGCGAGCGTTTGCTACATATGAAACATGCATGACAAGAAGATAAAGTCTATACAACAGGTAAACCTAATCTTCGGACATATTTGGAATTAGAAATTCATTCGTTTTTGCTGACAGTTCTAATCCGACTTACATAACCCAACGTCTCATAACAATTCCTTATGGGAATACAACGACGCCAGACACTATACCACACGATTTACAGTGACGTTTGACGCCAATTGAGCGCACGAGTATTATTATATACACCTTCAACGTTATCTTGTAATTATGTTTGGTAATTACGTGTCGTTTTTTTACGACCCACCAAGCAGGTCCGCGTGTAATTACTTTATTTATAAGATCACATATATACCTAGTAATACGTTATTATTCGAGATTCTCATTGAAATAATTAGGGAGTACAGGCGCGGTATCGTTGTGAATGTTTTCCTCTCAGCATGCTCCAAAGCACGTGTCAAATAAAAATAAAAGTGAATGAATTTAGACCAAAGCAGTCATATTTTGCGGAAGAAAATAAAACATCACTTCAAAGTTTAAAGAAAAAACCTTGTCGGCTGATCAGTATCAATATTATGTAAGATACCCTGTTGATCGTTTGCTTTATCACCACGCAAACGTAACTGGAATACCTCACGGTTCCACGTAATTAACCACCTGTGGTTTATACGACGTGGTTAAGCAGCGGGCGGTGGTTTTACTCTTTTGGCAAATGATTGGCCTATTTTGTCGACGTTTCGTTATAACAATCGAGACGCAGCAGCTATAGTTATGTCTAAAGATAACGTATATATTAATACCGACAAAACTGTGACTCGATTGGTTACGCTCGGTCTATGGTAATCTATTCCGTACTGCGTGTGACTATATTCGTTTACCCACTACAACGGGTATGTTTTAAAGCGTTTTTAAGCTTCGAAGCGTGCTAAAAATTGGTCGTTCCTGGTGAATACATTAAAAAACATACTATAAATACATTTATGCACTTTCACAACACAAAATGATTCACACAAATCAACTTACCTTTCTTCCTCTTCGTGCTATTCTTCAGTAAAGATAAATTCACACGAACAAACGCGCAAATCAAGCTCGCATGTACGCCGCATCGTGCGACCGATTCGGCGACAGAGACGCAGCGACAATCAACGCGAGCGAAACGAAGACGAAAAGTCGTGCGTGTTTTCACTCACCGTTTTCCTCCTTGGGCGCACGAACTGACTCGGGGCGAGTTTATTGCGTTACGCCGACGAATTGCGGCCGTCTCCGTAGCAGCTGTCCTGGTCGAGGCGGCTTCTCGTCTGATTGCTTTCCTTCACGTCTCCGTCCTCGCCTCTCGGGTCGAGTCTGTCACCGACGAGGATCCCGGCGAAGTCGAATCACCTGCACATGACAGAAGACGGACGTCGTTAGCCGGGAGAAAATACGTTTGGTGACACTCGGTGACAAAAATGGTGACACTCGGCCACAAGTGGTGACACTGACACTGACACTGACACAGTCAGTCGACATTGACACAGACAGTTGAAGGGACTGACGGTTGAACATTTATGGTAACTGGCTGCCTTAATGTTAGTGAGGAGACGACGACAACATAATCATCATGATCATCATGATCATCGTGATCATCGTCGTCGTCATCATCATTAACAACGGTATCAATAATAGTAATAATAATAATAATAATAATAATAATAATTACTACTATTATTACTACTACTACTGCTGCTGCTGCTGCTGCTGCTGCTGCTACTACTACTACTGCTACTGCTACTGCTACTGCTGCTGCTGCTGCTGCTGCTACTGCTACTACTACTACTACTACTGCTACTGCTGCTGCTGCTGCTGCTGCTACTACTACTACTACTGCTACTGCTACTGCTGCTGCTGCTGCTGCTGCTACTACTACTACTACTGCTACTGCTACTGCTACTGCTGCTGCTGCTGCTGCTGCTGCTACTGCTACTGCTACTGCTACTACTACTACTACTACTACTACTACTACTACTACTACTACTACTACTACTACTACTACTACTACTACTTACTACTACTACTACTACTACTACTACCACCACCACCACCACCAATAATAATAATAACAGTAACAATAACAATAAACACCGGTACAATTACATTGTGTCAGCAGAACATTCAGTGTCGTTATCAACGTTTATAATTCCTACAAGCCACTTCTCTCCGCCAGTTTCCATCCATCATTATTTCACCAATTCACAACTATTCAATATTATTTCTCTATCGCCAGTTGTTTGTGTGGTGTCTACTTTCCCCTTTCGATAGTCTCTTGGTCTGCTGCTTCGGAACAATCACAGCACTACACATTAAGTGATCTTCTGAACTGGTTTTAACAATAAACTCTTAATAGTCACGTCTGCTCCAGGCTTAGCGTTCAGTCTGCGCGGGGAAGTTCCCTACCAACTCACGATTAACCATCACAAAACCACCAGCAGCCTCCATTATCGCGAACGACACGTCTATGCTGGCGACATCATTATAACAATCAATTCACAGTATTCACCACCAAGAGGGACTAGCTCGGATGTCCTTCTAATCCATCAGCGTGTTTTAACACCACAGCCCCGCGTGTCACCCAGCGCCCGGTAAGACAATACCTCCGCAATAAAAGCGACGTGACTCTCTTAATTAAGCCGCACGTCTCCCGTTCAACGCGCGCGCTGATTGGCGACTCTGTCTCTGTCGATTTGCGTCGGTAATCCACTCGACCGAAAGACGGCGCCCCTGTCAACGCCCTGTCAAATGGAACCGCGCGCTCCCAACGAGCCCCGCCGCCCTAGACTCCCAGGCACTTCATCTCTGTCTCCCTCGCCTCTCTCAGTCAAGCCCCTGGCCGCAGAAACGCGCACACAGACGGTTGGTTCACCGGCTCTTTTCCTACGCGATACCGCGATCGCTACGGGCCACGATTATTCGCGCTATCAGACAGCGGTGCTTTTTGAACGAGGCGCGTGTGGAAATCGGCGTAAAGACGAACAGAATTAATACCAGGGAAGTCGGGTATGATCGCGTTTCCGGACGATGGCGATTATCGTCGACGGTGGCGCCGCCTGGCGGCCGCGCGACTCGCCGGCTCGCGCTAATTGTCCCGCTGCGGCGGGCATTAAGTATTTATCGGGCGGTGAACGGCGCCGCGATCGAGGCGCGGTCGAGGCCGGGGCGGGCGCCGGGCGCATCTGGTCGAGCGCGCGCACCTGCGACCGACGCATCGATAATGCGACACCCGGCGCGACACGGCGCGACACCGGTCAGCGGGCACCTCGGCCGTCGCGCGGACGCCGTTGACCGGGGCTCGCTGACCTGCGCGCGCCGTCCACCGCCGCAACAACCGCACCAGTCCGGAAGGCAGTGCGGTCGTTTTTGTCGAAAAATCATGTCGTACAATATAGGTGATTTAAAAAGATGCATTCGCGGTCACCTGTCCATAACGGTAGCCTTTATATTAAGGTCATTTTTTATGAAAGTTCCAGAAAAATTTAAATGTCAAAATGTAAATGTTTATTAATTTATATAGCACCATATTTATACAGTAATATTCTATTGTGCTGCACAATATAGACATTGAACGTAATGCTTATATTGATATAATATAAAATAGTAAAATAAATTAGCTAAATAAATATATAGATACACTGTTTAATTAAAAATATATAATAATATTAAATAAATAATAAACATTTAAATGATTTTATAGTACAAACATTCGACGTAGACTAAGTAGTTATCTAACAATTGTAAAACTAATAAAATGTGCAACCATAAGTTAGTTGTAGGGTACAACAAAATAGTGAGTATTTAATTTACTCTTACAAACGCCAACGTCGTTGCAGCTGCGCACATCTTTGGGTAATGAGTTCCACAATGTTGGAGCAGCCACTCTAAACGCCCGATCTCCCAGAGATGTCCTTCTTTGTTCTGTGCACAACAAGTGTTAAAGTGAAAAAAAAGGCTACAGTTTAGTGTTATGCACCTAAAAGAGTTTACACTAGCTAATCATTTGCATCTACAATCCAATTTTTCACCTTAGTGGTTACCTCAGAAAGTGGTCTTAAAGTGGGAAAATCTAGCTAAATCACCGACACCATGAACCGGCCCATCTTGGATCTTGCAACCAATCACAACCCAGCAGTTTGGAAAAGTAATACGTCAGAGAGTCGTCTGCTGGTTCAGCTGTCATAACAGAGAGCCAAGCGGTACGCTAAAAGTTGCCTTACGTCGGTTTACAACGAAATCGCGACATCAATATGCCACACTGTTCCTCAAACGCTTATAGTAATAGTACAGTGAAAGACAGTATCAGTAAGATGTCTTCTGGTTAACCTATGAATCGAGCAGAACTGGAACAGTGGTTCGATGGATTCGTTTGGACAGTCACAGACACAGCGCGGATCCTAGACGACCCGATTTGATTGACCTAACCATCAAAACGACCACCAACAGCCGCCAAACTTCTCCTCACATATCTTACATACATATGCATACACTACGTTATGTAATAAAATCTCTTGCATTCCTCTGACGAAGAAAATTCACACACAAAAACGCGCAGACCTCGAGTACAACTTGTTCGGCCGCTCAGCGGTACCGTAAAATCGCTTTTAAAAGCTTTACACAAAATACCGCTAGACGCCACGTTTCTGACTGCTAATATTTAATTGTTTTACTTCACACGCGCGAAATAGTTTAATTACTTATAAATAATATAATAATAATAATTAATTATTATCATCACTATGATTTGCAGGAAATTATAAGTTTTATTATTTTTATATTGATATTTTATTTTTATAATTGTTCATATATGTTTCTAGTATATTTATGTTTTTTTCTTCTGGTGTGTATTTGTTGTTTAGCATTTTAATGTATGTAAAACGCCATGAACAAGTTTAAATTGGATGTGGCGCTATATTAAATAAACAAACAATTGTTTTTATTATAATATAATATTTTATTTATGTAGCGCCACATCCATAATTGTTTGTGGCGCTTCACAAAATAATGCTATTAAAAATACAATAAAGAGAAAACTACCCACAGATAATATTATTTAAAAATAAATAATGAAAATACATGTTTCTATATCATTAACTAAGCTGACCTATCAGTCATAAATAATCATACAAATTACATAACAACAATTGAAATAAATGAATATAAAAGTATGGTTAATAGTAATAAATAATTAAAGTAGTAAAATAAGTACGACGTAATAATAATTTTCATTCAGCACATACACAACCATTATGCATAAGAACATATTACTGAAGCTATTTGTTCTACTCATGAATGACATTTCCACCATCAGATATGTAATAATTATTATTTTTGAACAAGACACTTTATTAATTATCGGAACAATAAATCTCTAAAATGTAAAAAGGAGTATTAATTATCGGAACAATAAATCTCTAAAATGTAAAAAGGAGTATGAATATATGGGAAATATTATGGTGGTAGAAAAAGAAGGATTTTAAAACAGTAATATTAACATGTTATTGTTTTAGTTATTATTGTTAAAACATCGCTTATGTAATATAAGCTTGCATGCTCGCAGTACACGCGGGATGTTTATAGAAATATTGATAAAATAAACAATGTGACTTCATTGAAAAACACGTAATTTCCTTTTTCTTTTATAACTAATAGGCAATTTTGGATAATTATGCAGACACATGTATTTTTAATATTTATTTTTAAATATTACCTGTGGGTAGCATTCTTATTATTGCATATACTTTAATAACAGTATGTTGAATAGAAGAGAAGAGAATTGTGGATTTGGCGCTATATAAAATAAACTAATAAAATTATATATTTGTATATTAAATTGTTATTTTTTATCAACTCTATTAGACCCATATCACCAAAGCGTTGCCTTAGTTTGCCGTTTAACATTTTCTGCAGATCATAGTGATGCAGCTAATTATTATTATATTATTTATAATTAATTAAACTAATTCGCGCGTGCGAATGCAGTAAGGTTAATAAATATTCGCGCGCCATCTAGCGGTATTTTGTGTAAAGCTAACTTATAATAGCGAGTTTACGGTAGTCGAAGTTGTCGAGTTGCCGTTCGCCAAGATTTGCGTTTCTGTTGTGAATTTTCTTCGTTAGACGAATACAAGTGATTTTTTTGTAATGTAGTGTATGTATATGTATGTAAGAAATGTGGGGAGAAGTTTGGCGGCTGTTGGCGGTCGTTTTCGTGGTTAGGTTAGAAAGTAACAGATAATAATATGCATGCACAGTTCACGCCGACCAAGAAGACTCTCTGACGTCATTTTGTTTCTAAAATGGCGTAGTCTGTAGACTTTCTATGTCTGTGTTTTACATTTTTTTCCTGGTAAACCACTGACGTTAAAAATATGATTGTTGTTGGAAGTTGTTACTTTTTATTAACTCTGTTAATCCCATATGATCCAAACATTGACTTTGTTTTCCCTTTAAGTCATCCTGTGATCTTAATCCATACTGGATGGTTCTAGGAATCAGCATTTCAGATATGTATTCTGGTCCATGGCCATGTATAGAATTAAACGTCAGTAGACACATAATTGTATTTAATGCGAAATTCCACTGGCAACCAGTGAAGTGACTTCAGTGTTGAAGTGATATGATCATATTTGCCGACTCTATACAACACTCTGGCTGCGGTGTTTTGAACCATTTGCCATTTCTGTATAAGGTGTTTGCGTAAACCGATCAGACGACCTTTACATGAGAGCAAGTAGCTATATATGTACGTGGCCGTCGCCAGGTGGCACTTATACATCGTTAGTTACGACCACCGTCCAATGAGTATCCCTATCACTATCACAATTTTGAAAATCACTATATCACAATACCTTCACAAAAATATAATGTCATGACTCATTTTATTTCTCGCCTAACAAACAATTCACAACAATAGCATAACACGTGCCTAGATGGTGGAAAAACAACCCAATTTGTCTCCGTAATCGCATCAAACACGTCTGTGTCACTGGGCTCCGTACCACTGCGGCTCAACCGGACCTTGTTCGTCGATGATACACCTTATCTAAAGAACCTCTGTTACGCCTATACAAAGCTACTTTCGAAGAAGATCGATGTTACGCAGACACAGCGGGCTTGTGAATTTCGAAGAAGATAAATGGCACCTGTACTTAGTTCAAAGAGTACAAGTGGAAGAGTATGTTGTTTAGGTGGTCGTACACGTTTGAATGTATTTTATTTAACCCTATAGTATTGATGATGAGGGAACAAAAAACACGTAAAGAGAAAGAAGTCGGAAGCAGAATGAGACGAACAGGGCATGGATAGGGCATGGACAGGGCATGAACGAAGAATGGGTGAAAAAGACCGCCGAAAAGAGGGCGGCAAGCAGATGGTGGTGGCGGACAATAAAGGGAAGACCGGAGCTCCGGCGATTAACGAGGGAAGCAGAGGAGGAAATGTAGAAGTCATCCACTGTACGTAGCGCTTACATTTTTCGGGCGTTATAAACGGTCTGATTGACGAAAGTTTACACCGATCGGAAAAATACAAGCGCCATCGCCTTCAAACTTCCGTGGCAGTCGCTTCCATGAAAGGCGACACTACCTGCCAAGAAATGCCCCTACGCAAAACTCTCCCGTCGTCTAGGTGAGCCCCTGACCACGCCTTCGTTTGTAGACGCCAGCGCCGAAGCCAATCGGCGAAGCGTAGCACTTAGTGCAGAGCCACGTAATCAATTTATTGGCAAGACAATGATTTCCCTGTGGCGACTGAACGGTCCCGGGGGACTTCGCGGCGCTTCTCGGAAACACTGATTGGAGCAGGGCGGAGGACGAGAGTCCGTGTATCGTCCGTTTTCAAATTTATAAAAGAAAAACGGCACACACTGATCGTTTTATGACGACGATGGCGGTGTGTTTAGAATCTGTGTTACATTGCAAAGACGGTGTGTCAATGTAGGCGTACAATGCATACAGTCGTTATACACGTTCATATGATAAAAGTAAGGTGAAGGTAAGTTACTGTACATCGCAGACTCCAGTCTTAAAACGCTTCATTTTACTCCATGGCAGTCCTGTTCAATCGAACACCATCTCGACTTCTCTGGAAAGGATGCAGCAACGGTGCAATTAATGCGCAAAGACTATTCGTACACAAATATCCACATAGCGGAAGGACACGAATGATACTGGGTGACGTCACATAGGGAGATGCTTGGGTGACGTCACGACTGTTCAGGCTGATTTTACTTTATACAAAACAAAAGTTGCCTTCTGTGGAAACGTCGCAATAACACATTTGCAAACCGCATCTGTCCTGTAAACGTTCTTATTATTATGTATATTTTGCAATACATAATTTAGTGAGGCAGTAAAATAAAACAAACATATAACTTAAACGACTACACGATGTAGTCTCGCATGCTAATATAAATAAGTCACCCAATGAAAATCGACGTATCGTGATGCCAATAACACAGTTTCCAAGACTCCCAATTTTGCGGGGGGTCTCCCAGATTTGTACAGAATCTAGAAAATCTTCCGATCCATCGAATTAGAATACAAATATCCCGATTATATTCAACAAACGTTTCTTTTTGAATCCTCGAGCTCCTTGCAAAAGTCCTTGAGCGCCTTTCTGACATGCAGAACCAATGGTTCCTCTGCATTCCACCAGATGTCGCCGGGTTTGCTGAGTAGCGAATGTGGAAATATATTTTGGGGACGCGCAAATCTAGTCACCAATTAGGCCATGGAATACTGCCCTTCGTTCCCACCAAAAACACCTAAGATACGTTTAGGCCTAGGATCGCCAGATATCGACATTAGATACGACAGCCATAGACAGCGCAGTCCTTTTTTCCTTGTCTGTTTTAAGCACTGCGCGAAGTGCCGCTTTTTGTCGATGTCTTATTATTTATATATTTTATAATCGCGTAGCGGAAATGATCTTTCTATGTACAACTTCGGACTACGGAAATTGTTTTACATTGCCATGACAACGGCTTTGTCAATACGTCGGAGATCTCCTGTCGTGACGTCACTCGTGTTTTTTGCTTGTTGTCCGAGGAGTCGCGAGGTGTCGCTTTCGCAGGGAGAGGAGTAGCTCCATGCCAGGTAGGGTAACAGGGTAACTGGGT